>CM076578.1:1346824830-1347260591 GCA_034641835.2 Pinus albicaulis | reverse complement strand
CAATGTTGGCAATATGATGCAGAGTGTTGTCCTTGATGGAAACCCACTTGATGAAGATGATGGCAACCTTTGACCTGATGATCTTGTTAATGATGAGGGGAAAGAATTTCCAGAATGGGCGAGAACAATGATGGAAAGTGTATGTCACAAGGCATACGCGATTTTAGTAAAGGGAAGTCGCGTATGTACGCGGAAAAGTACGTGACAAGTCGCGTATGGTCAATTGCGCTCTAAATGTGTAAAACCAGGGGTTACTACCATGGTATTGACCCATTGTATTGAGCGCTGGGTTGTCTATTTGATCCCGTATAGGAATACCATCGGAAGTGATGTGGTTTTGGCTCATGGTATTGAAAAAGGATAAATCTATATAAGGAGAAGAAAATTATTGTGCAAAGGGTGTGCAAGTGTCTGGGATTTAATGAATACTTCACTCTGAAGTATATCTGCATGGTTGAACTCTGCTCTTGATTGATAGATCTGAATCTATGATGCATCTATGAACATGGTGAAGGTTAAAGATCTTTAGATCTAGAAATGGTGAATCTCTTGGATGATCTGAAAAGAAGTGATGAAGGCGCAAATCTGCTGAAGAACTTGAAGAAATCTGGGTAAGTTCGTAGATCTGAGCTGTTGTGCAAAGTTTATCTTTTACAGATCTATACGCAGGTTCAGTTTGTGAAAAGCATGTGTATACGCGGATCTATTTCAACAAAGTCGTGTATGGATAGTTAGGATTATTTTGGTAAATGTACAGATGTATACGCGGGTTCACTTCATAAAAAGCACGTATATACGTGGGTCTGATTAAATAAAAGTGCGTATGATGTCTGATATTATGGTTGCTCAAGGTTGAATATGTTTCTGCATATTTGTTCTGAAGTCTGGGTTATCTCCGATATTCTGGTTACAGTGGTTTCACTGTTCTGTTTGATGCATTGGGCAAAGGTTGTTTATTGACAAGTAAAGGGTTGTGTTGGAGCTGTCTGATCCAGTTTGAAAATTGATGAAACGTGGTCTGCAGTGGATCTGAGGGTTGAAACCTTCAGTATGTATGTAGAAGCTTTCTGTCAGTAGAAGCTGGTGCTTATATTAGGGGGTAGTAGCTCCCTTCCAGGAGAGGCTGGTAAACGAGAAGCAGGGGGTTGTAGCTCCCTTCCAGAAGAGGCTGGTAAACGAGAGAAGGTTGTAACCTTCTGCAGGTGGGTGCCTGCGTGCTGGTATGAGTCTGCACCAGTACATGTTGTAAGAAGTTTTCTTAATGATAAAGATTGAAGACTGAGACGACGGCAGCGGTGGTTTTCTCCCGAATTGGGTTTCCACCTAAAAATCCTGGTGTTCATGTGTGTTGCTTATGTGTGATGATTATTTTGTTCTTTCTACATCTGTTTACTATTTTCTAAAACATCTGATGAATGAGTAATGCAATGATCTAAGTCAAGAACTAAATGCATAATTAGATCACTGGATATACGCGAGTTCTGTAAAGAAAATCCGCGTATATACGCTAGTTGGATGAAGGAAAGTAGCGTATGTGTTTTTTAAGAAAGAAATAACAAAGTTTTATTGTCTGCACTAAATACTGATTCACCCCCCCTCTCAGTATTTTTCCCAACAATTGGTATCAGAGCAGGTCCTTCTGAAAAAGCTTAGCCACTAGAAGGAAGATCAAGCAAGATGAGCAATCAAGATGGAACATCATCTATCAAGCCTCCGCTCTTTAACGGAAGCAATTTAATCTTCTGGAAAATAAGGATGAGATCCTATCTTCAGTCTATGGGAGCAGATATATGGGTCATTGTTGAACAAGGATATCAATATCCAGCCGCAGTACCAACAGATCCGACGGAAAAGAAGAATTATGAAACAAATGCAAAGGCGTTCAATGCACTATTGGGAAGTCTAAATGAATCAGAATTTGTCAAGGTTATGCAGCTAAATACAAAAAAGGCAATATGGGACAAAATCATCCTAAGTTATGAAGGTGATGCAAAGGTAAAAATTGCAAAACTCCAAACTCTCAGAATTGAATATGAAAACTTGAGAATGCATAATGATGAGAGTATTACTAGTTTCTTTTTACGTCTTGATGATATTTTCAATTGTATGAGAGACCTGGGAGAAACAATAGCAGAATCTAATTTGGTTGAGAAAATCTTAAGATCACTAACAACAAAATTTGAATCAAAAGTCTCTGCTCTTGAAGAAAAATAGGATCTTCAAACTCTTACTGTGGTGCAATGTCATCGCATAATGACTGCATATGAAATGAGGAGAGGAGGACCATCTGATGTCAAAGAAGTTGTTTTTAAAGCTTCTACAAAAGGGAAAGAAGTTCAAAAGGCAGAAGGATCTGGATATATCTCAGAAGAAGATGAGGCATATTTTGTAAAGAAACTTCAACTTGGCATAGGACGGTTCAGAGGTAAGCTTCCTTTCAAATGTTTTGATTGTGGAAGAGTTGGTCATTATGCTACTAAGTGTCCTTATAAAGAAACATCTGCAAAAGGGAAGGAACTAGCAAGAAGGAATAAGCACCGGTCTAGCAAAAGTTACTACACTCATGAAGACAGTGATGGGTTCTCTGATAGTGAGGAAGAATGTGAACAAAATCTTAGACTTCTCATGGAATTTGAATCTAAAGATGAAAAGGATACTTTTGTGGATGCTCTAGAGGACAATGATTTCCTTGAAGAAAACAATCAACTCAAAATACGCTTAGAAGAATGTAAAATTTTCTTAGAAGAAAAGAAAATAACCATAGAGACTCTGGAAAAATAGGTTGAAGAAGAAAAGAAACACATTGAGAAATTAGAATGTGAAGTGTTAAGTCAAAGAAAATAATCTGAGAAAGTAAAGGCTCTGAATCTTAGATTTGCTAAAGGATCTGAAACCTTAGATGAGATTATCAAGGTACAACGTTCTCCTCTTATAAAGACAGGTCTTGGATATACCGGAGAATCCTCTCAGGCTTTTGCACCAAATTATCTAAAAGCAGCTACAGTTGGTTTACTACATTCAGCCACTCAGCAAGGGAATAAAGAATATTTACAGGTAAAGCATGATCATCACAATTCAAGGAACACTAACAGGGATGTTTTTCAAAAAAGCTACAACCAACAAGTAAATTCAAATAGAATATTTCACGATCACAAAAATTTCTACTTCAATGGACAATGTTTCTCATGTCACAATTTTGGTCATAATGCTGTTCAATGTGTTGCTTATAAAACCATCATGACAAGAGAAGAAAGAAATAAAAGGATGGATATTGAACCAAAGAAGAACACCTATAATAAATTTTCTCCTCTTCAAAATGAAGTGGAATGTGCTTATTGCAATAACTTTGGTCATGAAGAATCTGAATGCAGGAGCAAAGTCCAGCCAAAACAACATTTTCCTTCAGGTTCCAAAGTATGGAAAAAGAAGGAATTATAGGTTGAAAATTGTGGGATAGCGCTATTTGCAGAAGGTGAAGAAAATCAATGGTACATTGATAGTGGATGCTCAAGACATATGACAGGTGACAAAAGAAAACTTCTTGCATATAATGCTCTAGAAAAAGAAAATAAAGTTACATTTGGAAATGATACTCCTGCTATAATTAAAGGAAAAGGGTCTGTGTTTCTAAAAGAAAAGGTGAAGGCTAATGATGTCATGTATGTGGATGGATTAAAGCATAACCTGTTAAGTGTAAGTCAAATGTGTGATCAAGGAATAGAAGTTGTCTTTAGTTCAAAAGAATGTGTGGTTCGTGATCTTGATACAGGTAAAACTATCATAAAAGGAAAAAGAACTCCAAGCAACCTGTATGTATTGAAGAACTGCAAAGATCAATGTTACTTGAGAAAATCTTCAGAAAATTGGCTATGGCATAGAAGGCTGGGGCATCTGAGCTTCTCTCAAATCAACAAAGCAAGCAGACTTCAAGTTGTTCGTGGTCTTCCTAATATTACTCTACCAGAGAGTATTATATGCAAATCTTTCCAATTCGGTAAGCAGACCAGAGTACAATTTAATGCCAAAGAAGGATCATCAAGTAAGCCTCTTGAACTCATTCATACTGACATATGTGGACCTATGAGGAAAAAGTCACCACGTGGGGAAGAATACTATATCTTATTTATTAATGATTACTCTATAATGTGTTGGATCGGGTTAATTAAACACAAAGATGAAGCATTTGAAAAAATTCAGATCTTCAAAGCATTGGTAGAAAATGAATTAGATCTAAAAATCAAGTGTCTTAGATCTGATCGAGGAGGAGAATATACATCAAATGAATTCTTTGAATTTTGTGAACAACATGGCATAAAAAGACAGTTCTCTGTAGCAGGCACTCCACAGCAAAATGGCGTAGGAGAAAGAATGAATAGAACAATTCAACAAATGGCTAGAGCTATGCTTGATGATTCTGGAACTCTTGACATTTTCTGGGGAGAAGCAGCACATACAGTAGCAAACATTCTCAACAAGGCACATGTTCGGGTAAATAGTGAAAAAACTCCATATGAACTCTGGTATGGTAACTCTCCCTCTGTGAAGCATTTTAGAGTTTTTGGAAGTAAATGCTTTATCAAAAATAATGATGAAAAGCTTGGCAATTTTGAACCTAGATCAGATGAAGGGATACTTCTTGGTTACTCATCTACAAGCAGAGCATACAAATGTTACAATAAAAGGCTTCGAAAGGTTGTTGAATGTATTGATGTTGTCATTGATGAGTCTCCTGCAGCCCCCAAAGAAGAAAAACAAACAATAGAAGAATATGATGGTGACTATTGTCCTTCTACATCAAATAGGAATGATATAGATAGTGGATCCAATGAAGAACCTGAAGATGATTTATCTGAAAAGGCTCCTTCCAGATATGTTCAAAAGAATCATCCAGAATCTCAGATTTTGGCAGATAAGGCATCAGGTGTACAAACAAGAAGGACTCTTGTAGGATCCTCTAGCTATCTGGCATTTCTATCCACCATTGAACCACAAAATGTCAATCAAGCTAGCAAAGATGAATGTTGGGTTCAAGCCATGAATGAAGAGCTTGATCAAATTGAAAAAAATGAAACTTGGGAATTAGTACCAAGACCTCATAACGAAAATGTCATTGGAACTAAATGGATATTCAAAAACAAGTTAAATGAAAATGGGGATGTCATAAGAAATAAAGCTAGACTTGTTTGCAAAGGGTATACTCAACAAGAAGGTATAGACTTTGAAGAAAATTTTGCTCCTGTAGCGAGACTTGAAGCCATAAGAATGTTTCTTGCTTTTTCAAGTTTTCAACAAATCAAAGTTTATCAAATGGATGCTAAATCTACATTTCTCAATGGTGATCTAGAAGAAGAAGCTTATATAGAACAACCAGAAGGATTCATTTTGGGAAATGATGAAAATATTGTTTGTAGACTTAAAAAGGCTCTATATGGTCTCAAACAAGCTCCAAGGGCATGGTATTCTCGCCTTGACAAATATCTTCATCAACAAGGATTTTCAAAGGGGTCTGCTGATAGCAACTTATACACAAAAATTGAAAATGATAAACTATTGATTGTGATTGTATATGTTGATGATATCATTTTTGGAAGTAATGAAGAATCTATGAGTTAGAAATTTGCTTCTGTTATGCAGCAAGAATTTGAAATGTCTTTACTTGGGGAACTAACATTCTTTCTTGGCTTGCAAGTGCATCAAAATGCAGATGGTATATTCTTATCACAAGAAAAATACCTTAAGCAAATTCTGAAGAAGTATGGCATGGAAGAGTGAAAACCTGTAAGTACACCAATGATAACCGGATGTAATCTCAGTTCTCATGATGATTCTCCCATGGTGAACCAACCAGATTACAGATCTATGATAAGAAGTCTTCTTTATCTCACTAGGACTAGACCAGACATTATGCATGTAGTTGGGATTGTTGGAAGATTCCAAGCTAATCCAAAAGAATCTCACCTTCACGCTGTCAAAAGAATATTCAAATATCTGCAAGGAACTCAAGACTTTGGATTATGGTATCCAAAGAATGCTGATCTTACTCTTCATGCTTACACTGATGCAGATTGGGCTGTTGATGATCGGAAAAGCACTAGTGGTGGTGCATTCTATATGGGGCCCCGGTTAGTATCTTGGTTCAGCAAGAAGCAAAGCTCCATTGCCTTATCTACAGCAGAAGTAGAGTATGTGGCTGCAGCATCATGTTGCACTCAACTTCTTTGGATGATGCAAACCTTACAAGATTTCCAAATCAAATGTTCACCTCCTATTTCCATTATGTGTGATAATACAAGTGCCATCAATATCTCAAAGAATCCTGTTATGCATTCCAAGACCAAGCACATTCCCATCAAGTATCATTTCTTACGTGAACAAGTGCTTGAACAAAAGGTGAAGTTGGAGTATGTTCCCTCCAAAGAACAATTTGCTGATATATTTACTGAACCTCTGCCCAGGGAAGTGTTCGAATATCTCAGACAGAAGCTGGGAGTAGTCTCTGTGATGCAGAGGATCAAATCTGATTAAAATTCTGAAGATTAATTTGGATACGCGGGTTTCCTGAAAGACAGTCGCGTATATACGCGAGTTCATGGACAGAAAACCGCGTATGTGCAGTTGCTGACAATTTTTTTTTGGGTCAGCATTTCTTCAGCACAAGCTATGGTGCTGTTTGGTATCTCTGATGCTTTTTGAAGTCTCTGGTGGTATTTCGGCTCTTATATTTCTGTTTCATTCTCTGATTTTGGGTGAAGATGCCTTGATGATGTGCTGTTGAAAGTGTTCACGATGCACATATTCAGGGGGAGCACTAGCCTTGTTGAGAATAATGCATTGTTGACATTATGATGATTCTGAATTGTGATTTCTCTCTTGAGATCCTTTAGTATTGGGTATAAAGAGTCATATTTGTAATTTGATGAAAAGGTCATGTTGAAACATATGATGTAAATTGTAATATTCAGTCATGTAAGGACTTGTTCAATATGTAAACCCACTTGGTTGGGTAATTGAGTCTCATCTGTAAATCCACTTGGTTGGATCTTTGATGTAAGTATGAGTCCTTGGTGATAGGAAGGTCATAGAGTCATGTACTTCATTGAAAAACATGTTTGAAGATCCGGCATGAACTCAGGGGGAGCATGGCAACTTTAGTGCACATCATATTTACAACGCTCTTCTTTCAACATGAGAAGCAAAACCTTGTGTTGGTCCACCCTTTTCCCTTGATGTCAAAGGGGGAGAAATATCATTATGCTTAATGTATCTATCTGTTGTGATCAAACACCATCGTGGTTGCCATCAAGTCCAAAGGGGGAGATTGTTGGCAATATGATGCAGAGTGTTGTCCTTGATGGCAACCCACTTGATGAAGATGATGGCAACCTTTGACCTGATGATCTTGTTAATGATGAGGGGAAATAATTTCCAGAATGGGCCAGAACAATGACGGAAAGTGTATGTCACAAGGCATACGCGAGTTTAGTAAAGGGAAGTCGCGTATGTACGCGGAAAAGTACGTGACAAGTCGCGTATGGTCAATTGCACTCTAAATGTGTAAAACCAAGGGTTACTACCATGGTATTGACCCATTGTATTGAGTGCTGGGTTGTATATTTGATCCCGTCCAGGAATACCATCGGAAGTGATGTGGTTTTGGATCATGGTATTGAAAAAGGATAAATATATATAAGGAGAAAAAAATTATTGTGCAAAGGGTGTGCAAGTGTCTGGGCTTTAATTAATACTTCACTCTGAAGTATATCTGCATGGTTGAACTCTGCTCTTGATTGATAGATCTGAATCTATGATGCATCTATGAACATGGTGAAGGTTAAAGATCTCTAGATCTAGAAATGGTGAATCTCTTGGATGATCTGAAAAGAAGTGATGAAGACTTGGCGCAAATCTGCTGAAGAACTTGAAGAAATCTGGGTAAGTTAGTAGATCTGATCTGTTGTGCAAATTTTATCTTTTACAGATCTATACGCAGGTTCAGTTTGTGAAAAGCGCATGTATACGCGGATCTGTTTCAACAAAGTCGCATATGGACAGTTAGGATTATTTTGGTAAATGTACAGATGTATACGCGGGTTCACTTCATAAAAAGCACGTATATACGTGGGTCTGATTAAATAAAAGCGCATATGATATCTGATATTATGGTTGCTCAAGGTTGAATATGTTTCTGCATATTTATTCTGAAGTCTGGGTTATCTCTGATATTCTGGTTACAGTGGTTTCACTGTTCTATTTGATGCATTGGGCAAAGGTTGTTTATTGACAAGTAAAGGGTTGTGTTGGAGCTGTCTGATCCAGTTTGAAAATTGATGAAACGTGGTCTGCAGTGGATCTGAGGGTTGAAACCTTCAGTATGTATGTATAAGCTTTCTGTCAGTAGAATCTGGTGCTTATATCAGGGGGTAGTAGCTCCCTTCCAGGAGAGGCTAGTAAACGAGAAGCAGGGGGTTGTAGCTCCCTTCCAGAAGAGGCTGGTAAACGAGAGAAGGTTGTAACCTTCTGCAGGTGGGTGCCTACGTACTGGTATGAGTCTGCACCAATACATGTTGTAAGAAGTTTTCTTAATAATAAAGATTGAAGAATGAGATGACGGCAGCGGTGGTTTTCTCCCGTATTGGGTTTCCACCTAAAAATCCTGGTGTTCATGTGTGTTGCTTATGTGTGATGATTATTCTGTTCTTTCTACCTCTGTTTACTATTTTCTAAAACATCTTATGAATGAGTAATGCATTGATCTAAGTCAAGAACTAAATGCATAATTAGATCACTGGATATACGCAAGTTCTGTAAAGAAAATCTGCGTATATATGCTAGTTGGATGAAGGCAGGTAGCGTATGGGTTTTTAAGAAAGAAATAACAAATTTTTATTGTCTGCACTAAATACTGATTCACCCCCCCCCCCCTCTCAGTATTTTTCCCAACATGCAAACCAATTTTGAATTACAAGCTAGAAATAGCGAAGGAAGCTAAGGCTATTTCTCCAATGACTGAACTATCTCTCCATACTCTCACATGTATCACTATTAGTGAGTTAACATATGCCCAATAGATCAGGGTGAGCTAGCGCATACTCTCCAAGGAAGTAACTAATTCACCCCTTAAGAATTCACCCTAAAAATGTGTACAGGATGGTCAACTTGGCCATTGTAAGTTACAACAAGCTTTAGCAAATTGAGTGACCTTAAATAATGTGCTAAGGTGACAAGTTTCCAACTAGGGGAGCACTCCTTCGATTTAGGTGATTCATCACTCATCCTAAATGTAAACCAATTACAAGCTCAAAATAGCAAAGGCAGCTAAGGCTTTTTCTCCAATGACCGAAATATCTCTCCATGAATGGGAAACAATGGTTAAGGGTGCAATAGATAAACTTAGGTTACTATAAATACCTCCCTCAATAAATGCATCAACCACAAAATAAAAAATAAAACAATTACATTTGTTAGGAAATGAAGCAACCTAGGATTGTGTGCCAAGTGGAATCCCCTTTAAAACATACCTCTTGACCATGGAAAGGAGTTGCACCCTACACAATGAGGCCCAACATCTCTTAGGCCATAAAATGCTTCTCTAGAATAGATCCCTCCTTGTATAAACAAATCAGATGAAGGTGAACACAAGGAATAATATGCTACTTGCTGGTTGTTTCTTTTCAAATCTACACTTAAATCTTTCTTAATTTGATGAGTATCACATTGGAGAAGGGGATATAGTGACTAATGAAAATGACTTCCATTTTATGTTCTAGAATAGCAACAGTCTTATGCCAAATAGGCCTCAAAACCTTGCATCAGATCACTAGCTAAGATTGCCCATCATATAACAGAAATGTTGAGACTAGTGCAGAAGTGACCAACTATCTAATAGTGCTTAGGGAATTTTCTGCTTAGAGAAAACTAAGCACTGACTATATGAGAAATGACCAAGCACTGAATCATATAGTATCGTATGAACAACTTGGTCATTTCTGCAGAAAACTAAGTGATTCCTAAGTTGCTCTGAACACTCTGCTCACACTGCCCGCCCTCTTGATTGGATGATCCATATAGTGTGTTTGCATTAGCAAGAATTCACTTCCATAGATATTAATGGAGTACCATCATATGATTTGCAGTGAACCTTCCAAGTCATAGGTGGTGATATCGGACACCATCTGCTCAAAGTGGAGTTGGACAATTGAATTGCAACAATGAAACTAACAGCTTTGAGCTCAGTGGGATGGCACATTGGTGATAAACATGCTATATTGGATGAGATAGAAGCTCTTGTAGTTTCTAAAAATTTTGCATTCACTTCGATAGATGTTAATGGAGTACCATCATATGTTTTTATGTGAACCTTCCAAGTCATAGGTGACGAGATCAAATACCATCTGCTCAAAGTGGAGTGGGACAAATGAATTGAAACAATAAAACTAGCAGCTTTGAGTTCAGTTGGGTGACGCATTGCTGATAAAAACACAATATTGGATGAGATAGAAGCTCTTATATTTTATGCAAATGTGGCCCTTGGCCCAAGCCTAAAACCCTAAGGTGTAATATATTTCTGGCAATGAGAGACCGGTCACCTCCACTAAGAAGTTCTATACTTCTTTGTCACTGAGCCTTTGGTTAGTATACAAATGACTTGGGGATTACTATTCATCATTGGTAGTTTCTGTAATAGAGGATTGAAATGCTAGTGGTAGACTTCAACACCTTTATTGGATGCTTATGTGGACACTAGTTTGAATTCCAAGCAAACAAAAATTGTTTGTTATACAAGTAGATGAGAGAGAGTAATAGAAGAAATGGCAGTTGGATGAAGAAAAGGAAACTAAGGTATTGGACTAGAATGTTTTTCTTATTTGAGAATAATCATATGATTGGCTTGCTATAAAAACTGTTGACAGAGATAAATGGTGGTTGTGATTGAGAAAACTATGCCAATGATAGTCGACATAATTATATAGCCAACAAGACTTTGTGATGCTTTCAATTAAGGATGCCCCAAACCAACAAAATTCATATATCAATCTAATTATTAGTCCCAAATATGCCTAGAATATGGATTCATGCTCAATTCATACATCTTTTTCTGGTTATAGCACAATTTGTCTTTGTTGATGGCATGCAAGCTAAATTACTTAAAACACCCCAGGAGGACCCCTGAAATGTTGTGTGTCACTACTTTGAAATGTTGAAAAATTGTTTTGGTGTCATTTTGGATTTCTTAAATGTTTTATCAGTTTCTTGAAATGGCAAGATTTCTGTTCCATCGTGAAATGTTTTACAAATTATGGAAACATTTCAACAAAAAACAACAACTTTTTGGGTAGAAAACTAAGTAACAAATTTAAAACACTTAGGAACCACTAAGCAAAAAATTGTCTAATAGTGCTCGGTCATTTCTACTTAGAGAAAACTAAGCACTGAATATATGAGTCAATGCATGGTCATTTAGTGCAGAAATGACCTCTAATGATTCCTTCTCCCACCAACTCTCTTTGGGTACTATATCGATGAGATGGATTCCTTTCTTAGGAGCACATATAGGATGGTGTTGATTGCCCTTTACCCGATGTCTTCATCTCCTTGCTTTTAGTTTTCAACAACATGATCCTCTTGGCACCTCACCTAAGGGGTTTTAGAGACAAATTGATGCCTTATTCAACTCTTGTGATCTTTGATAGTTGACATTTGAGCCTTTGGTTAGTATATGAATGACTTGGTGAGTACTAGTCATCTCAGGTAAGACATTTTCTGTAACAAGGGATTGAAATGCTAGTGGTAGACTACAACACCTTTATTGGATGCCTATGTGGATGCTGGTTTGAATTCCAAGCCAACAAACATTGTTTGTTATACAAGTAGATGAGGGTGAGTAATAGAAGCAATGGCAGTTGAATGAAGAAAATTCAATTAAGGTATTGGACTAGAATGTTTTTCTTATTTGAGAATAATCATATGATTGGCTTGCTTTAAAAACTGATGACAGAGATAAATGGTGGTTGTGATTGTAAAATATATGCCAATAATAGTTGACAAACTTATATATCCAACAAGACTTTGTGATGCTTTCAATAAACGACGCCCTAAACCAACAAAATTCATAAAGTAATTCAATTATTAGTCCCAACTATGCCCAGAATATGGATTCATGCTCAATTCATACATCTATTTTTGGTTATAGCAGAGTTTGTCTTTGTTGATGGAATACAAGATAAGTTACTAAAAACACCCCAAGAGGACCCCTGAAATGTTTTTTTCCAAATCAGAAACAGATTCTGGTGTTTCATGATTTTGAAGTGTTGACAAAGTGTTTTGGTGAAATTTTTGCTTTCTAAAATGTTTTATCAATTTCTTGAAATACGCAAGATTTCTGTTCCATCTTGAAATGTTTTACAAATTCTGGAAACATTTTAGCAATAAAAAATAACTTTTTGGGTAGAAAACTAAGAAAAAAATTTAAAACACCTATGAATCACTAAGAAGAAAAATATCTAATAGTGCATGGTCATTTCTGCTTAAACTAAGCACTGAGTATATGAGTTAGTGCTTTTTCATTTAGTGCAGAAATGACCTCTAATGATTCCTTCTCTCACTAACTCTCTTTGGGTTCTATATCGATGAGATGGACTCCTTTCTTAGGAGCACATATAGGATGGTGTTGATTGTCTTCTACTCTATTTCTTGATCTCTTTTCTTTTATTTTTCAACAACATGATCCTCTTGGCACCTCACCTAAGGGGTTTTATAGACAAATTGATTCCTTATTCAACTCTTGTGATCTTTGATAGTTGACATTTGAGCCTTTGGTTAGTATATGAACGACTTTGGAAGTACTAGTAATATCAGGTAAGACAATTTCTGTAACAAGGGATTGCAATTCCATTGGTAGACTAAAACACCTTTATTGGATGCCTATGTGGACGTTGGTTTGAATTCCAAGCCAACAAAAATTGTTTGTTATACAAGTAGATGAGAGTGAGTAATAGAAGAAATGTCAGATGGATGAAGAAAAGGAAACTAAGGTATTGGATTAGAATGTTTTTCTTATTTGTGAATAATCATATGATTGACTTGCTATAAAAACTAATGACAGAGATAGATGGTGGTTGTGATTGAAAAATATATGCCAATAATAGTGTACAAACTTATATAGCCAACAAGACTTTGTGATGCTTTCAATAAAGGATGCCCCAAACTAACAAACTTCATAGAGAAATCCAATTATTAGTCCCAACTATGCCTAGAATATGGAGTCATTCTGAATTCATACATCTATTTTTGGTTATAGCACAGTTTGTCTTCGTTGATGGCATACAAGCTAAGTTACTAAAAAAACCCTAGGAGGATCCTTGAAACGTTGTTTTCCAAATCATAAACATATTCCAGTCTGTAACGAATTTGAAATGTTGAAAAAGTGTTTTGGTGACATTTTGGCTTTCTAAGATGTTTTATCAGTTTCTTAAAATGCCCAAGATTTATGTTCCATCCTTAAATGTTTTACAAATTCTGTGAAAATTTCAGCAACAAACAACAACTTTTTGGGTAGAAAACTAAGAAAAAAAATTAAAACACTTAAGAATCACTAAGCAGAAAACTCTCTAATAGTTCTTGGTCATTTCTGCTTAGAGAAAACTAAGCACTGACTATATGAGCTAGTACTTGGTCATTTAGTGAAGAAGTGACCTCTAATGGTTCGTTCTCTCACTAACTCTTATGGTTTCTATATCGATGAGATGGACTCCTTTCTTAGGAGAACATATAGGATGGTGTTGATTGTCTTCTACCCAATGCCTTGATCTCCTTACTTTTAGTTTTCAACAACATGATCCTCTTGGAACCTCACCTAAGTGGTTGTAGAGACAAATTGATGCCTTATTCAACTCTTGTGATATTTGATAGTTGACGTTTGGGCATTTGGTTAGTATATGAATGACTTTGGGAATACTACTCATCTTAGGTAAGACAGTTTATGTAACAAGGGATTGAAATGTCAAAGATGTGAAATTGACATTCTCCAAAGCCATGAATTATAACCCAAAGAAAATGGCATAATCACCGGCTCAAGAACTCCTGCAGTCCAAAAAGGATATCTACCATGGCAGTTCTCATTGAAAGTTTTCTCAAACATTAGGGCCCAAGACTGCAAAATTTTGAAGATACCTATCAATATTTGCTGGCAACTTTACAAGAGGAGGACCTTGTTGGTTTTCTTGAACATGACAAGTATGTTGTTGAACGGAGGAATATGACAGCCCTGCAGCAAGAACAACTCCATAATTCTATTGAGAAACATCATGGTAGCGAAAAAGGAGCTTCTTTTTGACAAATATTTTGTGGCTTTCCCTAAAAATAATGGTGATGACATTCTATCTCAAGAAAAAGAAGTAGAACATGCATAAAATTTTATGAAGCAATTCGAGGACAGTGGTCTGAAGCTAATGCGGCCATCCTATGTGGAATTGATGCAAATGTATATGTGCCTGTCTATGTAATGTGCAGTAGAATGCACATTTTATTGATTTATGGCAAGGTGTCGACCTAATTGGGCAGCTTATGAAATATATCTTGAATGCTTGATTAAATGTGGCATGTTGGAGAGGGCTGAGGGGTTTTTTGCAGAGTTGCGAAAGGATGGTGCAATTGGTATTAAATCCAAGATGTGCAACATAATATTAGAGGGATATCTCAAATCTGGTCAAGAATAAAGGATCGAAAAATTGTATGATGAAATGTACCATAAATGTGAAGGTTGATGGAAAGCAGCTCAAGGCAAACGATAGTAGGTCAATGAGCAACTTAATACTAGATGTTACAGGTGTAGATGAAAACCTTGACTTTCAAACAAAGTATTTACAACTTGTGAATTATCAAGTCTGTGAACTGTGGGCCTTGGATTTTCGCCATTTTGTAGGGGAATTGCATCAACAACCTGAAATGAACTTGGAGAGTCAGGAAGTTGCAATTGATGCACTGTTTTTGGTAGCATAATGTCACCTGAATCCATATTTCATGATGAACACCAGTGATAGTGACTATCATATCAAAAAAAGTGCTAGTAAAAACAAATCTTCACATGCATAGGAAGATGGTTGATTAGCTATTTTCAATTAATAGAAAGCCAAAAGTGGAAATGATAGGTAATATGAAAGAAAGAATAGGACCATTGTGGAAGCTGCCCGCGACATGCTATGTGACCAAGATCTTCAGAAGTTTCTATGGGGAGAAGCTGCAAACACTGCTATGTATGTTCAAAATAAATGGCCGCATTCCGATTTGGAATCCAAAACTCCCAAATAAGTCTTCTCTGGTAAGAAACCGAATGTTTCTAATTTTAGAGTTTTTGGTTGTCCTGTTTACTTTCATGTGCCGAAAGAAAATAGAAGCAAGCTGAATGCTTTTGGAAAGAAGTAAATGTTTGTGGGCTACAGTGAAACTTTGAAGGCATAGAATCTATGTGCTTGTTCAAAGAGAAGTGGAGATATGCCACGATGTCACCTTCGATGAATATGTTTCCCTCAAGAAAGTAATAAATCTTCCTAGCTCCAAGGAAGACAAAGAAGATAAAGAAGCAGGGAAGCTAGAAGAGCCGAAGGATGACCTGATGCCTGATGTTGAATCACCTATGGATCCCATTGATCCACCTCCTTCAAATAAGAGAATACCCTCATGGCTTAGGGATAGTCTCAAAGATGCAGAGAGACATATTGCCCCAAGGGGGACATTCTGTGAAAGCAAAAAGCCGAAGAGATACCAAGGGTATCTAGTAGCCATTAGTGTGATAGTACAATATGAGTCTGGAACATTTGAAGAAGTCGTAAAACATCATGTTTGGAAGGATTCTATGCACAAAGAATATGAGTCCATTATGAAGAATGATGGATGGGAAGTGTTCTCGAGGCTGGAGGATAAATCTGTTGTCACCTCGAAATGGCTCTATAAGACCGAGCATGGATCTGATAGAAGTGCTGAAAGTACAAGGCAAGATTCATTTCCTGAGGCTTCTCTCAAAAAGAAGGCATAGATTATGATGATATGTTTGCACCTGTGGCCTGCTATACCACGATCCGATCTATTATTTCCCTTACTGCAACGCAAGGATGGAGTCTACATCATATGGATGTGAAGACCACTTTTCTGCATGGTTCTATAAAGGAAGAGGTGTATGTGACGCAACCTCTAGGGTTAGAATTTCGAGATAGAGACACCCATGTATGCAGGTTGACGAAAGGCCTCTATGGGTTGAAGCAAACCCCCAGGGCTTGGTACAAGATGATAGATAGTTGCTTGATGAAGTTGGCTTCACTCGAAGTAATGCTGATCCAAACCTTTATTTTAAGGTTGATAGAGAAAGGCATCTCATTCTGGTTCGCTATGTGGATGATCTCTTAGTGACAGGTGCTGACCCTCTTATTCATCAGTGTAAGATGGAGCTAGCTTCCATGTTTGAGATGGAAGACCTAGGACTGATGCACTAATTCTTAGGCTTGGAGGTTTGGCAGAGGCTAGGCGAGGTTTTCCTTTCTCAAGGAAAATATGTTGTGAACCTGCTGGAGAGATTTTCCATGGTGGACTATAAGTCTGTGTCGACACCGATGGAACTCAACTTTAAGAAGCTGTGTGGAAACGCTGCTGGGCCCATGCTAGCAAATCCTACTAAGTATCGACAACTCGTGGAGGCCTTGATGTTCTTATTGAACTCCCATTCGGACGTATGTTTTGTAGTGAACACTTTGAGTCAACATATGGTTGATCCTCATCACATTCACTAGATTGGTGTCAAGAATATATTGAAATATCTTTGGGGCGCAATCAACCATGGGCCGAGATACACTATCGGTAGTTTGAGACTCCATGGATATATTGATGCCAATTGGGCTGGCAATGTGGTGGATCACAAGAGCACATATGGATGTTGATTCACCTTGGGTTTTTCTTCAAATGAGCATGAAGAAAAAGTCGTGTATTTGAGCACCGCTAAGGCCGAATACATTACAGTGAGTATGGCCTGTTGTGAAGCTATTTTGTTGCAAAAGCTCTTCAGTGAGATGTTTGGGCATGTGCTATATACCACCGTTATCCTTTGTGATAACTAGAGTGGGATTCATCTTTCTGCCTATGTTCCATGATCGTTCCAAGCTTATTTATATTAGGTACCACTTTATCCAAGATATGGTATAATGAGGTGCCGTAAGGCTCGATCATATAGGAACTGCTGAGCAGGTCGCAGATATTCTCACAAAGCCCCTAGGGAAGGTCAAGTTCCTAACCTTTTGTGAGAAGCTTGGAATCATGGAAAGACCCTATTCTGAGGGTCCTGATTGAGTTGGAATATGATCTCTGGGAGCTCTAGGGGGGCTTTGGGATATATTCATAGAGCTATAAGCACATACGGGGCTAGGCTTGTCGAACCTTGTTGTGCTTATGCCCCACCGTTATGATATTGAGTTGGTTCACCTCTCTTTGATTTGTGCCTCGCACGCATCCTACCAATGGAGTTTTGGAATCATGAGAAGTACCTCTCATTTGGCCAATGAGGTGCGAAATGTGGATAGAGACCAATACCAAGACCGATGGACGCATCAAAGATTGTCATAATCTCTATGTCTAGGATGGCACGTGTCCAACACCTTGATCTGGGATCAAGTACGATGAGGTTCTTACCTCTAAACTGACTTTGGGTCAGTAAAATATCTTTGGGTTAGTATATGAATCTTTTTGAGTCTATTGAGGTTTTATCCTCTAAACTGACTTCGGGTCAATAAACTAACTTTGGGTTAGTATATGACCCTTTTTGAGTCTATTGAGATTTTATCCTCTAAACTGAATTCGGGTCAGTAAACTAACTTCGGGTTAGTATGAGACTCTTTTTGAGTCCGAGAGAGGTTTTTACCTCTAAGCTGACTTCGGGTCAGAAAAGTATGATGTTTTTGTGACTCACATTTTTTTTTATCTGAGAAGGAGAGCCAAAAAAGCAAGTTACGACAGGATGACGCACGATGTTTGTTTGGTAGATGATGGATGGCACTTGTGGATAGTTGGAGTTCTCCCTAGTTGAGATGGAGTGTTAATTTGGGGAAAACTAGGTCCAAACTCCATGTTGCATTGCTCATATGACGATGGTCATATTTTTGTTTGATTCCTCTTTTGGAGAGGCGCAAAATTGATCTAAAGATCATCTTGTTTGGATGAGCAGAACATTTATTTTGAATTAGTTTTCCACATGTGCAAGGTTGGCCAGATTTGTAATGTAGGCTCACATGCCTAATAGATGTGTCACACACCCTCATTGATGGATATAAATTGGAGAGACTTTGAGGTCATTTTCTCATCAAATCATCACACATTATCTCATTGTGATTAGATTGGTTTGATAGCCTTTGGAGGCATTTTTCCCCTCACACGTGTGGAGCGAAGCTGTTGTTTTATGCGGATCTGTTTAGGGCTTGTTGCTGCAGCGTTAACCAGCGTTGACCATGGTCAACCCTTGGTCATTTGACCTCAAAATTCTGCCAAAAACATGATTTTGAGAGGTCGTACTGTTGGGCACTAAAATCGAGGAAATATGAGTTGTTTGATCGAATCCCTAATCTGTTGGGTTGAATTTTTTGATGCTGTCATGTGTTGACTTTGGGTTGACCAAAGTTGACTTGTGATGAGATGTCTTTGAGGGCTGTGGGTGTGACACATGAAGGATTGATTGACTGAGAAAGACTTTGCTGGTTGAAGCATCTTATTGACTATCGTAACACAACAATATCTCATATCTTTGCTGGACAAAAGGAATTGTAAATGTGATCTATATTTGGCTTGTTTTCTATTGATCTATTATTGTGTTCTATCAACATTTTGATTTCATGTTTATTTGATTTCTGTTATGTATCGAGTCTAAGAAATATTGAAGTAAAATTTCATCAAGAATAGAACACCATGGTTATCTAAATTTAACACATCTCAGCCCAACTTTCATCGAACAAGTGTCAGCCATAAAGGAAATATGACTTTGTGCTACCCAGTTGTTGTGCAACACTGTCAGTTCACTGGTGGCGTTTATGTTTTTCTGTTGTCTGTTTTCTTCACTGAGGATGGATGAGGTTCAAAGATAGGCACTGTTTCAAATATGTTTTTATTTTGGATGAAGGCAAGTATCATAGGATTTCCTTTTATCATTTTTTAAAAGGATGTAAACAACCATGATGTTTCTACTTTTCCAGTTTGTGTTGATCCTCTCCATGGATTGAACATGTTTGTATGAAACTGGCTATTGCACTATGATATTTTGCTTATATAATGAATAAAGGGAGATATACCAAAAAAAATATGTTACGGTTTGGGAGATATACCCAAATCAAAGTGTGTTGCACAGTCATTGCCTACAAGGTTTCACACACGTTTTGGAGCTACCAGATGTCAGAGATTTTAGAATTTGGTTTTTCATACATTAGGATGCCATCTCAGCCCATATTTAATCGAAAAAGTGTCAGCCATAAAGGAAATATGACTTTGTGCAACCCAGTTGCTGTGCAACATTGTTAGTTCACTGGCAGCTTTTATGTTTTTTCTATTGTTTCTAATTTTTTTACTGAGGATGAATGAGGGTCGAAGATAGACACTTTTTCAAATATGTTTTTATTTTGGATGAAGGAAAGTATCTTAGGATTTCCTTTTATCCTTTTTTAAAAGGATGTAAACAACCATGACGTACACTGTATTTTCGGGTATACTTACATCCTTGTCCATCTTGATGTCCTTCAACTTGTTCTTCAAAAAGATATTTTGATTAGCATTGATAGCCTTGAACATGCCAACCAACTTATCAAACATCTCCTTAGATGTGCCCAGCTCAAAGATATAAGCAACCAAGTGCTTGTGAATAGAATCCCTGATGATCTTCTTTGCCTTGTTTTCCCCTTTCTTGTACTTTGTTTTAGTGGAAACCGGTGCATTTGATCGCGGCTCAGTGGTATTTCTCTGCACATAATCCATAACATCTTGTTCCTCCAATGTCAGATCCAAGGACATTTTCCAAGCATGATAATTAGACTTATCATTGAGCTTTTCCTCAGATTTGAAGTATGATGAGGAAGCCATTGACCCTTGTCCTTGTCTAACCAACTTTCAGTGATTGCTCTTCTCACTCTTTCTTGGGCTTTGTCTTCACCTAAACTCTTATAGCATGTTAATTTTAGTTAACGATGGCATGTTCTATGCTTAGAGAAAGTTACTTCAATCTTTCTTATTAGCCCAATTCAGTTTCCTGTTTAGCAATCACATTAACATTGACAGTATATCCTGATAGAACATAAACAAATAACCAGAAGACAAGCCAAGACAAGAGTACACACAAAATTTGGCGGATTCTAGGGAAAAACCCCAGTGTGGGGAAAAACCTTTGATCAAATCTGCTTATTATTCTTCAAATTTAACAAAAAGAGAAATTGAAATTTACAATAGTCAATAGGATGCCCTAGCCAACAAAGTCAACATTGGTTAAACCAAAAATATACATCATACAATGGAGCTCGGTCAAACACAGTCAAAATTTGCCGCAAAGAACAGTCAAAGCTGTCATTCACCCTACACACATGTGTCCGCAATCATAGGGGATGGTGAACCACTCTCCCTACACACATGTCAGCCATCATGGGGTATCACAGGGGAAGGTGAATCACTCACCCTATACACAACGCACCACTAGGGGAAGGTGAAACACTCACCCTATGGTCTCTCATAACTCAATAAGTACCCCAAGCCCCCAGGAGCTCCTGGAGCTCAGTATTCCAGGGTGACCATCATAGAAGGGAATTTCCATGATTCCCAACCTCTTTCTGAATGAGGATAAGTTTTGACCTTACCGAGAGGCTTGGAGAGGATGTCGGTAACCTGCACATCCATCCTAAAATGATGGAGCTTGACTGTACCATATTCTAAATAAAGTGGTAACTGTAGCCAATCATGGATTCTCTGAAAGGTGAATCCTACTTTCATTATTGAAATATAAAATGGTGATTTCCATCATGTGAAAAAATGGCTTATGGAAAAGCTTCCTCAACCAATTGGTTTCATAATAAGCCATACTTGTTGCTATATAGATTCAACCTCAATAATGCTTCCAGAGCAACCAAAACAAGAGGTATATTACTAGATGTGCTATTTCCGTCTATCACACTACCAACCGAGCCAGCTTCAGAATATTCAAGGAGTCTTAGACGTCAGATATATCTCAATAAGCAACTATTCAAAATATGGGGTTCTTCCATAGATTGTCTCAGAGACTTCATAGTGAGTCATATGACTGATAGGATGTTTAGCAAGAACACAAAGGATGTATACCAACAACTTCTCCATCACATCAAACTTTTAAGTTAAGGGATAAATCAACTCCCTCTAAATTATAGCTCCCTCTGAATATCTTAGCGAAGATTTTGATGATTGGGTCGAGAAGGGCTGAAGGAAGTCTGACATCAACTACTTCTCAGGTTCAAGCATATAGAGAGAATAGGGGTGTTGCAGTCATGCTTAACTATTGCTATGGAGATAATAAAAATGGTGCTAGATTAGACAGAAGCTGTTGCAGAAAATATCCCTTTATTCTTTGAATTCCTCTAGAGACTAAAATACATATTCATCCACCAGATGGTGAGGTTCTTCCTTGATATCATGGATTGAATTATTGCAATCATGATGCACATCTCCATATTTGACTAGAAATCCTCCCATGTGTCTTTGCCATCACATCCACCTTTGTACTTCATGATCAAAGGCCAACAATGGGATGCCAAGACCTTGTGACTGATATTTAAGAATGAAGTTTCCAAATGTACTTCATCTCTTCTCCAATATGACAAGGTCAAAGGTACTGTAATAGATTGTGAACACAGGAACAATGAAACAAAGTTATAGCTAACTGATAGGCCAAATTGTATCATGGAGATTGATGCATAGAATTCAGTCATTGTAAGACTTAGAGATGTCAGAAAATATTTATTTTGATACTGAGAGAGTGCTTGACAATGTCACTAAGGAGTCAAGCCGGTCTACTTCAAATTATATCTTCCAAGACATAGATGCTATTATATCAGGAAATGCCTTATGATTATATTCTGAATAACTTGAAGTGACAAACTGGAGATTCATTTTAAAACAATATCTTCCAATGTCTTCATAACTGGGTATTTCATGATGATACCAACAATCCCCCTCAAGATGATGATAGGGAAACACTCCAGAGTCCAGACTTGTCCTTTTAGGAGTTAATGCACACATCTCTTCTTAACTATAGAAGCATGACATAAGTGCCAAAACTATAATTTAAGGTATGTTGTCCACTGTCCTGAATTTCACCATTGTTGTCAATATACTTAGAATTGTATTGCCTTTGAATCAGACTTGATTACATACTTCCAATATTTGAGTTACCGTTTCATATTTGATTCTTTTCTTAGGAAGCGTCAATATATTGTACCATAATGAAACATACTTGTACTGAACTCTGGCCTCGATTGCAAGAGATTCATGCTTAGGACTGTGAGATGAGAGAGTTCAAAATAAAATGATGACTGCAGCTATAAGAATTATAAAAACTTGAGTAACCAGAGTGTCACAAGATTTTGGGCTTATTGTGACACTACCTTCACGTGCCTTCTTAGTGTAGTCACAAAAATCTCAAGACAAAATTTTATTCTTCAACCATAAACTTCAATTTTAGACACATACCTGGTGATGCATGCTTCAAAATTTTGGATGGAAATTATGGCCCAATATTTGTAGATCAAATAGTGTGTATTTCACCAATCAAGTATTCAAGCCCTATTGTGACAAGGAGTCCATAGATTCACAATGTCTCTTACTCATTTACAGTATCGAATGCTACAGAAGTTTGTCTTAATTAAGGGCTAATCCATACCGTAATTCTGAGCCTTAATGCTTCAACCACTGTCTATAGGTCGGCTCAACTAAATTTTAGGCTATGATTGTATATGAGTTGAGCATAGAAATGAGAGAGGAGTCTTGATGTCTCTTCCTTTGAAACAGGGGTCTGAATTAAGTAATTTTGCTCAGAACCATGGAAGGACTAGTCTTCTTCTTTTCTAGCCTTTACTTGATTCATTGGAATTTTGAAGAGTAACCCCGACTTCACCTTTAAGATCATGTACAGTATTATGCTCAAAATATGCTTACATTGGTGAAGACTAGAAATTTTAGTCATATTGACCAGACTTGGAGAATATATATGCTCAGAATAACTGTTACAAGGTTGGATTCTTAAATGATTGACTAGGTGTTGAATATAAGTTATTTTATGACTGTAACTTCTTCTTTCAAAGATGAAGACCTCTGAGATTTGAGTAATCTCCACAGGATGATTTCTAATCTCAGTATTGAGATTACAAAAACTCTAGAACTGTACTTTCTTCTATCTGATGTTTCTTGGGAGACCAAGATATTCATTTTGCAGGCCTTGGACACTCTTAGATCAGGCCATAAACATTTTGTCCACGTCAACACTAGAAAACACCCTTGTTTACCAGTGCTAACAATCTGAGTGGCTGCAGTTTTTTCTGTGGTACTGAAGAGAGTTCCAAACCATATCAAAATATTCACAGAAAAATCCCTACTTACCTTTGCACCATCAGCCTAAGACAACAATAAATCCACACCAAATTCTGTCCTAGACTTGCCCTTAAGCCTCCTCACTTCATTTCCCATATATTTCCTTGCCTCAGATTTGCTAGGACCTTTAGACTTGCAGAGGGAGGAGACCATGGAGACTTGAGTTCATTGATAAATTGGTGAGAAATTTTCTTAAAACCCATACATAATTATTTATACTACATTAATATATGGTCTTTGTAAGAAAGAAAACATTGCAGAAGCTACAAAAATTCTTGATGCATTTAGTAATGATGCTCTTACTCCAAATACTCGTAGTTGGAATATATTAATGGAAAGTATTTCCAAGAAACCGAATACATACATGCCTCCTAAACTAATTGATGGGCATTTTAAGAAAGGATATATATGACCAACTTTAAAGCCATGGGCTGGAATGGAAGAAAAACTACATTTTCTTGATGTCGCTATCTACCCTGCTTTCACCAATGGGATTTGCAAGCAAAGCAACATGTAGGAGGCCCATATATACTTCATGGAAATTAAAAAGACAAGCACATTTTCCCTAACAATTTCACTTACAATAAGCACATTTTCCCTAACAATTTCACTTATAACAAGCACAATTTCACCTACAATTCATTGGTTGGTGGAAATCTTGATGCGTTCAGAGCAGTACTGCCCTTAAAATCATGGAATTTCGATGACCAAGATACCCAGTTATTTAAACGCCGGAGTAAATAAGATTTAGAGAAATATTGTTTTCACTAAGGAGAGCTTCAACACAGGTGACGTTCTCTGAGGGCTTTATGAGCAACAGACTACTTTCCTAAATATTTTTAGTGCCATACCAAGTACCCTATACGCGTCATTGATTGGGTATATTCTCACAGGTATCAAAATTTATTTCTATGGCTAGAGAGCCATCTGTAACGTAATCGAACCTGGTGGGGACACTCACTCGACCCTCAAAGTAGACATGGTTGAAATCAGTCTATGAAAACTTCTAATGTTTATGAATCAGATAACTTTTCAGCTTAGTGTTAATTTGGGTTATGGTAGACTAAGACGACTAAGATTGTATCACATTCTCAAAGTTCTTCACATAAATGATATCTTGGTAGAGTTTGTTCAAGTAAAAGATACTATCAGTTTTAGGACTAGTTGTGTGGTTTTACTTAGCTTAATATTAGCCATATTATTTTGAATTTTTTAGTTCATTCATGTTAGTATTTGGAGATGGTTGTAAATTACTATGTAGTTTATCAAGCATTCTTTTCTATTAAATTTATTTAATACTGAATTTGGCCACATTATTCATAATTTATTGCTGCAAAGTATTGATGGACAATCTAAATATAGATTGTCCCCATATTTAAGTAACCCTATGTTAGTGAAATGAATAACCCTGTGCTTAGTCTTTAGTATAGTCACCGTCCTTCAACAGATGATGCATGCATATGCATATGTTGACAATCTCCTCTGAAACTCCATTATATCTTCATTATCAATATGAAAGGTTGAAGACGTGATCCCAAAAAGAATTAATCATGTTGTTGGTGAATAACAACCCATTAAAGAAGAATCAAAAGAAACATGGTGAATCTTGAAAATTCTTTTGCCAAAAGATACAAAAAGCATCTATTCTGCCCAATAATGAACATCTAAGGAATTGAAAAAGGTGGGCAGCCTTAAAGACGTTGATCTCATCCTTTAATAATTTTCTACAATACTCACATCCATTATCAATTTGACTAATTATTTTTAGATACTTAGGGAAAATATCTACTGGCCCTCATCTCCTTGACCAGATATATCAAGGGATCTAACACTTCCTTTTAGAGAACGTCAGTCAAATTCTCAGATGTTTGTGTCTGAACAAGTCAGACACTGGAGTCTCTATTTTGCTCCACTGCTATGATGGTGCTACAATGGAGTAGGAATGTTTGGTGCCTTAGTTTCATACTGCTCCTTATTTATATTCATGTGAAGGTAATTGAATCCTAAAACTTCAGCAACCTCTTTTGTCTGTTTTATTTTTGTTTCCAACTTGCTGGATTGAATAATGCAACCCCAGGATGAGCTGATCTGAGGTTTTTCTTTATTGAAATGAATCATGAGGGAGAAGGAAGACAACAAAATTTTGTGTTGATTCTTGGAATTGACCATGGAGCATGGTGTTGGTATAAGGTTGTAACTATGTTTAAGCAGAGGGGTTAAAAAGTGGTTTCCCTGGATCTCACTTCCAATGGGATAAACATGGAAACCTCTACAAATCAAGTCAATTCAATTACACACTATGCAGAGCCACTGCTAGATTATATCAACAACCTTGACAATGATGAGAAGGTACTTGGAATTTATGGAATATAACCTATCATTTTAAGTTTTGAGAACAATGAATATAAGACCAAAATGAAGATAGAACTATGTCCAAGAGAGTTATGCATATTAGAATTTTTGAGAATGCTTCTCTTTATTGTTCCTTTCGAGTCCCGACTATAATACATATGGCCTCCCAAAATTAGGCAACAAGGATTTTATAGTTTTTTGGACTGTATTTCACACTTTAAGTTGAGAAAGACGAGGGTTCAAACATAGTCCAGTTTTATTAATTACCCATGTTGGATTGGGAATTTGCAGAATGGTCTCTGAAGATGTTCTCATTACATTTTTTTCATATTTGGAAAAAAAAAACATGCTCAACCTTTTGTTATGTGATGGATGAAATTTCAGTTGATTAGTAGAGGGGGTCCTGATAGCAAGGATGCTAATTCAAGAATTCCATGTTACTAGGACAATGACCCACTCAGTGTTGGGAAAAATACTGAGAGGGGGGGGGGGTTGAATCAGTATTTAGGACTTTAACAAATCTTTTTACTTTTTCACTCTCTAAAACCCATACGCTACTTTGCTGAACCAAACTAGCGTATACACAGAGATCTAATTATGCCATTAATTCTTCACTTATATCATTCCATCATTCATTCATTAGATGTTCAATAAACAGTAAACATGTGCAGTAAGAACAGAATAAACCATCACACATAAGCATCACACATGAACACCAAGATTTTAGGTGGAAACCCAAGTCGGGAGAAAACCACCGCTGCAGTTGCTCAGCCTTCAATATTTTATTATAGAGAAAACATCTTACAACATATGTGCCAGCGCAGACTCCTACCAGCACGCAGGCACCCACCTGCGCTCGTTTACCAGCCTCTCCTGGAAGGGAGCTCCAACCCCCTGACTCGTTTACCAGCCTCACCTGGAAGGGAGCTACGACCCCCCGATCTCATTTACCAGCCTCACCTGGAAGGGAGCTACGACCCCCTGACTGAAGGCTACAACCCTCAGCACCTCTATGGACCACGTTTCATCAATTTTCACACTGGATCCAAAGCTTCCTTTAGAACACAACTTGCAGGCCACTTTCCATCATATTTTCAGACTGGACCCACTCCACACATTTAAGCTCAATCATACAACAAAACGATACACAACTCAACCGTATGTGCCGTATAGCAGAATACGTTGGTAACGTATCAGCCATTGATACTCCCATGTTTTAAACTTGGCAGTTTTCATACGCGCTTTCCTTTCACTGATACCGCGTATACACGCGCTTCCGTTCACATAATCCTACGTATACATCAGTTCATACTTCAGGACAGATACGCTCTTTCGCTTTACCAACCCCGCGTATATACGCGCTTCTGCTGTTCCGAACTAGCGCATACATCTTTAATCATTATAGAGCAACATACTTCTTTAGATCAGATATTTAGTTCAGATTTAACCCTTTACTTTAGATAGATGTTTGCCTCATCTCAGATCTAAACATTTCACAACCAGATCTAGAAGATACAAATACATTTCAGATTTAGATACCCTCTTCATCATTTTCTTCATTGGTGCTTCATGCATTCAGATCTATCATTCAACTATAACCCTTTCCATTCAGATATACTTCATGGAGAATTATTCATTCAAGCTCAGACGTCTTGCCCCACACCATGATTTGCACAATGAATTTCTTCTCCTTATATAGCTTTACCCTATTTCAATACCATGAGCCAAAACCACATTACTTTCGATGGTATTCCTGGACGAGGTCACATAGACGAATCATTACTCAATACCATGGTGGTTACCCCTGGTTTTGAACTTTATGAGCGCTTTTGCCCATACGCGACTTGGCACGTTATTTCCCGCGTGCATACGTGACTTCTCCTAGACAAATCCGCCTATGCCTTGAGAGATATTATTTTCATCATAGATCAGTACATACTGAATTCCTTTCTTCATTACCTTCTGTACTCACTGTAGATACATCAGATTTACATCATTTAACAAGTTTATCAAGACATATTCTATCAAGCATAACTTCATCAAGTGGATTGCCATCAAGGACAACACATGTCAACAATCTCATGTCTTCATCTTCATTCAGTGGGTTGCCATCAAGGACAACACTCTACATGATATTGCCAACAATCTCCCCCTTTGGACTTGATGGAAACCACGATGGTGTTTGATCACCACAATGGATAGACACCATGTCACTCTCCCCATTCTTTGACACCATTCTTTCTCTTCATTCAAACACCATGTCACTCTCCCCCTTTGACATCAAGGGAAAAGGGCGGATCAAAACCACCACACTCTCCCCCTTTGTTCCTCATGTAGAAGAAGGGCACTGTAGATCTGATGTGCACTGAAATTATCATGCTCCTCCTGAGTTCATGCTGAAAGTTCATCCATATGTTTCAATGAAGTACATGACTCTATGACCTTCCTATCACCAAGGACTCATACTTACATCAAAGATCCAACCAAGTGGATTTACATATGAGACTCAAATACCCAACCAAGTGGATTTACACATTTCAATTCAACTACCCAACCAAGTGGGTTTACAAATTTGACTCAGCTACCCAACCAAGTGGGTTTACAAATTTTTGACAAGTCCTTACATGACTGAATATTACAATTTTACATTATGGGTCTCAACAAGACCTTCTCATCATAATAAACCATGTATCAAGCCATCATCATTTGAGCATGAGTATCACAATAACCAGAGAATAAGCAGTCATAGTGCCAACAATGCAATCATTATTTAGAACTGAGAAACTAAGCTGATACAGAGTCAATAATACAGTTATTAACAGTCAGACTGATGCTCCCCCTGCACCTCTGCTCCTGATCTTCAGATGTCATCCCAATTCTCTTATCCTTAATGCATACGCGACTGTGTCTGCTGGAACTCGCGTGTATACGTGACTTTTGTTCATATAACCCGCGTATGGAAGGTGAAGCATAGAAATTTTCACATTCCTTCATCTCCTCTTGAACTTGTCCTTCCTATACCTGTCTTCTTCATATCAGAAGCTCTGTCAGAAATACATATAACCAGAATAATTAAATCAACCATGAGAATCATCATACATTGCTCCCCCTGTGATGATACATCCCCATAATTTATCTCACATTACTTCTGCAGTCATTCAGAGAAGTAAGCTTCAGAAGCGGATGACTGCAGTAGGGTCAATATTCCATACGTTTCTGATCGGTCCTCCATCTTTTTCCAGATTTGTTTGAACTTTCTATTTGTGTGCTAGAAGTTATCCAATTTCTCATATCTGTTCATCCTACATTCCTTTTCCACATGACCATACTTATTACAAGCATAACATTTCATGTGACCAGAGAATTAAGCATAAATATCATAGTGTGTTTCTTTTTTCTTCCTCCTATTGCAATCAGCTGCTTTGTGACCGTACTTGTTGCATGAAAAAAAATATCCCTTGAAGCTACCAGAGTACCTTTCTGAGTAGAATCTCTTTGTTTGTGGCTGAATTGTTCTACTTCTGCAATTTGCTGCAACATGCCCATAAATATGACATTTAAAACATTCAACGTTCTTGAATGAATTCCTTTGAGAATTCATGATTGTTGGTTGACCTGTTGTTTCTTTCAACTCTTCAGGTTTTGCATTGACTTTCTTTGAATCTTTAGCACTTCCTTGTGAACTAGATTCTCCTTTAACAGTTTCATGAAAACCACGACCAAGTTTGATAGCAGGAGACCTTTTATTACTCATAATATTGTCCAAAATCTTAGTGCTATCTTGAAACCTCAAAAGTTTAACCTTTTCTTCTAATTTACCTTTGAGAATGTTTACCTCCACCTCCAAGGCTTGGCATTGCTTCTTCATGCTTTCTTCTTTCCTTCTTCCATCTTCTACTTGATTATTCAGATTTAGAAATTCTTCTTTCAACCCATTTTCTTGTTCTGCAAAAGTTTGTAAGAGTTCTTCATTCTTCTTATTCGATGCTTTGAGATCTGCTTTCAGAGAGATGTTTTCTGCTTCAAGTCCTGCATTCTTCTTATTTGATTTATCCAGATTTTCTTTGAGGGAGATGATTTTTGCTTCAAGACCTTCCTTTTCAAATGATTGTAGAGGTTCCTCATTCTTCTTACTTGATGCTTCAAGATCTGCTTGTAGAGAGATGATTCTAGCTTCAAGACCTTCATTCTTCCTTTTTGATTTTTCGAGATCTGCATTTAGATCATTGATTTGTGCTTCTAGAATTTTCATTCGATTGGATGCATAAGCATGAAACCTTTGATACTTATCTATAGATTCACTCTCCTTAGATGATTTTTTCTGATCTTCAACTTTAATCTTGATGGCTTCTTCTAGATCCATACTGTTACTTTCACTATCTTTACCTTTGCATGCACAGGAGAGTAAAATACAAGAACAGTGATCAATACCTATTTCATCTTCTTCAATTTCTGCTATACAAGATTTCTGAGGTATCTCCTTTCCTTGAGTAACCTTCTTCTTTTTCTTCTTTGCCATGAGTACTTGTAGAACTTGGTCAGAATCTTCTTCATCTTCACTGGACACTTCATCATCATCTTCATTTGCATAATAACTCTTTCTCTTTTCAAATTGTATCCCTTTACCATGTTTTTCTCTATAAGGACATTTAACAGCATAGTGACCAACTCTTCCACAATCAAAACATTTGAAGGGAAGCTTACCTTTGAATCTTCCAGTTCCTAGTTGGAGTTTTCTCACAAAATTTGCTTCTTCTTCTTCTGATATATAATTTGATTCCTTGACATCTTCCTTTTCTTTTCCTTTTGCACATGCCTTAAAAGCAGCTTCTTTGATTTGAGAGGGACCTCCTTGTCTCACTTCATAAGCAGTCAGGATACCATGTAATTGAACAATAGTGAGAGTTTGCAGATCTTTCCTTTCTTCAATAGCCGATACTTTAGATTCAAATCTTGAAGTCAAAGATCTTAAGATTTTTTCCACCAGAGTAGTATCGGTTATGGTTTCACCCAAACTTCTCATACGATTTACAATATCATCTAGACGTAAAAAGAAACTGGCAATACTCTCATCACTATGCATCCTTAAATTTTCATATTCAATTCCGAGAGTTTGGAGTTTTGCACTTTTTACCTTTGTATCTCCTTCATAGCTCAGAATGATTTTGTCCCATATTTCTTTTGCTGAATTTAGCTGCATCACTTTAGCAAATTCTGGTTCATACATGCTTCCTAATAAGACATTCACTGCTTTGGCATTGATTTCATACTTCTTCCTTTCAGCCGCATCAGTAGGAATACTTGCCGGATATTGATAGCCTTCTTCCACAATTGCCCATACATCTGCACCAAGACTTTGCAGATATGCTTTTGTTCGTACCTTCCAGAATATCAGATTGCTTCCATTGAATAGAGGTGGCTTTATAGACATCACTCCTTCTTGACTTCCCATTGCTACGGATCTCCTTCAAGCGATCAAGCTTCTGCAGAAGGACCACGCTCTGATACCAATTGTTGGGAAAAATACTGAGAGGGGGGGGTGAATCAGTATTTACTGCATATTCAAAACTTTTTACTTTTTCATTCCTTAAAATCCATACGCTACTTTCCTTCAGTAAACTAGCGTATATACGCGGATCCCCTTTATGAAACTAGCGTATACACAGAGATCTAGATCTGTCATTAAATCTTCACTTATATTATTCCATCATTCATTCATCAGATGTTCAATAAACAGTAAACATGTGCAAGAAGAAACGAATAAACCATCACACATAAGCATCAAGTAAGAGAACACCAAGATTTTAGTGGAAACCCAAGTTGGGGAGAAAACCACCGCCGCAATTTGCAATGTCAGTCTTCAATATTTATTATAGAGAAACATCTTACAACATGTGTGCTAGCGCATCTACCAAAGACGTTGTGCACCTACCCGTGCTTTTTACCACTTCCTAGAAGGGAGCTCCAACCCTTGACTCGTTTACCGGCCCTCTCCCCGGGAAGGGAGCTACGACCCCCCGATCTCGTTTAATAGCCTCACTGGAAGGGTTAACCCCTCATCGAAGGCTACAAACTTCGGTGACTCTAAGGGACCACGTTTAATTATTTTCATACCGGATCCAAAGCTTCCTTTAGAACACAACTTGCAGGCCACGTTTCATCATATTTTCAGACTGGACCCACTCCACACATTTAAGCTCAATCATACAACAAAACTGATACAGACAACTCAGAACAGTAGGGTACATATAGTAGTAACACATCAGAACAGATTAGACATTTCATACCCCATGCTTCAGCAAACCCTAGTTTTGATACATGCTTTCCTTTCACTGATACCACGTATACACGCGCTTCCATTCACATAATCCTGTGTATACATCAGTTCATACTTCAGGACAGATACGCTCTTTCGCTTTACCAAACCCGCGTATATATGCGCTTCCGTTGTTCCGAACTAGTGTATACATCTTCAGTCATTATAGAGCAGCATACTTCTTCAGATCAGATATTTAGTTCAGATTTAACCCTTTACTTTAGATAGATGTTTGCCTCATCTCAAATCTAAACATTTCACAACCAGATCTAGAAGATACAAATACATTTCAGATCTAGATACCCTTCTTCATCATTTTCTTCATTGGTGCTTCATGCATTCAGAACTATCATTCAACTCTAACCCTTTCCATTCAGATATACTTCAGAGAGAAGTATTCATTCAAGCTCAGACCTCTTGCCCCACACCATGATTTGCACAATGAATTTCTTCTCCTTATATAGCTTTACCATTTTTCAATACCATGAGCCAAAACCACATTACTTCCGATGGTATTCCTGGACGGGGTCACATAGACGAATCATTACTCAATACAATGGGTCAATACCATGGTTACCCTCGTTTTATGTTTATTTTGCTTGCGTGCATACACGATTTCTCCTGGGGACAATTGCTGTATGCCTTGAGACATACATTTTTCATCATAGATCTAGTAATTATATCCAATTTTCCTTCATTACCTCTGCATCACCGTAGATGTTAATTTACTGTACTATTTAACAAGTTTATCAAGACATATTCTATCAAGCATAACTTCATCAAGTGGATTGCCATTAAGGACAACACATGTCAACAATCTCATGTCTTCATCTTCATTCAGTGGGTTTCCATCAAGGACAACACTCTGCATCATATTTCCAACACTCAGACTTGCCAAGCCACAAAGAGAATGTGGCCAATTAAAAATTGAGTTGGCCTTTGAGGCCTAGCTCAGACTATTAAGCCGTTGATGGAACAACCTCCGCACTATACTGACTGAAACAGAGGTATTATCAAGTTAGAGCAATCCACATCATAAAAATATGATGCAGATTGTTGTCCTTGATGGTAAAACCCACTCCAATGAAGATGAAGACATGAGATTGTTAGTACGTGTTTTCCCTGATGCAAATAAGATTCATAAATGGCCTGAGTTGATGGGTCACAGAATGATGGGCAACTATGTGATATGATGCTTGTTGATATTAAGGGGATGTTGGAGTGTTGTCCCCGAAGCAAGTTCCACTTGATAAAGATGATACACCATTTGACAGTTTCTGCTTGCTAGAATATGTTCTTGATGAAGTATACCAGGATGTATTCATATAGGATACATAAGAAGAAATGAATTCAAATATAAAGTACAGATTCCGTGATGCTGGCAGAGTGGTTCGGCGAGACAAAGTGACTGCTGGCGGGAAGTCGCGTATGCACGCGGGAAACAACGTTCCAAGTCGCGTATGGGCAAAAGCGCTCATAAAGTGGGGCCCGTGGTATTGAAGGCTCATGGTATTGTTTTGGCTCATGGTATTGAAAAAGGGGCCCGTGGTATTGAAGGCTCATGGTATTGATTTGGCTCATGGTATTGAAAAAGGGGCCCATGGTATTGAAGAAGGAAAAACCTGTATAAAGAGAAGAAATTCATTATGCAAATCACAAGTGTGGGAGCAAGATGTCTGAGCTTGAATGAATACTTCTTTGTGAAGTATATCTGTATGGAAAGGGTAAAGGTTTGATGATAGATCTGAATCTATGATGCACCTATGAAGAAATGATGAAGCGAGATTTCTAGATCTGAAATGTATCTGTATTTGCTAGATCTGTTTATGGAAGGCTTAGATCTGAAATGAGGCGAACATATGTCTGAAGTAAAAGGGTAAATCTGAACTGAATGTCTGATCTGAAGAAGTATGCTGCTCTTTGATGGTTGAAGATCTATACGCTACTTCGACGAAGAGGAAGCGCGTATATATGCGGCTTCGCTGAAGAGAAATCGCGTATGCGCAATAAAATTAGCTTTGTAATTTGTACTGAAGTATACATCGGTTTATATGAACGAAAGCGCGTATATACGCGACATCAGTAAAGGTAAAGCGCGTATGCAAACTAGGGTTTGCTGAAGCAAGGGGTATGAAATATCTGATCTGTTCTGCTGTGTTTCTGCTATCTGATCTGTGTTGATAAGTATCTATTGGTGATGTATGTTTGTGTTTGAAAGTATGGAAAGGGTCCAGTTTGAAAATATGATGAAACGTGGCCTGCAAATGTTGTTCTATTGAAGTTGTTGGATCTAGTGTGAAAATTGATGAAACGTGGTCCAAGGTGGTGCTGAGGGTTGTAGCCTTCAGTCAGGGGGTCGTAGCTCCCTTCCAGGTGAGGCTGGTAAACGAGAGCAGGGGGTCGTAGCTCCCTTCCAGGAGAGGCTGGTAAACGAGTTAGGGGGTTGTAGCTCCCTTCCAGGAGAGGCTGGTAAACGAGTGCAGGTGGGTGCCTGCGTGCTGGTAGGAGTCTGCGCCAGCACATATGTTGTAAGATTTTTTCTCTATAATAAAATATTGAAGGCTGAGCAACTGCAGCGGTGGTTTTCTCCCGACTTGGGTTTCCACCTAAAAATCCTGGTGTTCATGTGTGATGCTTTGTGTGATGGTTTATTCTGTTCTTACTGCACATGTTTACTGTTTATAGAACATCTAATGAATGAATGATGGAATGATATAAGTGAAGAACTATTGGCATAATTATATCTCTATGTATACGCGAGTTCTATGAAGGATATCCGCGTGTATACGCTAGTTGGCTTCAGCAAAATAGCGTATGGGTTTTAAAGGAATGAAAAAGTAAAATTTTTTGAATATGTAGTAAATACTGATTCACCCCCCCCTCTCAGTATTTTTCCCAACAATTGGTATCAGAGTAGGTCCTTCTGCAGAAGCTTGATCGCTTGAAGGAGATTCGTCGCAATGGGAAGTCAAGAAGGAGTAATGTCTATAAAGCCACCTCTATTCAATGGAAGCAATCTGATATTCTGGAAGGTACGAACAAAATCATATCTACAAAGTCTTGGTGCAGATGTATGGGCAATCGTGGAAGAAGGTTATCAATACCCGGCAAGTATTCCTACTGATGCAGCTGAAAGAAAGAAGTATGAAATCAATGCCAAAGCATTGAATGTCTTATTGGGAAGCATGTCTGAATCAGAATTTGCTAAAGTGATGCAGCTACATTCAGCAAAAGAAATATGGGACAAAATCATTCTAAGCTATGAAGGAGACACAAAGGTAAAAAGTGAAAAACTCCAAACTCTTAGAATTGAATATGAAAATTTGAAGATGCATAGTGATGAAAGTGTTGCCAGTTTCTTTCTTCATCTGGATGATATTGTAAATCGAATGAGAAATTTGGGTGAAACTATAACTGATACTACTCTGGTGGAAAAGGTCTTAAGATCCTTGACTTCAAAATTTGACTCTAAAGTTTCAGCTATTGAAGAAAGGCAAGATCTGCAAACGCTTACTATTGTTCAATTACATGGTACTCTGACTGCCTTTGAAATGAGACAAGGAGGTCCTTCTCAAATAAGAGAAGCTGCTTTTAAAGCATCTACAAAAGGAAAGGAAAAGGAAGTTGTCAAAGAATCCAGCCATATATCCGATGAAGAAGAAGCGAATTTCGTGAGAAAGCTCCAACTAGGTACTGGAAGATTCAAAGTTAAGCTTCCCTTCAAATGTTTTGAGTGTGGAAAAGTTGGTCACTATGCTGCTAAATGTCCTTATAGAGAAAAGCATGGTAAAGGGAAAAAAATTGAAAAGAGAAAGAGTTATTATGCAAAAGAAGATGATGATGAAGTGTCCAGTGAAGATGAAGAAGATTCTGACCATGATCTGAAAGTGCTCATGGCAACGAAGCAAAAGAAGAAGCCTACTCGAAACAAGGAGATACCTCAGAAATCATGTATAGCAAAAATTGAAGAAGATGAACCAGAAGTTTCTAACGAAGCTCTAAAAATACTCATGGCAAAGAAGGAAAAGAAGAAGGCCACTTGTAATACTCTTCTTTGTGAAAACAATAGTGAAGATAGTAAAGTTGTGGAAGCTATCAAGATCAAAGTTGAAGAACAACAAAAGGAAATTGATACGAAAGATTCTATTTACAAAGAGATGACCTCTCAAATGAAAGATCAAATAGAAATGTCGAATGGACAGGTGGACAAGTATCAAAGGTTTCATACTTATGCATCCAATCGAATTAAAGAACTAGAAGCAGATTTTGAAAAATCAAGCAAGAAGAATGAAGGACTTGAAGCTGCAATCATCTTTCTGCAGGCAGATCTAGAAGCATCAAGTAAGAAAAATGAGGAACCTCTACAATCATTTGAAAAGGAAGGCCTTGAAGCAGAAATCATATCTCTCAAAGAAGATCTGAAAAAATCAAATAAGAAGAATGAAGAGCTAGAACAAACATGTGAAGAAAACGAAAATTGGTTGAAAGAAGAGATCCTAAATCTGAAGGATCAAGTAGAAGATGGAAGAAGGAAAGAAGAAAGCATGACAAAGCAATGTCAATCCTTGGAGGTTGAGGTAAACATTCTCAAAGGTAAATTAGAAGAAAAGGTTAAACTTTTGAGGTTTCAAGATAGTACTAACACTTTGGACAATATTTTAAGTAATCAAAGGTCTCCTGCTATCAAACTTGGTCTTGGTTTCCATGAAACTGTTAAAGGTGAATCTAGCTCACAAGGAAGTGCTAAAACTTCAGAGGATGTCAATGCAAAACCTGAAGTGTTGAAAGAAATAAAAGATCAACCAACAATCATGAATTCATTCAAGAACGTTGAATGTTTTAGATGTCATAATTATGGGCATGTTGCAGCAAATTGCAGGAGCATATCATTTTAGCCACAAACAAACAGGTTCTACTCAGAAAGGTACTCTAGTTTCTTCAGGGGATATTGTTTCTTATGTAACATGTATGGACATAAAGCAGCTGATTGTAAAAGGAGGAATATTAGAAATACTCATTATGATTCTTATGCTTATTTCTCTGGTCACATGAGGTGTTATTCTTGTAACAAGTATGGACATGTAGAAAAGGAATGCAGGTTGAATAGACATGAGAAATTGGATAACTTCCAGCACACAAATAGAAAGTTCGAACAAATCTGGAAAAAGATGGAGGACCGATCAGAAACGTAGGGAATTCTGACCCTACTGCAGTCATCCGGTTCTGAAGCTTACTTCTCTGATTGACTGCAGGAATGATGTGAGATACATTATGAGATCTATTAATGTATCGTCACAAGGGGAGCAATGTATTATGTCTCTCATGGTTGGTTTGATTATTCTGGTTATATGTATCTCTGACAGAGCATCTGGTGTGAAGAAAAGACAGGAACAGAAGGTAAATTTGCAGGAGGAGATGAAGGTGTGAAATTTTCTATATTTCACTTTCATACGCGGGTTCTATGAAACAAAGTCGCGTATACACGCGAGTTCCAGCTGACACAGCCGTGTATGCATTGATGATGAGAAAATTTATCTGATAGCTGAAGATCTGGAGCAGAGGTTCAGGGGGAGCATCAGTCTGACTACTGATGATTGCACTGTTAGCATTATTCTGGTTATACTCATGATAATGAAATGATACATGGGTTCTTGTGTTGAAGATTATGGATGAAGCCTGGTTGCTTTATGATGAAGAGCATTCGTTGTTGAGATGAAAGTCTTATAATTCAAAAATGAGGATAGATCATGCAGAGATTGTTGCTAATAACTTACTGTTGAAGGTGTTTCAAATTGCACAAGTTAAGGAAGAGCACTGGTTTAGGGGGAGCAGCAGGTTGAATACTAATGATTGCATTGTTGGCAATATGATTGCTTATTCTTTGGTCTTTGTGATACTCATACTCAAATGATGATGACTTGGTACATGGATTATTATGATGAGATTTTGAGGCCTGGTTGCTGATAAGTGTCTTTTGTGCTCACACATGGATGAGTTGGATGTCGTTTGATTCAGAAATAAGAATAGATCATGCAGAGTTGGTTACTACGGTTGAGATCGTTTGCCTACATATGTTACTTCATGTTAAATCTTGAAGATCATGGTGATATTGGACCACATGGGTGATTGCTTGACACATATTTTAAGTTGATGTTTTGGTATGATAATCTCTTTTGGAAAGAATGTATTGATGCTGCACGGAATATGAAGACTTGGTTACCAATGCGCTTATGCTACCACCATTGGATGATGCTTGAAGACACAGCTACTCTGTTCTATCTGTAGTCCAAGGAAGCAGTCAAATATCTCAGAAAGAAGTTGAACACTATCTTTTCCTCACAGAGGATCAGATCTGGTCAAAATATAGAAGATGGTAGTTGATACGTGGGTTTCCTGAAACACAGTCGCGTATATACGCGAGTTCCTATACAGAAAACCGCGTATGTCTGATTGCTGACATTTTTCTTTTTGAAGTCAGCTCTTTTCAGCACAGCTGCAGTGCTGTTTGGTATATCTGATATTGTTTGGTATCTCTGGTAGTGTTCCAGTTCTCATAATTCTTGTTCTAATGATTTGATGAAGATGCCTTGATGATTTGTTGGTGAAAGTGTTCAGGATGCATAAACTAAGGGGGAGCCTTAGTCATATGGAAAGGATGCTTGGATGCACAGATTCAGGGGGAGAATTAGCTTTGCTGAATATAATGCATTGTTGGCATTATGATGATTCTGATATATGTTCCTTAAATTCTTTCTGGTGTTGGTCTTAGAGTTATATTTATAGTTTGATGAAAAGGTCTTGTTGAGACCCATGATGTAAAATTGTAATATTCAGTCATGTAAGGACTTTTCAAATTGTAAACCCACTTGGTTGGGTAGATGAGTTGAAATGTGTAAACCCACTTAGTTGGGTACTTGAGTCTCATATGTAAATCCACTTGGTTGGATATTTGTTGTAAGTATGAGTCATTGGTGATAGGAAATTCATAGAGTCATGTACTACATTAGAAAATATGTTTGAAGTTTTAGCATGAACTCAGGGGGAGCTTGGTCACTTCAGTATATATCAGATCTGCAGAACGCTTCTTCCACATGAGGAGAAAGGGGGAGAGTATGTTGGTTTTTGGTTCACCCTTTGCCCTTGATGTCAAAGGGGGAGAGTGACATGGTGTTTGAATGAAGCTAATGGTGTCAATGGAGAATGTGACATGGTGTCATTGTATTCTTAATGTACCCATCTGTTTGTGATGATCAAACACCATCGTGGTTGCCATCTAGTCCAAAGGGGGAGATTGCTGGAAATATGATGCAAAGTGTTGTCCTTGATGGAAACCCACTGAATGAAGATGAAGACATGAGATTGTTGGCATGTGTTGTCCTTGATGGCAATACATCTGATGAAGTTATTCTTGACTTGATGGGCTTCGTAAATGATGTAAATCTGATGTGATATGATGCTTGTTGATATTATGATGTTGAGTGTTGTCCCTGAAAGGCAACCCACTTGATAAAGATGATGGCAACTTACTTGATGAAGCTGTGCTTGCTAGAATATGTTCTTGATGAAGAAATTATGATGTATCTACAGTGTGTACAGAAGGCAATGAAGAAAGGAATTTAGCATGTGCTAGATCTGTGATGAAAAGAGTATGTCTCAAGGCATATGCGGATCTGTCTAAGGGAAGTCGCGTATGCACGCGGGAAACAACGTTCCAAGTCGCGTATGGGAAAAAGCGCTCATAAAGTGGGGCCCGTGGTATTGAAGGCTCATGGTATTGTTTTGGCTCATGGTATTGAAAAAGGGGCCCGTGGTATTGAAAAAGATATACCTATATAAAGAGAAGAAATTCATTATGCAAATTATGAGTGTGGGTGCAAGATGTCTGAGCTTGAATGAATACTTCTCTGTGAAGTATATCTGTATGGAAAGGGTAAAGGTTTGATGATAGATCTGAATCTATGATGCACCTATGAAGAAATGATGAAGCGAGATTTCTAGATCTGAAATGTATCTGTATTTGCTAGATCTGTTTATGGAAGGCTTAGATCTGAAATGAGGCGAACATATGTCTGAAGTAAAAGGGTAAATCTGAACTGAATGTCTGATCTGAAGAAGTATGCTGCTCTTTGATGGTTGAAGATCTATACGCTACTTCGACGAAGAGGAAGCGCGTATATATGCGGCTTCGCTGAAGAGAAATCGCGTATGCGCAATAAAATTAGCTTTGTAATTTGTACTGAAGTATACATCGGTTTATATGAACGAAAGCGCGTATATACGCGACATCGCAAAGGTAAAATATATATGCAACTAGGTTTGGCCAAGCAAGGGGTGCGAACATTCAGACCGTTCGTTGTGTTTCTCGCTATCCGGACCGTGTTGACAGCATTGGTGATGTATGGTTGTGCTTAAAAGTATGGAAAGGGTTCGGTCTGGAAATATGATGAATTGTGGCCTGCAAGTTGTGTTCTATTAAAGTGGTTGGATCCAGTGTGAAAATTGATGAAACGTGGTCCAAGGTGGTGCCGAGGGTTGTAGCCTTCAGTCAGGGGGTTGTATCTCCCTTCCAGGTGAGGCTGGTAAACGAGATCGGGGGGTCGTAGCTCCCTTCCAGGAGAGGCTGGTAAACGAGTCAGGGGGTTGGAGCTCCCTTCCAGGAGAGGCCGGTAAACGAGCGCAGGTGGGTGCCTGCGTGCTGGTCAAGTCTGCGCCAGCACATATGTTGTAAGATGTTTTCTCTATAATAAAATATTGAAGGCTGAGCAACTGCAGCGGTGGTTTTCTCCCGACTTGGGTTTCCACCTAAAAATCCTGGTGTTTATGTGTGATGCTTTGTGTGATGGTTTATTCTGTTCTTACTGCACATGTTTACTGTTTATAGAACATCTAATGAATGAATGATGGAATGATATAAGTGAAGAACTATTGGCATAATTAGATCTCGTTGTATACGCGAGTTCTATGAAGGATATCCGCGTGTATACGCTAGTTGGCTTCAGCAAAATAGCGTATGGGTTTTAAAGGAATGAAAAAGTAAAAATTTTTGAATATGCAGTAAATACTAATTCACCCCCCCCTCTCAGTATTTTTCCCAACAACTTCAAGGTCAGGTGAGACCTTAGGACCTTTTCAAACTTGGAAATGGGCTAAAAGAGTTGGTACTTACCTCTTAGAAGCGTTGTATAGATGACCTTAGATAAGGTATTCCAGACTTGGCTCATTAGGTTGTAAGAATAGTTGAAACCTTCTATTATACATAAAATGGGTTTTTAAGAGCACTGGTCTTTATTCCCAAGTAAAAAATTAGTACCTAGGTCCTTGAAAATTGGCAAGGTATTCAACATGCTCAGATCATATTCCAGGGATGTTTTTATTATTTTTGAGTAGCACCCAAACATATAATTTCCACCAACAAATGACATGATTATAAATGACACAAATGCTACAAACCATCCTCCTATGATAGCTCTTTTGGCCAAATCAATGGCCTCCTTCCTCTCCATCATCTTAACCACTGCAACAAAGAAGGAAAAAATATCTTATAGGGAGGAAGTCCATTATTATAGTAACAGGTGTTCATTTCTCAATGATAATGTTGAGTTTGCACTAACATATTGAACTGTGATTTGAAAATTAAAGGCTTGTTGGAGTACATGAGGAGACCCAAATTTCATTTTTACAGAGTTGGATAAAGAGCCATCTGGAAGATGGATGCAGGATATTGAGAAAACCAGTTTTGTTTGCAGATTTTGGGAATTCTTACAAAAACACAGGATTTCACATGGATGAGAAAGACAATTTACTTGGTGTGTTTATATGCATGTATATGCATCTTGTTAGATGGAGAGGAGAAGGTAGGGGAGCCATGTTCTGTCAGCTCATGGAAGAAGGAATGAGCTCATATGAAGATGGGTATGAGATTGTTTTGTTTCATAATCCATGCACAACAGCTCTGGTTTCAAGTTAGTCTCATAAGTTGGCTGAGCTTACTCATTTGTTTACCAGGATGTATGAATATAAGAATAAGAGGCAGCCTAGGGTAACACGCTAATGGTTCTCGAATTTCTCAAATATCTAACCTAAAAATAGATATTTTTGAATCGCTTAAAGTGATAGCCTAAAAATAGATACAATAGAGAGTTACAGACTATAGTGGATTCACCTGCACAAGAATTAGTTGACAATATTTCTCAATAAATTTCAAACTCTTACTCTCTGTTTTATTACGCATGCTAGCAATAAAGGGGAATTTAGTGTGATTTTTATCCTAGTGCACCGTGCAACACATGAAGCCAAAGTATCTCTCTATCCATCCACGAAAATAAGTAAACATGTTTAATATATACAACCAGTGTTTATATGATTCAAAGATACGAGGATGATGGCTAGCTGCAACATACCAGGTTGTTTGTCGACGTTTGATTGAAGAAGATGATGAGCATTGATGTGCATAAAAGGAATGGCTCTTTCACTACAAAAATGGCTCTTTGGCAGACTAAATCCTTGGCATTGGCAGGAAATAATATCAATGTTGAGCTTCCATTATGATTGTTGGTTTGGCAGTGGAAAATTATAATGCAAAAACCTCTGCATCCCTTATCATTAACCTTTTGTAATGCTGCAACCACCTAGACTATGAAAAAAACCTAGACTCTAGTTAATGTTCCAAGTTGCAACAACCTAGACTCAGGTTAATGCTGCAAGTTGCAACAACCTAGACTCGGGTCAATGTTGCAACAACCTGGCCTACACTAGGCCTAGAATTTAGAGTCTATAAGTGTAACGTAACACTTCAGACTTCAGTTAGAGAACAAGGCAACTTGAAATGCACAGTGTAGTTTGGACTTCGAAGTTGGGAAAATTGGCAATAGATTATAGATAAAACCAAAATTTTGAGAAATTATCGGTGGACCGACAACCCTTCCTAGAGAATTTTATAATATTCATTTAAAAAAAAAAACCTGTAAAAATCAAATTTTTTTTTTTTGACTCATAAATTTCGCTGAGTACTTCTTTGACGTGCCAAAGGCCTCTCGATGGGCTCTAACGTGTTCAATTTTGAACACTGATCCTCAGTTTCTCAAGAATAAATAATAGGATAGTTAGCTGGATAAGCAAGTCTAATTTACAAAATCCCACCCAGAATCTCGCTCAGATCTAAGAATATCATTTCCATGATTTAAATAACGAATGGATGAGTCTTAATACTCCCAATCACTTAACATAAAAGAAACTAAGGTGGCCAAAGCAGAATATCCAGTGACTCTCATCATCATGCCATCTGTGCCTAGGTCTAATTGGAAAAACACATATCTTTTCCTATAACTAATTCAACATGGTAGTCATTGCAAGTTATGGGCTATGGTCACTACCCTAGTATTGAAAGGAGTATAGGATGTTCTGTGTTCACCTTAATTGCACACATGTCAATGCATATGCATATTTCAAAGTTTAAGTTCATAGGGTTGTAACTATTTGATAGGAAAATGTTTTTCTATTCTGAGCATCATTTCCCATGGAGTGTTTTCTGCAACTTCACGCATTCATGTTTTATAGGAATAGTTCATCCACAATTTTAATTTCTTTCTTCTTTCAAAAATCGTTGAATATTTTTATTCTTAAATGTTTTAATTCTATGACTAATGCAGCTGCTTTATTGTGCTGAGGGCAGTATATCCAAGTATGGATCCATGGAACAAAGAAATAGAAATCAACAATCTTATCTTATATGTAGAATTTTTGCTTTAAAATCATATAGTGTTGTGTTCATTATTAATTTTAAAAGGGCCATTCAATGGGCAACTGAAACAAATCTGACTTTTATTGATAATGTAATAACAGATTTATTAAATAAAAATAGGTGGTCAATTTTAAGCACTCTTAAATAGATTGAAAAAACTGATTGACATTGCCTGAAGTTGAAAATATTTAGGTGGATTAGTGTAGAGCATAAGAACATATTGAGTTTAATGGCACAACTGACACCATGGAAGAAGCTTTGGAATACGTGGAGTGTATGGTGGTTGAGAAAAGGGTTGCAACACTGTATATGCATTTGGAAAAGACCCCTATGCAATGGTGGTTAAGCACATCAAATCATGTTGCATTCATGGCATGATATGAAAGAGGCACTAAATGATAAAGTCCTACCAGAAATTGAGGCTCCACTAGCTAATGACATTTTGGAATGCAGTTCTGTCAACTAGACCCTACAATTTGGTGGTACTTCCAATCCAATGGGCCACATGTATTACTACAAAGTCATTAGGATATATAGGAGGTTCCTATTTAAATATGGGTTCATAATTTTATGCACACCTTAGAGCCATTTCCAAAGAAGTGATATTCTGAGGTAAAAATGCAGTTGAAGAGAACTAGCTAGGTTGAATTATGAGAAAGTTTCTACAACACTTTATATAACTGTACAAGGAGGAGGCACATATTGCAAGGATGATAGAGTGCATTTGGTGTTTCCCATATATGGACCATCCACAAAGTCTAATAATATGTTCTGCAAAGGAGTACCCCTTAGAGGAACTTTGGCATCTGTCGTATAAAGAAACTAATTCCCTTTTGAAACTATTGATAATGTGATAGGTGGTATTTCTGTAGAAATGAGAAGTATTGTTCTCCTTATTGTTCTGTCAGTTGTTGATAGTGTATAGGAAGGTGGTGGAAATAATGGGGAATAAGATAGATCTGCATTCTATTTAAAGGATCATTTTTTAGCAACGAATGTGTTGTAGTGTAATGAAATTTGCATGTTGTAGTGTGTTGTAGCCGCTACGACACCACCCAAAATTTTGGGTCCCCCTCTGCTCGCTTAGTCGTTAAGGTCTTTCACCGGACCTGCAGTCAGTGAAATCCCAGTGACCTATCCCCAACCCCTCATGAGTTTTCTCACCATCATGATCAGATGTTGTTGCTGCCATCACACCATGTGTGGGAGGGATCATCCAGCATACGCTCAAATCAGAACCTTTCTGTGTATTGAGGATGTACATTAGCAGCCTTCTCGCCATGGGTCATTAGGCATGTTGTTTGAATACTTCTCTTAAGCTCGTTAGTCTCATATGTTTTATCTAGGGACACCATTATCAAAGAGTAATTGTGATGTTGTAATGTTCCACACAGGTCAACCCCACGGGTGACAAACTCCTCAATTTTGTCACGACATCGAGGGAAACAAAAGTGAGCTCAACAACAAGGCCAAAGTTGTGAAACAGGGGAGGAGGAGGATCAAGTGACCAGTACTATTAAAAGGAGGATGGTGTGATACATGTTTATCAAAAAAATAACCTTTTATGTCACTGATGCAAAAAAGCATTCTTCACTAATGTACATCGGATTCTTAGACTCACTCCATTTATAAATGTCTACACCGGATGCCATCTCGCATGAACCAAAAGCATTTGCTGTCATTTATAAAATCTAGGCTTGAGTAGGGACCGGTCAAGGTATTTACATTCCGCAATGGAAGATATCTCACCTTAAAGGAAGTTCTGAAGATCCTACATGACACCAGCTCAATGTTGATCTCCTAGATGTACACATAGGAAGGGACACATTTCACCAATTTGACGAGCCTACTCTGAAGTATAGCCCGGGTGGAAAAAGTGGACTTAGAAGATTTCCCTAAAGAAAGATAGTCTCATTCAAAGGTGTTTTCATGCCGAGCTGCAGTGCGAAAGCGCACATGCTGATGTTGGCAAGACAATGGCACAGCTAAAGTGGTTTCTCTATTTTCCGCAGTTGAATGAAATGGTTCACGAGCTTCAAATGCGTCACGATAAGCATCGAAAGGGTCATCATTGTCAATTTGGTGATTAAGTATGGGTTTACACCGACAAAGTAGGAGTGATCCAGGAGTATTATCCAGTCTCTCGAAGTTCATAGGTCTCAATTGTTTCCGGGAACAACGACAAACTATAGAGTCTATTGCTTTAAATCTGACACTTCTTCCAGTTTCTCATCATCCATCAAATTACAGGTGTAGGTTTGTTGGTTCAGGTGCATGGTGAGATTTAGGCTTGATTGTTCACGTAATGGGTACATTAGTAGTTTTTGGCATAATTTCAAATATCTAAACGCACCTTTGGGAAGCAATATTTGTTAAACCTAAGCTACATAGTGGGTGAAAATATATGGACCAAGGTTATGGTTTTAAACATTATATAATTAAACCAAGGAGCAAAAAAACCATATAGTTTCAAAACCATATAAGATGGCTGATCAGAACTATATGAAAAAACATTACAAATGGGCTTAAATATTTCTATGGTGGATATAGTGGTCAGAATTTATGTTTAAAACATGGAGTGAAATGTTATGAAAAACCTATAATGGCATGTTATGATAACTATGGCGCGATATATGACAATCTATAACCATGTTTTAAGCGGTGCAAGAAACATTCATATTATTATGTGGCAGCCTTGGCATGAATTTTTTTTTTTATTCATTTGCATCTTGAAATCTACCACCGCCAACAATTTGAGGAAAAGAAAATGATTTTAGACGTTGTATAATTAAACCAAGGTGCAATGCAATATGGTTTCAAAACCATATGAGAGGGTGGAGCAGAACTACATGGAACGCGCGCAAATACTTCTATGCCAGAGTTTTCAACGTATGGTAAACATTTGGAGTGGATATATTTATATAGTGGTAGAAATGTGTGTTTGAAACATGTGCAGAAAGTTATAACAAAGCCATGATGTAGCACAATAACGGTCAAACAAAGGACAGAGTCATAAAATCACGATAATCCATAGGCTATATTTTAAGCAGCACAAAGTATGGTCTCAACCATATCAGACGAAGACTGATAACGCAGGTTAACGAGATAACACATCCATCACCCAATTAAAAAGGAAGGCACCAGGCATCAGAAAATGTTTTATGATAATTCCATTAATATAAATAGAGATGCCATATCAGAGCGCCATGTTGCAAGGATGTTTTCTTTTCGTAGACGCTGTCATAATGAAGAAAAGAATTTTGATAACATTAAAGCTCCAGCAGAGACATGATGTTCAATTAACATAAATTTCAAGGGGTGATTTGTTCACTTTCTGACACTGTGCGAGATGTTCACCGAGTGGGTTTTAGCTGCGCAGTCTACATGGGGAAATAATCTTGTAAAACTCACATGCCTTTGATGATGATATCCCCAAACAACGATACCACTGTCACGGATGGTGGTATATGTATAACTAGGTTCTGGGATATGTTCTGCCACTGTTTCAAACACGCTATTCAAATAGATGAAACGACTGTAACGTAACCTCAGTAGCGTTACTTCACGTTGCCGCACAAAACGCCTTAACTGCAATTTGTGTAACACTCGGCAGACCACATGAGGTTGCACTACAGACACTTTTCGATAATAGCGTGTCGCCTCTGTGATATCTACCTGAAGGTTCTGATGGGCAATCGTAGAAGATGTTATAGCCATGAATATGATTTATTTTACGTTACAAGTAGCAGATTCGCTGACCCTTTCGAGGCTCGCTAGCATGGCACAATGGGTTCATCTCAACACTGATCGAAAAGGCATGCATGCAAGTTGCAACGCATGATGTAGACATAACTTGGTGGTAGTGGTAACTTGGGGTTGGAGGGTGAGCACAGATGAAGATGGTCAAGTCATAGATCAACCTGCCATGTGTCCATGCAAATCAGACAGAGTGTGACTATGCGACCATGGGGAGGTCGCAGTTCAACCCAGGTCGCTGGGTAGTAGCACACCCAAAGCCTACTGAGGCGTGACTTGCCAGAATTTGCGACTGTGAAATTCTGTGAGGTCGCAAGTTCAGCTGAGGTTGCTGAGTCGCATACCTATGAGACCAATGTAAAGTGTAACTTGGTAGTAGTAGCGACCCTAAAACCTTTTTAAGTCAAAGTCATGCGACCCCTCCAGGTCACTGAGTCGCTGATCTATGGGACAAATAAAAGCTGCGACTTGTAATAAAAGATGCACATGATGCTTCAATAATCTAATAAGGTCTAGCAACCTTCCTTTTAATGCCCCCACCAGATGAGAGAGGGAAGGAAGTCCTTATTACAAATATGGTCCATCACTGATTGAGAGAAGCTGAGAAGTTGTCCATGCGTTATATGCAAGAGAGCGAGTGAGTGGATATAGTGCTGCTAGATTGATAGTTGCTTCCTATGCATAAAAAGTTCTATGGGAAAAGGCAGCGTGCCTCAGATTGGGAAAAGTCGAGCTTTTTGGATTTTCTCTACACATCAATTAAGTAAAAACGAAAAGCAACTTTTAAAGGGTCATGTTGGAAAACGACCAAAGAAATTTAAAGTGAAAGATGAAGGGAACAATGTTGTCCACCCATTCATGTGGGCACTCTTGGCTACACCAAAACAGTGCCCAAGGCAGCACCACGTGACATCATGAGCTTCGCTAAAACATATTGTTAGTTGGGGTTTCTGAGGTCTACGCATACCTCCCTCATGAGAGCTATAGGGTACAGTTTTAGCCTACTATCAAAATATAAAATGGGAACCAGAAATGCATCACATGTAGTAGGAGATGGCACACGCAGAAGATCTTTGATTTTATGATGGTTTCCGCTGCAAACAATCAGAGCTTAGTGAAGACCACACCGTGGCACAATACCTGACCACACAGGGGTCTAAGTTATTATTTTCATTCTTGCAATTAATTAAATATGCCCCTGACATTATGATTCGTAAATGAAGACATGTAGCCTAAGCTATGTGACTACTCGTGCAAGCTGTTGGCCTGCGCAATGAGCCAAAGTTTCTCCTAGCAAGCAAAAGAGCCTATTTTCGAGGCAAGGAATGTGAAATAAGGAATAATACTATAAAATTTGTAGATCACCAAAAGAAGGGTGCAAGTCACAGAACTACTTGAGGTCGCAGGTTGTAGATATTTGCAAGTCACAGGTCGCAGATTGTTCAGGGTCGCAGGTCGCAAAAGTGGCCAAGGTTGCAGGCCGTGGATTGCCGAGGTTCACAAGTCACAAACTTCAGTCAATTCACAGGTCGCAACAATGGCTCATGTCGCAAGTCGTAGAATAGACTAGGTTGCAAGGCAGCCCAATAGTCAGGAAGAAGAAAAGTCAGGGAGCCGAAAAGGGCGAGTTTTGCTCTATAAATACCGCCTTCGAGAACTTGTAAAAGGATATTTTTTTTTTGGGACTCAAGCTGAGTAAATTTTATTACCAAAGGAATATACAACTTGAGCATGAATACAAGCATTTTGAAAAATCCCTTTGTGGATCTGGTGTTGACATATGTATGAGCACTATTGAGTATTATATTTTCAGTTTATGAATATCTTTATATTAAGGGAACTGTATCTTCAATTCATATCACAATTGCATAACATTTTGCTGAGTATGTTAATGGTGGTTGAGTTCATTTCACTTTCTTAATGGATGTTGATGACTTTGTTTATTAGAATTTGTGTTATCCTTTAAAAATTTTAGGAAGTGAAGGGTGTTCTTGCCATAAGGAATTGTTTCTTTTGTGGTCAGAATAGTTTACAAGCATGACCCAAATGATGTGTTGTTAACAATGCTTCCTTCGGCACTTATGATTTGTTATTTCCTCTTGCTACTCATAGTGTTCTATGCATGTTTAGTGCATCAATCAAATGTCTTGTACCACTTGATTAAGTATGTATATCTATTGTTTTATAGAGTTAAAGCGAGACCCAAAGAAAGGAGAAATCAGCAGTAGCCGGACCCACACCCTAGACAGGATCCCTATTCCAAATGGTTCGAGGCCTAATTGGGACTTTTTACCGAGGAGATCCCCTGCTGTTGGCTGGAAATATTTTCCCATCAACAGAATTAGCGTTAGAAAGAGGGCGAGATGACAAGCTGAGCCCTTAGAGCCTGCAGTTAATCTCATATCTGTAATGGCTCATTCCCAAATCATTCTCCCGAGATGTTTTTCAGAGTTTTATGAGCCTCGATACTTCATCCCCGATGAACTTATGTATCACTTATACCAGTTAAGATTCGATGGTGAAAACGGAGTGTCCATAACCCAACACCTTTTAGATTTCTATGAATTTGGTGAGTGCTACGAAATTGAAAATGAAGGGTTGATTTTTTTTCTTTTCTTCCTCACTCTCGAAGGTTGTGGTAAGCAATGGTGTTGCACATTGCCGAAAGCTTCCATCCATTCATTTGAACAACTCGCCAGTGAATTGTAATAAGATTTTCATAGGTATGATTTTCAAAGTGTATTGATAAAACTAAATGACATCAGAATGGAACCTCAGGAACCTCTAGATGAATTCTCTATCAGATTTTTTCATTATTGTTTTGAGTTCCTTGAAAGGGATGTTGATTGGAAATGTTTAAGTGAACAGTTCAGGTATGTGATTCTCGTTTCCCTAGAACAATTTTAGTTAGATCCTAGTGTTCCCTATGAAGAACCACAAGTTACCAGTTGTTCAGGCTTTCTCCCTAATGCTTCCTTGTCCATCTCCCCAATTCTAGACCACATTTAGGCCTCCAAGGAGAGTGTTGTTATTTGTGATATTCTCGCCCCTCCTCCTAATTTTTCGGGTAGTGGAATTGTGACCTCGAAAGTTCTGAGCAAGGATAGACACTTGCATGAGGATAAAGCCTATTGTACTACCTTTGAATCTTTCATGCACCTTGTCAAATCAAGGCCTGAAAACTAGATGGGCCCTACATCCCTCCAGGTTCATGAAACCTACCCCGAGCCCACTCAATGTCTCCTTGGACACAGTCCTAAATCTGATTTGCATACTGATTATGAATCGACTAGGGTTTCTCGGATTAAGGTTTCTGAAATGACGATCCCCAAGCACCATGATCCTCCTAGAATAACCGCTTCGAATTCACCCCATCCTGGAAAATCTAAAAAGTCTGATACATCGATCTATCAATCTGTCAGCGCGCAAACATTTTACCGAATTGATACAAAGCCCACTGACATTTTGAAACTCACCACAATCCATGATCACATCCATTCGCTTGTTGATCTCGCCAAACCATCAAAGTTGGGAAACCCCTCGCGCAGAGGTCTAGAGTTTGTTCAAGACGGTGAGGAATTGCAGCCTCCACTAAAAGTGGATTCAGATTCTCATATCCTTGACATATTCCGGGAACAACTCCAAGCTAGGGTTTTCAAAATTAGGGTTTCTGCTCTCGAATTCACAAGTATCTATAATTCACCTGGCACATGCTTGTTGTTTTCACCCTATAAAATCAATCATCCTCACCACCACAATGAGGTTTCTAGTTGGCTCGACCAACCTTATCCAGTGGATGTGCCTGCAAATAGGACATGGCTTACCCAGTGCCCATCAAACCTAGGATTGTGTATGAATGGATTTGTGTCATTTATAAATAGTTTTAAGCTTCGAGAATATATTGTTCTGTATCAGGATAAGAGTGAAATTTAGCTTGCACAATCCACTCTGGCATGTTCTCTGATAAGTAGCCATGACCTTCTCACTATTGCACATGCTCTACAGGTAAGTCTTGCTGTTGGTGCACGATTTTGTATGCTGGCTCTGATTGCGGACATTGTCGTTCTTGCAGGTCGGTAACTAATGCGGTGGCTGCACTGGAAAGATGATTTCGCATAACTTGACCACATCATTGGTTAAGCTAGGGTTTTAGGTGTAGGCTAGCTAGGACCTGTTAATAAAATTTGTTAGCTCAAAGTTTTGATTAGGTTTAATTGCCAAATTTTTACTCTATAATTTAAAAGTGTGTTTGCTATTTTTTTTTAAGATTTATATCTTAGGCATCATCATGATTACAATTATTTTACTTTCATTTCCTTTTCAGTTGCTTGTTGCTGCATAAATAATCACTGCTTGTATTGCGCCTCTTATCCACCTACAACTAGTTGATCGTTCTCACATATGCCGTTGCATTGCATCTTGAGCCTCACCTATTACATTGTGTCGTGCAATATATTCCTCACATAATTTCCACATATTGTTGATATATCTTTGAAAATATTCCACATATCTCCTATCACTGCATGAGCCCTCATTGAAACCCTACCACCTTGCAGACTTGTTCTACCCCGATTTCTGAAATAGTAACCCCATTGTTTGTGTGAGGTTGCGGTGGCTATCTCAAGAGGCAGCTTTCTCTCAAGACAGGTCATCAAAGTCACATTCTCAACAAGATTCCTATGAGTCTAAACTTATTATCCGAGGAGATACGATCCGGTTGTTTGTGGGGGACCTAATGAGCTGAATGGTCCAATACTCGTAAGCCTAAGCCTTGTGCCCAGCATAGTGTTGGACATCTTAATAATCTGTTTTTCACGCTTCTTCTATTGTGGAAGATGGTATGTGAAGGTTTGGGACAAGGGCAAACCCAAATCAGGATATCTTTCAGTTTCTGTAAAACAGGTAATAACCTCTCTTGCTCGTAAAATAAGTCAGGATCCCTCATCTGCCCATGAAAAATAAGTACAACGAGCACATGAAAATAAGTGCTACAAGCACATGAAAAAAATAAGGGTAAAGGATCGAGAAAGGATTCCTGCGCAGAGAGGTAATGCAACGACTCCAACGGCATCGACTGTGCCCGCCGGCGCTGGAGCAACGTCGACGACAGCGACTCCCACCGGGTACTTTAGGCCCGTCGCAACTGGGAGCACGATCGAAACTTATTTAAAAAAATCCCGAGAATAATAAACTCCGCTCATTTTCTCTTCACATCATCTGCTGGGGAAAATACCGAGGTGAATCTCGCATTTAATCGCATAATCAAATATTTCTACTTTTTCATTCCTTAAAACCCATACACTACTTTCCTTCAGTAAACTAGCGTATATACGCGGATCCCTTTTATGAAACTAGCGTATACACAGAGATCTAGATCTGTCATTAAATATTCACTTATATTATTCCATCATTCATTCATCAGATGTTCAATAAACTGTAAACATGTGCAGTAAGAACAGAATAAACCATCACACAAAGCATCACACATGAACACCAAGATTTTTAGGTGGAAACCCAAATCGGGAGAAAACCACCGCTGCAGTTGCTCAGCCTTCAATATTTTATTACAGAGAAAACATCTTACAACATATGTGCTGGCGCAGACTTGACCAGCACGCAGGCACCCACCTGCGCTCGTTTACCAGCCTCTCCTGGAAGGGAGCTCCAACCCCCTGACTCGTTTACCAGCCTCTCCTGGAAGGGAGCTACGACCCCCTGACTCGCACCTGGAAGGGAGCTACGACCCCCTGACTGAAGGCTACAACCTTCAGCACCTCTTTGGACCACGTTTCATCAATTTTCACACTAGATCCAACAACTTCAATAGAACAACACTTGCAAGCCACCTTTCATCATATTTTCACACTGGACCCTTTCCATACTTTTAAGCACAAACATACATCACCAACAGATACATATCAACACAGATCAGATAGCAGAAACACAGCAGAACAGATCAGATATTTCATACCCCTTGCTTCAGCAAACCCTAGTTTGCATACGCGCTTACTCTTCACTGATGTCGCGTATATACGCGCTTCCGTCCACACAAACCAGCGTATACCTCAGTGTATATTTTATTGCGCATACGCGCTTTCTCTTCGCTGAAGCCGCGTATATACGCGCTTCCTCCGTGGCGAAGTAGCGTATAGATCTTCAATCATAACAGAGCAGCATACTTCATCAGATCAGATATTCAGTTCAGATCTACCCTTTTGCTTCAGACAGATGTTCGCCTAGATGCTCGCCTCATCATAGATCTAAGCCTTCCATAATCAGATCTAGCAAATACAAGAGCAATTCAGATCTAGATCCTCTTCTTCATCATTGGTGCATCATACATTCAGATCTATCATTCAAGTGTAACCCTTTCCATTCAGATATACTTCAGAGAGAAGTATTCATTCAAGCTCAGACATCTTGCACCCACACTTATGATTTGCACAATGAATTTCTTCTCCTTATATAGGTTTATCCTTTTTCAATACCATGAGCCCCTTTTTCAATACCATGGGCCAAAACAATACCATAAGCCCAAAACTACCTGGACGGGGTCAATTAGGCGGATCATTACCCAATACAATGGGTCAATACCATGGTGGTTACCCTTGGTTTTGCACCTTTTGAGCGCTTTAGCCCATACGCGACTTGGCACGTTCTTTTCCGCGTGCATACGCGACTTCCCCTAGGCCAATCCGCGTATACCAAGAAACATACTCTTTTTCATCATAGAATTAGCACTTTCTGAATTCCTTTCTTCATTGCCTTATGTTCACACTGTAGATACATCAGATTTTCTTTATCAAGGACATATTCTAACAAGCACAACTTCATCAAGTAAGTTGTCATCATCTTCATCAAGTGGGTTGCCTTTCAAGGACAACACTTAGCATCATATTGTCAACAAACATCATATCACATCATCATTTACTAAGTCCATCAAGTCAAGCATAACTTCATCAGGAGGATTGCCATCAAGGACAACATATGTCAACAGTCGCATGTCTTCATCTCCATTCAGTGGGTTGCCATCAAGGACAACACTCTGCATCATATTTCCAACATCATCAACAAGCTACCGACATCTGTGAGCTTTCTCTTTGATGTGTCCTGATTAGCGAGACCTAGCTGAGGCACAAGGACTAGGCATATCTGTAAAGGCCAGAGTAATACAAAGGGTACCTGCAGAACCTGTTCAATATTCCCTTGCATCACTATCTTGGCCCAGAATTTTGATCTGATATTGACAGAGATTCTGGATTCTACCAGTGGTTCGCCATTTGTTGTAGCCGCTACAACACCACCCAAAATTTTGGGTATATTCGAAATTTTGGGTCCCCCTCTGCTCGCTTAGTGGTTAAGGTCTTTCACCGAACCTACAGTAAGTGACATCCCAGCGACCTATCCCCAACCCCTCATGAGTTTTCTCACCATCATGATCAGATGTTGTTGCTGTGATCATGCCATGTGTGGGAGGGATCATCTAACATACACTCTAATAACAACTTTTCTGTGTATTGAAGATGTACATTAGCAGCCTTCTCACCATGGGTCATTAGGCATGTTGTTTGAATACTTCTCTGAAGCTCGTTAGTATTATATGTTTTATCTAGGAACACCATTATCAAGGAGTAATTGTGATGTTGTAATGTTCCACATAGGTCAACCCCATGGGTGACAAACTCCTCAATTTTGTCATGACATCGAGGGAAACAAAAGTGAGCTCAACAACAAGGCCAAAGTTGCGAAACAGGGGAGTAGGAGGAGCAAGTGACCAATATTGTTAAAAGGAGGATGGTGTGATACATTTTTATCAGAAAAAGAACATTTTATGTCACTGATGCAAAAAAGCATTCTTCACTAATGTACATCGGATTCTTAGACTCACTCCATTTTTAAATGTCCGCACTGGATGCCATCTCGCATGAACCAAAAACATTTGCTGTGATTTATCAAATCTAAGCTTAAGTAGGGACCGGTCTAGGTATTTACATTCCGCGATGGCAGATATCTCACCTTAAAGGAAATTTTGAAGATCCTACATGGCACCAGCTCAATGTTGATCTCCTAGATGTACACATAGGAAGGGACACATTTCACCAATTTGACGAGCCTACTCTGAAGTATAGCCTGGGTGGAAAAATTGGACTCAGAAGATTTCCCTAAGGAAATACAGTCTCAATCAAAGGTGTTTTCATGCTGAGCTGCAGTGCGAAAGCACACATGCTGATGTTGGCAAGACAATGGCACAACTAAAGTGGTTTCTCCATTTTCCGCAGTTGAATGAAATGGTTCACGGGTTCAAAATGCATCATGATAAGCATCGAAAGGGTCATCACTGTCAATTTGGTGATTAAGTATGGATTTACACCGACAAATTAGGAGTGATCCAGGAGTATTATCCAGTCTCTCCAAGTTTACAGGTCTCAATTGTTTCCAGGAACAATGACAAACTATAGAGTCTATTGCTTTAAATCTGACACTTCTTCTAGTTTCTCATCATCCATCAAAGTACAGGTGTAGGTTTTTTGGTTCAGGTGCATGGTGATATTTAGGCTTGATTGTTCACGTAATGGGTACATTAGTAGTTTTTGGCACAATTTCAAATATCTAAACACACCTTTGGGAAGAAATATTTGTTAAACCTAAGCTACATGGTGGGTGAAAATATATGGACCAAGGTTATGGTTTTAAACATTATATAATTAAACCAAGACACAAAAAAACCATATAGTTTCAAAACCATATAAGATGGTGGATCAGAACTATATGAAAAAACATTACAAATGGGCTTAAATATTTCTATGGAAGATATAGTGGTCAAAATTTATGTTTAAAACATGGAGCATAATGTTATGAAAAACCTATAGTGGCATGTTATGATAACTATGGCACGATATATGAAAATCTATAACCATGTTTTAAGCGGTGCAAGAAACATTCCTATTATTATGTGGTGGCCTTGGCATGAATTTTTTTTTTATTCATTTGCGTCTTTAAATCTACCACCGCCAACAATATGAGGAAAATCAAATGATTTTAGACGTTGTATAATTAAACCAAGGCACAATGCAATATGATTTCAAAACCATATGAGAGGGTGGAGCAGAACTACATGGAACATGCACAAATACTTCTATGCCGGAGTTTTCAACCTATGGTAAATATTTGGAGTGGATATATTATATAGTGGTTGAAATGTGTGTTTGAAACATGGGCGGAAAGTTATAACAAAGCCATGATTTAGTGCAATAACGGTCAAACGAAAGACAGAGTCGTAAAATCACGATAATCCATAGGCTATGTTTTAAGCAGCGCAAGGTATGGTCTCAACCATATCAGACGAAGACTAATAATGTAGGTTAACGAGATGACACATCCATCGCCCAATTAAACAGGAAGGCACCATGCATCAGAAAACATTTTACGATAATGTCGTTAATATAAACAGAGATGCCATATCAGAGCGCCACGTTGCAAGGATGTTTTATTTTCGTAGACGTTGTCACAATGAAGCAAAGAATTTTGATAACGTTAAAGCTCTAGCAGAGACATGATGTTCTCTCAACATAAAGTTCAGGGGGTCATTTGTTCACTTTCTGACACTGCGCGAGATGTTCACCGAGTGTGTGTTAGCTGCGCGGTCTGCATGGGGAAGTAATCTTGTAAAACTCGCACGCCTTTGATGATGATATCCCCAAACAACGATATCAATGTGACAGATGGTGGTATATGTATAACTAGGGTATGGGATATGTTCTGCCACTGTTTCAAAAATGTTATTCAAATAGATGCAACGACTGTAACATAACCTCAGTAGCATTACTTCACGTTGCCGCACAAAACGCCTTAACTGTAATTCGTGTAACACTCGACAGACCAGAGGAGGTCGCACCACAGACACTTGTCGAAAATAGCGTGTCGCCTCTGTGATATCTACCTGAAGGTTCTGATGGGCAATCGTAAAGGATGTTACATCCATGAATATGATTTATTTTATGTTACAAGTAGCAGATTCGCTGACCATTTGGAGGCTCGCCGGCACGACACAATGGGTTCATCTCAGCGCTGATGGAAAAGGCATGCGTGCAAGTTGCAACGCACGATGTAGACACAACTTGGTGGTAGTGGCAACTTAGGGTTGGAGGGCGAGCATAGATGAAGATGGTCAATTCACAGATAAATCTCCCACGCGTCCATGCGACTCAGATAGAGTGCGACTATGTGACCATGGGGAGGTCGCAGTTTATCCCAGGTCACTGAGTCGCAGCACACACAAAGCCTACTGAAGCATGACTTGCCCGAATTTGCGACTGTGCAACCCTGTGAGGTCGTAGATTTAGCTGAGGTCGTTCAGTCACATACCTATGAGACCAATGTAAAGTGTGACTTGGTAGTAGCAGAGACCCTGCAACCTTTTTAAGACAAATTCGGGTAACCCCTCTAGGTCGATGAGTTGCTGATCTATGGGACAAATAAAAGCTATGACTTGTAATAAAAGATGGACATGATGCTTCAATAATCTAATCAGGTCCAGCAACTTTCCTTTTAATGCCCCCACCAGATGAGAGATGGAAGGAAGTCCTTATTACAGAGAAGGTCCATCACTAATTGAGAGAAGATGGGAAGTTGTCTATGCGTCATATGTGTTTGGTCAATTTAGTGTGTCCTAAATTGCTAGCATAAATTATCAACCAGGGATTCGTAAGCTGACGAAGTGTGGCGCACTATATGTGCAAGATAACCTATCTCTTACTTTTTGTCATTTTTGGATTTTTTATTGATCTTCGTTGGTTTCCTAATGTGAGATGGAAATTCTAAAAGACAAGTATGGTTATGAATATTCAAGGCAATGATGTCCTTTATAATGATTTACCAAACTTCAAACTTAAAAAGAAATTTGAAACATACAATGACAAAACTTGAAAGGAAATGAAAATGCGTCGCTAGCCTAATAAATCAAATAGTGAACTATTGAGCATGAAAACCAAATTATCCTTGTCATTGCCTAAACACAAAAGAAACTATGCTTAAATAAATCCAAGAATTGCAACAAATTAAATCTAAATCAAATTTCATCAACTTATATTCTGATCCTACCATTAGTCCGTACCTATGGCTTTCGGAGGTAGCCATAAGGACAACTTGAGCACCGATATCCTAAGAAAATTAAAGGAAACTAATATCAAAACTACACAAACTACACACTCATACTTCAATCCCTCGCCATTAGTCCAGCTATGGCTTTCTGAGGTAACTGAAAATGACATGAGCAATTTAATATATCTAACTTGCAGAAAAGTAAACTAATATCAAACTACACACTCATACTTCAATCCCTCACCATTAGTCCAGCTATGGCTTTCGAAGGTAACTGAAAATGACATGAGCAATTTAATATATCTAACTTGCAGAAAAGTAAACTAATATCAAACTATACACTCATACTTCAATCCCTCGCTATTAGTCCAGTTGTGGCTTTCGAAGGTAACTGAAAATGACATGAGCAATTTAATATATCTAAATCTAACTACTGAAACAAATGTGCAAGACTGAAATAAACAAAGCAGTACTGGAATTAAACAAAAAGTAAATTAGCAACAGAACAATATTGATTCCATGTCATTAGTCAAAAGGTTATGCAAATGCCCGGCCTGCCATGAAAAATTATGCTAAAAGCTATGATTTCAAAAAATCAATCTAAGTAAGGAAATATGATAAAACAAAACACTGAAAGCAACTTATCTAGAAAACATGTAAAATGGATAGAAGGGCCCTCTGCTACCAATTTGGTGTAATCCTTCTTCAGCTCCTTAAAATTGTAATCAAAACACCATCAAGGAACTTCTTTATTGAAAAACTTCACAAATCTACATCCCATTCCATATTAAGCTTTGTTACAAATCTACTCCCTCATTACTTCCTCATTACTTATGATAGGAGAAAGCTTCTCTTATTTATACAAAATATGAGGAGTCATCTCATTAATGGGAGTCCATGAATCTCTCCCTCCATTTCTAGAGTTACAATCAAAATAGGAAATGATAAGATACATGTCTTTTTAGAGTTTCAACACAACTAAGAGATGAGACACATATCCTCTTAGAGTTTCAATACAACAAGGAAGTGAGACACATATCCTCTTGATCCCATAATCTTCTCCAACCAAATTCGAATTTGGCCTGTGAGCCATGGGTGTCTCTAGAAGTCTCTGACCTACACATGTCACAAAACTCATAACACATATATAGAAATAAGGAACCATGTTAATTTTATAGTTTCTAATCATAATCTACTTAAAATACATAAAATAAATAACTTTGGAAAACAAGGATCCTAACCCATATATTTATGAAAATGGTTACTTGATGTAGGGTTTTAGGTCAGATGGCTATGAGATAAGAGCTAAATGGATATGACATAATGGAAATATGTATGAATATGGAAAACACTTTTGAGACTCAACATACCTCCCAACTGAAGTTGTTGCATGTCCTCATGCAACTATTGCAGTGATTCATTTGTCCATGAGTTGATATTTGACTCATATAGATTCGTTCCAAACTTTGCTTCTTGATATTTTATTTTTGGAAAAGTATAATACATTTGATTGCAACATTTTTTGAATGATTGGTTCTTGTGTGACAACCATTTTTTTTTTTTTTGAGCCATGGTTCTTGTGTAACAATGCTTTATTTTCTTTGTTGCATCAAAGTTCATGAAAACATTTAGAATCAATTACTTTATCAATGAATTGATCATTTGCAAGGAATATAATCTTTTGGATCATGTTGCAACAATAGTTGGTTGGGAAGTATATGTGGGTGGAAATGAAATGAAAATGTGTGATAGTGTATAACATGTGGATATGAAATGATGTCCCTTCCCTCCCAACTAAAGATATGAAAATGTGAAAAAGGGAGTGAGGAATTTTTCCAAAGTTACAATTTTAGCATTCTAATGAATTACATGACTAAAAATTAGAAAACAACATACCTTCACTTACCTTAAATGTGAATGAGTTGTATATGTGTGGTGGCTGCAAAATTCTGATCATATTCTTCTTCAAGTGGCTGAACAAGAGGAGTCATGGATAAAGAGATAAGATGACTTTTATTGCTTCTACTAAAACTTCCTAAATCTGCTCCAAAATGCTGAAAATAATAGTCTTCATGTCTTCAAAAATCATTGGCATAATTCCTACTATATGAAAATATGTTCTGATGTCGAACATAGTAGGAAATTGTTGACTTAGTGGCCATTAATGGATGCCACTAGTCAACACGAGAAATCTCATCATTGATGACAATGAGAATCAAGATGCCCAAACACATCTTGCTAGGTACGAATGATTTTGCTGATTTCGAGTCACCTAGAAGATCTGACGAACAAGAGACATTAATGTATTCCCATTGTTTGTCAGCATGAGAACTTGCCATTAAGGCATGCAAGCCTCAAGGTGTTTTTACAAAGAACTTAAACTCAAAGGACTATAGACTCAATAATTTGCATTGAAACATGGCTTATTTGCGGAATAAAAATGACAAAAAATGGAAAATGAAAATGGAATATGGCAATGGAGAGTAGAAATGGAAATGGGCAATAAGCTTTGTGAATGAGTCTCTTGCTTTTATTTGTGGGTTATGAATGGACAAAAAGAAATGGAAAGTGGATGTGAATGTAAATGGAAAATATGAAGTGAAATGAGGTGAATGGTTTATTATGAGGTATGAATGTGATGGAGACAATAGTATCCGAAAGTTTTTCAAGTGTTTGGATCTGATTTTGCATCAGCATATTTCCTCTTTGTCGCTGATCATCCTCTTATGAAAACAAATTGGTCTCTTAGAGAGACACCATTCTTGTAGTTATCATTTGTCCTTCCTCCCGGAACCTCGCAAAAAAAACTAATACTTCTTCGCAATGGAATGTAAGATTATGAAAGGGAGAGAGGTGATCAATCTCTCTAGTTATGATATTTACACACAAAACTAAGAATTTGTATTAATGAAACAAGTTCTCAAAGGAAAAATCAAAAGAATTTATACCTGTTTTGGAATTAGTGCCTCAAGTTGAATGTAGCTTTTTTTCAGAAATTTATTTCATTATTTACCATTTCAAACTCTAATGATGTATTTCTCATTGTGTAGATCTTGTTGAGACCTTTCCAACGATACTTGAATCATCAAAATCTAATTTTGTATGAGAAAGTTAGGCTGATTTGAACAATGAGGTTTTTTTGCTGCGAATTTGGAGAATAGCTGTGGAATTGGACTTTAGCTGCAGAATGTCGACGGTTTCTGTAGCTAAAAATCTTGAATAAAAATTTATCCATTCATTTTTCATCATCAGTCCAAAATTAATCAATACCTTCAGAAAAGTGAGCAAATAACTTATTCATTTCATTGATTCAAAATTATTGAATTATTTTTATTTTTTTTATTTTTATTTTTTTAATCAAAACAGAATTGAAAAAGAGAATTGCAATTTTTTTTTTTTTTAAAAATGTTGCACCAACTTGGAAAAGAAGAATGCCTCTATAGCATCACTACGATTTCAGAGGCAGTGGGAACTTAAGACCATGTCTGCAACTCTCCACAATCCAAGAGATGGAAGGTGGACTGATCTCATGAAATCCGAGTATGACTTCAGAAAATGAAACCTGCTATACAATACAATTCTGTGCAATGCTCCTCTATTATTCACACCTTTCCTCATTGAAATTCCGATCATCAGTTAGAATTGATTAGCCAATTGCCAGCACATTACTTTGAACAAATGTTGGACCTAAACTGCAATTTTGTAGCCATTTTCTTTTCCCTTATTGTAAGAATTTTTTTTCTTTTTTCTTTTCTCATGCTAAAATTACAAGAATAAAGTGAGCTTCAAAAGGCATTGAAGATTGTAGTTGTAATACAGCCAACATATTAATCATCCTCTTCACTAAGTAAAGTAAAAGAAAATGGATGGAATTTGTAACCATCCCCTTCATAGAACTTATTTTGAAACTCAACCAAGTGAAGACGCAATGCATGGAGAAAAGCACTGAGAGTTTCCATAAGGAGCAACACCATCGTAGTTGCAGAGGCAAACACAACCAATCCAGTTTATACGTATGAAGATGTTGTTATAGCCCCATGCAGATTGAAAAACCTTCTCATAGAAAGCGACTGATAACTCTGAGTGTGCCACGCTGAGGGCCCAGAGCCGAAGATAAAATGCAGTGTTGGAAACGGCACCTAATACAAACTGAAGATCTGGCATCAGAGATTAGTGAAATGTGGATTGAATGCCACATTAAGAATTTGATTTCATTTCAAATTCGTCTTCTTCAGATTATGGGTGAAATCAAGCAAAGTGTCGTTCAAACTCTCCGTTGTTCAAACAGAAAACCGTTTTTCCTCACGCGGCAGGCAAAAATGGCCTTCAAAGAATCGAGAAATTCTCCCAGACCGCCACGAATTTCGTAAAACGATTTCTAAGTTATCTAATTGACCATGTTGGCGAAAAAACCCATGTCGTGTATTTTCAAAATTCATCCTCAATCGATCAGAAAACATGTTTGAAAATGACGTGTCAATAACAGTTGTGTTTCTGGAGATGCTCTGGCAAAAATCGTTTTTATCAGAACGTGGTTCAAAATTGCATTTCATGTGCATCTTGTTTTCATCCCTGGACTGTTCAGAAGCATAATTCCCCCTTTCATCTACGGGAATGGACGAAAAGATGCTCTGAAGGTCAATCTCACATTCACGAGCAAGCTTTGAAAGCAGTGCAGTGGTTTCATCCCACTGTCCACTTCTGAAAGAATTTCTTGTTTGGATATCCCATTCTCCACATGCAAAGATGTATCATCCTTGATGTTATTTGAAGACTCGGTATTTTTTTACTTCTTGCCCATTCAATAGAAAAGCCCGACATACTTTCACCAGTGTTGTCTACTTCTTGCTCTTTATGAATTTCAGAATCCTCTTATTTTCTTTTCCTTTAGAATACCATCTGATTCCTCTTGTCTTGGGCGTGTTTCATGGGATTCAAAGCTTTGTTTCATCTCCTCGTTAACCTGCTCTTTTTCGTGACTGAGATTGGAACTAATAACATCTTCCTTGCTATGAGTGTTGTCCTCGTGTTTCAGGTCACCGTTACCAATAACTTCAGAACCTTTTGCATCACTCTGCTCAGTTTCATTGAGTAGAGATGCCTGTTCTATTTTGCTTCTAATGCTGGGGAGACTTACAAGAACAACAATCACAGCAAGAACTGCAGTACCTCCTATGGCTTTGTTTATTGATTTGTTTTGTTTTTGTTTTTCAATTTTTTTTTTAATTTGTTTTTGTTAATAAAACTATATGTTATATTTTTAAAAATTAAAAATACACATATATATTTTACTAAGCAAAATGAATTTTATTTATTTATTTATTTATTTGTTTTGTTAATAAAATTACACATGTTAAATTTTGAAAAATTAAAAATATACATATGTAATTTACTAAACAAAACAATTTATTGATTTTTTTTATTTTTTTTTAAAAATGATTTGTTATTAAAATTATATATATATTTTCAAAAATTTTAAAAATATACATATATATCTTAGTAACAAAACAATTTAATTTTTTTTTATTTTTTAATTTATTTTTTAATTTTTTTTTAATTGATTTGTTTAATAAAATTATGTATGTTATATTTTCAAAAATTTAAAAATACACATATATATTCATTAAACAAAACAATTTATTGAAATCAAAGTTTTTCATGAAAACAACTTCTTTTTTTTAAATTGTTGAATCAATTGAAATGATGAAGTTTTATTTTGTCCCCTTTTTTTTCTTTTTCACATAACAATTCTTTTTCTGATCCTCCAGATCACACAAAGTGCAAGAGGAGAGCATACTCAAGAATTATTAATTTTTTTTACATAACAATCATTTTTCTGATCCTCAAGATCACACAAAGTGCAGGAGGAGAGCATACTCAAGAATTATTAATTTTTTTTAGATGTAAGAAATAAGGCTACCTAGTTACACTTCCCCGACAACGGCGCCAAAATGTTTGGTCAATTTAGTGTGTCCTAAATTTCTAACATAAATTATCAACCAGGGATTCGTAAGCCGACGAAGTGTGGCGCACTATATGTGCAAGATAACCTACATTCTTACTTTTTGTCGTTTTTGGATTTTTATTGATCTTGGTTGGTTTCCTAATGTGAGATGGAAATTCTAAAAGACAAGTATGGTTATGAATATTCAAGGTGTTAGCCCCCCTATGAAATTTTTGACAAGCAAATAGGGGGCTAAATTATTTTTGAGTCTTCAAGGAATGAATTTCCTCTAAAAAAAAAATCTCCTTGAAGCCTCTCTGTGTCTTTTATCCTTTGATTAAATCCCCTCTGCTGATTTCCATTATAAAGCCTCTCTGCTATGTGAAGAAATGCCCAAAGGCCCCCTTTTCCCTCTTATTTCATTCCCCAAAGCCTTTGTTTTCTCTCCCCTTTATTCCCCCTTCTTTCCCCATTTACCCTTCAATCCCCCCAAGATCCCATTTAACTTCTTCCCCTACCCTTGGTTTTCCCTTTTTCCCTTTTTCTTCCTCTATCGTTCCCCTTCCCCAGCCCTAAAATCCATTAAAAGGGGCTAAAACCCACCTTCCGACCTTATTATAAGGCCTAGCCCCTTTACCGCAAGCCCCTTCAACCACTTCCCCACATGTGCCCCGGCGCTGCCTACGCTTGCACCAAGCGCATAAGTCCCAGGCGCTAATCGCAATCGGAAGCCGAGCGGGTGTGTATTTCCTTTGTAAACAACAAAGAACCCCGATGCGATTGGTTTTTAACACAAAGTCTCGCGATGAGTTTTGGTCCGTTGATCTGTTGTAAAGATCGACGGTGGAGCGCTAATCGCAAGCCCCCCGCCCATCGCAATCGCAACATCCACGTCGCACCCTCCGATCAATCGCAACTGTGACTTCCGATCCCCCGATCGCACTGTCCCCTGATTGCATATAAGCCGTTGATCTGTTCCGCGATCCGACGGCCAGTGCTCAATCGCTTTTCCCCTCCCGATTGTCAATCGCAAGTCCTTCTCCCGATGCTCCGATTACATCCCGACCGTTTATCTCCCTGCCGATCTTACGGCTCAGCGCTAATCGCTTCATTCCCTTCGCACCTCCTGTTTCTCCCTCCGATGGATTGTGAGCAGTTGATCTAGACCCGAGATCAACGGTCAGCGCTCAATCGCAAGTCCCTCTCCGATCGCAATCGCATTCCTTTCTCTCTGCCCTTCCGATTTCATCTCCGCCGTCCATTCCTTCCCCAGATCGACGGTCCTAGCTCAATCGCATCTCCAATCTCAATCGCAATCGGAACTTTTGTGTTGTGCGTTGTGATCGCTCCCCGCTCCGATCTCCGATTGCGATTGGCCCAAGTTCATCCTGTCTGTCCGTTGGGTTAAGATCTAACAGTTTTGATTCAATCGCCCTCCGCCTCTGCCGGGTCCCACATCCATGCTCCGCTCCATTATTTTGCGCCCTTTTCTTTGTAATTCGCTCAAGTGAAAGCCTTTGGCCATCTACACTAGCGATCATTTCTCCGCCACTCTCCACTGTTTCCACTGTTTTCCTTAGTTTCACCACCACTTTCCATCGTTTCTCCACTCTTCCGCCAGCGTTCCTCCGCCTCCACTGTATTTCTCCACCACTGCCCAGGTTATAAACAGTTTTATTTTAAATTGTGCAGATAGCACAGAGAGGCCAATTCAGCGGCCAAACGAGATAGCAGAGACGGATTTAAGGTATTTGAGCCTGTAAGTGAAGGTTAATGGTTATAATCCCGCATTCAAAGAATTAAGGCACTGTTTGAAGACTAAGAGCGCACCAGCAAGTCATAACTGCGCCACCTAACAACAGAGCGCATTTACTCCAGAAGTACACCTTCCTATAGCGATCTCCATGCCTCCTCGAGCCCAGGGATATTAAATACACAGACAAGAGCTTCATTAAAGACTGTCTGAGCAGCAGTAATGGAGGTATGGAGAAATCACAGACTTCCATCCATGTCATTTATTTCAGAATGGCAGCACAAAGCTCCAGACACCGTAAGGATTTAAAGAATGTATCAGAGGTCAAAATCGACCTGACAGAGATCTCTGAACCAGTCTCAGAGTACCTACAGCGTTGCAGATAGCCATTAAGCAGTGTGGGCGTGGACGCTTCTGCCATTCTGTCTTAATGAGTCTCATTTAATTGTCTATCTGCCTCTGTCTCTTCCTCTTCTCCTATAAAATCCCTGAGAATGGATTGTAAAGGTTGTTGTTCAGTTGCTGGCAGTTTGCTGTTAGAGGGATTCATTTGACTGTTAGAATAGTCATGGGAGGGAATAGCAGAGTAGTTGTATGTAATAGGCTGGGAGGAGAAAGTCTGGGCTGTAACAGCCATTGAGCCATATTGTACATGAATGGTGTTGCATCAATTAATCAAAGCACTTTTCACAGGATCCTGGTCTATTGCTATTGGTGATGTGTTTCTTAACTCTGTTATTTACATTTTCATACTGTTTCATGTTCTGCTGGTAGGCATCAGAATAATGGTATAGGATTCACCCTTGTTAGGTGCTCTATGCTGTCTGCTCTCCTTGCCATCAATGTTTTCTCGCTAAAATGTGTTATCCAAGAGTAAATTCATGGGTTTAACCACGTGGCCGGATGTTATTGCCTCACGGATGATGTCTCGACTGAGGTTTGCCACTTGATTATATGTGCTTCTTTGTCAAATCTATCTCTCGTTTTTTCCTTTGGAGTTGCTAAAGCAGACCTAGAGTTAAATGACCTCTGGTCTGATCTATAAGCAGCCCCTTTGTCTCTTTGAGAGCTGCCTTAGAGTATGTCCAAGCAGGTCTGGAGTTAAATGACCTCTGACCTGATCTATAGATAGAAATCTGGTTGTCTTTCCTTCTTCCGCCTTTCCTTCCTTAATGTTCCACCCCACCCTCTAATCTAAAGATCCTTTAGTATTAGATGACTTGCCATTTGAAAGCCTTGGCTAGTAGATGCAAGTAATTTCCTTTCATGACTCCATAGCCCAATGGATGGCACTGTCTAGGACTATCCTCTTTGCTGAAATGTCCTGCTGCTTCGTTCCTTTCCTCCCATTGCTTTCCCAGTCTGTGATCTCATGACTCAACCCAGCAACCAACCAACCAAATTATTTTAAAACCCCCCTTTTGTGCTTCATAACTAGCCGAACATCTCAATTCGAGCTTAAAAGACATATCATTCTTTGATCTATCTAGAGAGATCCCTCTCCGGGTCTAGGAGGGCTAGATCCTAGGGCCTAAAAGTGGTTCTGATGTTGTCTCATCTTTTGGTCTTGCCAATCTGGCCAAAACATGGGAACCCCAACATAATGGCGACTCTGCTGGGGAAGGGACCGCATTGCAACTAGATTGGCTTCTAATTGCTGATGGTGGATAGCATCCTGCTTCAAACATTCATATACATCCACCTGGTGACTCCACACTCCATAATCCTCGAAGACTCCACTGGAAGAAGAACCTGAAAGATGGCCAGACCTCATAGAAGGATAGAACATACTAGTTGGATTTGGTTTATAGAATTCATTATTTTTGTCTGTCACTATGTTCTGTCTTACTTTAAGCCTAATCAAGTGTACAAAGATGAAACCCACGCTGAATGTGGGAAAAACCTCAAGCCTCAGTCTGTAGACCGTGAGCAGACCTGTACTCCTATGAAGAAACTGGTGGAACAAGAAGCTCATGTTGTATCTCCCACTGTTCAAGAAGCTTCAAGTAGCCATGAGCCCATTGTTACATCACCCACACCTACAAAGGTCATAGAAAGATATAAGCCTCTGGTTTTACCTCTTTTCTTCCAACCCCTGCCTGCAGAATTAATAAACCAGCTGCCTCATTTTGATGGGGAAAATAAAGGGTACTCTGCTGAAGAACATGTTCAAAACCTTGAGGATTTAATTGAATTGTATGAGATAGAAGAAGATGATGTGTGCATTAGAATGTTTGCTTTGTCATTACAAGGAAATGTTAAGAGTTGGCTCAAAGGCCTTCCAGAAGCAAGCATTTTAAGCTTTCATCAGTTTTCTCGAGTTTTCCTTGATAGATGGGCGGCCCCAAAGAATGCTCTCCTCATCCTAAAAGAATATCAGAATTTGAGAAGGCAGCCAGGAGAGACAGTGCAGAATTTTTCAACCAGGTTCAATAAGGTATATGACGCTATACCTTCTGATATAAAGCCACTTTTGGGATGGGCTTTGTTGCACTATCCAAGTTCTTTTGACCCAGAGGTGGAATTCCATATAAGAGAAAGAGAACCTTCGAGCCTGGAGGAAATGCAGAATATAGCAATCACTGTCGAATATAACGTAAAGTGCAGGGAGGAGAGGTTAAAGGCAGCTAGGAAGGACCGGAAAAAGCGAATAGAGCAGATCTCTTTAGAGGACAAGCTGGAAAGACTGATAGAGACTGCTAGTTCCTTGCTGAAAGCAAAAGAGCAAGAATATGAGGCTGAAACCAGAGAGGGTGATTGGGAAAGACCGGCCCCTCGTCCTCAGAAGAGAAAAATCAGATCACTGCAAGACAGAAGTTACATGCAAAGCATGTATGAGGAAACAAAGCTTGAACCATAAAATAAACTTGCATACTGTTTTGAAGAAAGATTCGCTGAGAGTCCTGAAGATTTGATGGGTAATTATGCTTGTAATTATGATTTCTCCGATGATGATCTGACTGATGATAATTTTTTCCAAAGGGAAACTGAGCTTGCAGGGCCATCATCAGTAGATTCATGGGAAGAAGATCACGAAAATTCAGGAAAACGATGAGCTAATGCAAGCGATATATGATACTGATGGAGAAAGCGTTGAAAGCATGATAGAAGACGAAGATTCATTGAATCTTCTCTCTGTTGTATATCCAAACATCAGTTATGCTTGCCAAGAGGATGGAAGCCAGCGGCTCTTCAGCACAGAGGATGAGGAAGAAAGAGATAAAGAAAATCTTGAGCGGAATGAATGCGCAGAGCCTTCTCCCGAAGGGATTGAGGTAATCAAAGAAGCCCCCGCTCAAGAATATGTTAATTTTTTCACAGAGTTCCAGCAGAACCAGCTTACAGTACTAGAGGACAGCGCTGCTGAGTATAATGAGCCCTCTAGCCCAGGTTGCAGTGAAGATGAGCGAGATCCTCTTTCCCACAGACATCTTTGCCTTGATCCAAAGGAAGAGGAGGTATTCATGGTTGATGCTCATCTGCCAAATACTCCCAACCAGGGAGAGGAGGAGTGTGATTACAAAGGCCTCACTACAGATGCAGTGATTGAAGCTGCCCGGGATGCAGACAGCCTATCAGTCATGGTAGGCTTTGAAGGAAAAAGTTTACATCATGAGTTTGTTGACCCTGCAGACTACATGGAGGCCCTGATTGGCTCAGCTCCACAAGCATTGATCTTCTGCAAAAGCCAGATACAAAAAAGTTGGTCACCACTGCTGGTGGCCTCAGTTTTGAAGAACCACATGCAAAGCACCTTGTGGTTATCTCTGACAAGAAGTCATTGCTCATATCCTTTTTTGTTGTTATTAGACTGGCTGCATTGGCATTACTACATCACCTAGAGCATCAGAGATTTCCAGTTAGGGTAGGGTAGGTAGGAAAGCTCAATAAAGCTCAGCCTATGAGCAAGTAGATTAGTTGTTTCAATTTTTGTCTTAGAATGTAGAGAAGAAACCTGCTAGACAGTCTAATCCTAGCAGGTAGTAGTGTAGGTAGAGAAGCATATGAGGCCAACAGTCTAATCTGGCCTCATGGAGCAATAAGGGTAGAAGTAGATTAGTTTATTTTTCCTATTTGTAAAAGTTAATGATGTAAAGGGACCGTACAAATGCACCCAAGAAGAAAAATGTTAGGACTATAGTATGGGTAGGTAGTTGTATGGGAAGTGTTTCGCTTAATATGTTGTCTTCATCTTTTGTGGTACTCGATCAAGTTGAGGCACCTAGATGGTTCAAGCAAGCAGTATCCGGCCTACACCAAGAGATCAATTTCTGAATTCTTGACTCCTTCAAGAAGAAGCCATCCCCATGTGGAGCCACCGTTAGCCCCCTATGAAATTTTTGACAAGCAAATAGGGGCTAAATTATTTTGAGTCTTCAAGGAATGCATTTCCTCTAAAAAACACAGTCTCCTTGAAGCCTCCATGTGTCTTTTATCCTTTGATAGCTTCCCCTCTGTTGATTCCCCTTTTAAAGCCTCTCTGCTGATGAAGAAATGCCCAAGGCCACCTTTTTCCCTTTTATTTCATCCCCCTTGTCTTCCCCCTTCTTTCCCCATTTACCCTCAAGTCCCCCCAAGATCCCATTTAACTTCTTCCCCTACCCTTGGTTTTCCCTTTTTCCCCTTTTCTTCCTCTATCGTTCCCCTTCCCTACCTCTTAAAATCCATTAAAAGGGGTAAAAACCCACTTTCCGACCATGTTATAGGGCTTAGCCCCTTTACCGCAAGCCCCTTCAACCACTTCCCCACATGTGCCCCGGCGCTGGGACCAAGCGCTTAAGTCCCAGGCGCTAATCGCAATCGGAAGCCGAGCGGGTGCGTATTTCCTTTGTAAACAACAAAGAACCCCGATGCGATTGGTTTTTAACACAAAGTCTCGCGATGAGTTTTGGTCCGTTGATCTGTCGTAAATATCGACGGCGGAGTGCTAATCGCAAGTCCCCTACCCATCGCAATCGCATCATCCACCTCGTAACCCCCGATCAATCGCAACTGTGACTTCCGATCCCCCGATCACACTGTCCCCCGATTGCATCTGAGCCGTTGATCTATTCCGCGATCCGACGGCCAGCGCTCAATCGCTTTTCCCCTCCCGATTGTCAATCGCAAGTCCTTCTCCCGATGCTCCGATTACATCCCGACCGTTCATCTCCCTGCTAATCTTACGGCTCAGCGCTAATCACTTCATTCCCTTCGCACCTCCCGTTTCTCCCTCCGATGGATTGTGAGCCGTTGATCTGGACCCGAGATCAACAGTCAGCGCTCAATCGCCAGTCCCTCTCTGATCGCAATCGCATTTCTTTCTCTCTGCCCTTCTGATTTCATCTCCGCCGTCCATTCCTTCCCCAGATCGACAGTCCTAGCTCAATCGCATCTCCAATCTCAATCGCAATCGGAACTTTTGTGTTGTGCGTTGCGATCGCTCCCCACTCCGATCTCCGATTGCGATTGGCCCAAGTCCATCCTGTCCGTCCATTGGGTTAAGATCTAACGGTTTTGATTCAATCGCCGTCCGCCTCTGCCGGGTCCCACATCCATGCTCCACTCCATTGTTTTGCGCACTTTTCTTTGTAATTCGCTCAAGTGAAAGCCTTTGGCCATCTACACTAGCGATCATTTCTCCGCCACTCTGCATTGTTTCCACTGTTTTCCTTAGTTTCGCCACCACTTTCCATCATTTCTCCACTCTTCCGCCAGCATTCCTCCGCCTCCACAGTATTTCTCCACCACTGCCCAGGTTTTAAATAGAGTTATTTTCATTGTGCAGATACCATAGAGAGGCCAATTCAGCAGCCAAACGGGATAGCAGAGATGGATTTAAGGGATTTGAGCCTGTAAGTGAAGATTAATGGTTATAATCCCGCAGTCAAAGGATTCAAGCACTGTTTGAAGATTAAGAGTGCACCAGCAAAGTCATTACTGCGCTACATAACAGCAGGACGTTCTCTCCAGACGTACACCTTCCTACAGCAATCTCCATGCCTCCTTGGGCCCTTAAAAAGATTAATGCACTGACAGAACTTCTCAAGAGACTGTCAAGCAGCATTAAAGAGGAATGGAGAAACCGTGTAGATCTTTCACCAGTTCATCTATTCTAGAAGGCTAGCGCAGAGCTCGAAGCACCAGAAAGGACTTAAAGAACATATCAGAGGTCAATTCCCGGCCTGACAGAGCCTCCAAACAGTCTGCAGAGTACTCAGAGCGCCGCATATAGCCATTAAGCAGTGTGGGCGTGGACACTTCCGCCATTCTGTCTTAATGAGTCTCTTTCATTTGCTCATCTACTTCGGTCTCTTCCTCTTCTCCTATAAAAGATCCCCGAGAACAAATTTTAAGGGTTGTTGTTGCCTTGCTGGGCATCTACTGTTAGAGGGATTCAGTTTGACTGTTAGAACAGTCGTGGGAGGGAATAGCAGAGTAGCTTGTATGTAATAGGCTAGGAGGAGAAAGTCTGGGCTGTAACAGCCATTGAGCCATATTGTACATGACTGGTGTTGCATCAATTAATCAAAGCACTTTTCACAGGATCCTCGTCTATTACTATTGGTGATGTTTTTCTTAACTCTGTTATTTACATTTTCATATTGTTTCATGTTCTTCTGGGCTTGCATCAGAATAATGGTATAGGATTCACCCTTGTTAGGTGCCCTATGATGTCTGCTCTCCTTTCCATCAATTTTTTCTGCTAAAATGTGTTATCCAAGAGTAAATTCATGGGTTTAACCAGTGCAGCGGATGTTATTGCCTGCTGGCTGATGTATGAACTTGGGGGTTTGCCACTTGGATGCTTCTTTGTCAAATCTATCTCTGTTTTTTCCCTTGGAGTTGCTAAAGCAGACCTGGAGTTAAATGACCTCTAGTCTGATCTATACGCAGCCCCATTGTCTCTTTGAGAGCTTCCTTTGAGTATGTCCAAGCAGGTCTGGAGTTAAATGACCTCTGACCTGATCTATAGACGGAAATCGAGCTATTCTCCTTCTTTCACTTTCCTTCCTTAATGTTCCACCCAACTCTCTAATCTAAAGATCCTTTAGTATTAGATGACTTTCCCTTTGGGAGCCTTGGCTAGCTGTTGCAAGTAATTTCCTTTTATGACTCCATAGCCCAATGGATGGCACTGTCTTGGCCCATCCTCTTTGCTGAAATAGCCTACTGTTTTGTTCCTTTCTTTCCATTTCTTTCCCAGTCCATGATCTCCTAACCAACCCATCAACCCTTCAACCAAATCATTTTTAAAACCCCCCTCTGTGCTTCATAACTAGCCTAACATCTCATTCTGAGCTTCAAAGACATATCATTCTTTGATCTATTTGTAGAGATCCCTCTCCAGGTCCAGGAGGGCTAGATCCTAGGGCCCCAAAGTGGTTCTGATGTTGTCTCATCTTTTGGTCTTGCCAATCTGGCCAAAACATGGGAACCCCAACACAAGGCAATTATGTCCTTTACAATGATTTACCAAACTTCAAACTTAAAAAGGAATTTGAAACATACAATGAAAAAACTTGAAAGGAAATGAAAATGTGCTGCTAGCCTAATAAATCAAATAGTGAACTATTGAGCATGAAAACCAAATTATCCTTGCTGCTGTCTAAACACAAAAGAAACTATGCTTAAAGAAATCCAAGAATTGCAACAAAGTAAATCTAAATCAAATTACATCAACTTATATCTTGATCCCTCACCATTAGTCCAGCTATGGCTTTCGGAGGTAACCATAAACAACTTGAGCAATCTGATATCTAATTTGCAGAAAAAGAAACTAATATCAAACTACACACTCATACTTCAATCCCTCACCATCAGTCCAGCTGTGGCTTTCGGAGGTAACTGAAAATGACATGACAAATTTAATATATCTAACTTGCAGAAAGTAAACTAATATCATACTACACACTCATACTTCAATCCCTCACCATCAGTCCAGCTGTGGCTTTCGGAGGTAACTGAAAATGACATGAGAAATTTAATATATCTAATTTGCAGAAAGTAAACTAATATCAAACTACACACTCATACTTCAATCCCTCACCATCAGTCCAGCTGTGGCTTTCGGAGGTAACTGAAAATGACATGAGCAATTTAATATATCTAACTTGCAGAAAGTAAACTAATATCAAACTACACTCATACTTCAATCCCTCACCATCAGTCCAGCTGTGGCTTTCGGAGGTAACTGAAAATGACATGAGCAGCTTAATATATCTAAATCTAACTACTGAAACAAATGTGCAAGACTGAAATAAACAAAGCAGTGCTGGAATTAAACAAAAAGTAAATTAGTAGCAGAACAATATTGATTCCATGTCATTAGTCAAAAGATATGCAAATGCCCGGGCTGCCATGAAAAATTATGCTAAAAGCTATGATTTCAAAAAGCAATCTAAGTAAGGAAATATGACAAAACATAATTGAAAGCAACTTATCTAGAAAACATGTAAAAGCCTCCTTGGATAGCAGGGGCCCTCTGCTACCAATTCGGTGAAGTCCTTCAGCTCCTTAAAGTTGTAATCAAAACAGCATCAAAGAACTGAATTTCTCTATTAAAAAGAACTCACAAATCTACATCCCATTCCATCTTGAACTTTGCTACAAATCTACTTCCTCATTACTTCCTCATTACCTATGATAGGGGAAACCTTCTCCTATTTATACAAAATATGAGGAGTCATCTCATTAATGGGAGTCCATGAATCTCTCCCTCCATCTCTAGAGTTACAATCAAAATAGGAAATGATAAGACACATGTCTTTCTAGAGTTTCAACACAACTAAGAGATGAGACACATATCCTCTTAGAGTTTCAATACAACAAGAAAGTGAGACACATATCCTCTTGATCCCATAATATTCTCCAACCAAATTCGAATTTGGCCTTAGAGTGCCACATAAGGGTCTTCTAGAAGTCTCCTTTTGACCTACACATGTCACAAAACTCATAACACATATATAGATATATGAAACTATGTTAATTTTGTAGTTTCTAATCATAAATTCACTTAAAATACATAAAATAAATAACTTTGGAAAACAAGGATACTAACCCATATATTTATGAAAATGGTTACTTGATGTAGGTTTTTAGGTCAAATGGCTACGAAATAAGAGCTAAATGGTTATGACATAATGGAAATGTGTATGAATATGGAAAGCACTTTTGAGACTCAACAATATGAAAGAGAGCGAGTGAGTGGATATAGTGTTGCTAGATTGATAGTTGCTTCCAGTGCATATAAAGTGCTATGGGAAAGGGCAGCATGTATCAGATTGGGCAAAGTCAATTTTTTTGGATTTTCTCTATAGATCAATAAAGTAAAAATGAAAAGAAACTTTTAAAGGGTCATGTTGGAAAACGACCAAGGAAATTTAAAGTGAAAGATGAAGGGAAGAATGTTGTCCACCCATTCATGTGGGAAACTCTTGGCTGCACCAAAACAGTGCCCAAGGCAGCACCACGTGACACCATGAGATTCCCTAAAACTTATTGCTATTTGGGGTTTCTGAGGTCTACGCATACCTCCGTCATGAGAGCTATAGGGTACATTTCTAGCCTGCTACCAAAATATAAAATGGGAACCAGAAACACATCACATGTAGTAGGATATGGCACACGTAGAAGATCTTTGATTTTTATCATGGTTTCCACTGCAAACAATCAGAGCTTAGTGAAGACCACATCGCGGCACAATACATGACCACACAGGGGTCTAAGTTATTTTTTTCATTCTTGCAATTAATTAAATATGCCCCTGACATTATGATTCATAAATGAAGACATGTAACCTAAGCTGTGTGACTGTAGGTGGAAGACGTTGGTCTGCGCAATGAGCCAAAGTTTTTCCCACCTAGCAAAAGAGCCTGTTTTCGAAGAAAGGAATGTGAAATAAGGAATACTGCTATAAAATCTGGAGATCACCAAAAGAAGGCTGCAAGTCACAGAAATACTTGAGGTCGCAGGTCGCAGATGTTGGCAAGTCATAGGTCGCGGATTGTTCAGGGTCGCAAGTCAAAATAGTAGCCAAGGTCGTAGGTCATGGATTGTTCTAGGTCGTAGGTCGCGGATTGCTGAGGGTCGCAAGTCACAAACTCCAGTCAAGTCATAGGTCGCAACAACAGCTCATGTCGCAAGTCGCAGAATAGACTGGGTTGCAAGGCAGCCCAACAGTCGGAAAGACGAAAAGTCAGGGAGCCCAAAAGGACAAGTTTTTCTCTATAAATACTGCCTTCAAGAACTTGTAAAAGGATTTTTTTTTTGGGGACTCGAGCTGAGTACCTTGTATTACCAAAGGAATATACAACTTGAGCATGAATACAAGAATTTTGAAAAATCGCTTTGTGGATCTGCTGTTGACATATGTATGAGCACTATTGAGTATTATATTTTCATTTTCTGAATATCTTTAGATTAAGGGAACTATATCTTCAATTCATATGACAATTGCATAACAGTTTGCTGAGTATTTTAATGGTGGTTGAGTTCATTTCACTTTCTTAACAGATGTTGGTGACTTTGTTTATTAGCATTTGTGTTATCGTTTAAAACTTTTAGGAAGTGAAGGGTGTTATTGCCATAAGGAATTGTTTCTTTTGTGGTCAGAACAGTTTACAAGCATGACCCGAATGATATGTTGTTAACAACGCTTCCTTCGACACTTATTCTTTATTATTTCCTCTTGCTACTCATAGTGTTCTATGCACGTTTAATGCATCAATCATATGTCTTTTACCACTTGATTAAGTGGGTATATCTATTGGTTTATAGAGTTTAATCCAGACCCAAAGAAAGGAGAAATCAGCAGTAGCCAGACCCACACCCCAGATGGGATCCCTATTCCAAATGGTTCAAGTTCTAATTGGGACTTTTTACCGGGGAGATCCCCTGCTGTTGGCCGGACAGATTTTCCCGTCAACATAGTGTAATGAAATCTTCATGTAAGGATCATTTTATTTCCAATCCAACAATGCCTGGTCTAATTATATCTTTGGTAGAGTGAATGAGGAACACCAAAAGGAACGCAAACATAAGATTTGATAGAAAATCCATTCGATTACCAAGCCACTAATAGACACCAACATTGTGGAGAGTAGATCTAGTATATGTATCTATTAATTCAACAAGGATAATTATTTCTATAGCTTTTGGAAGTATATTTATTTTTGTAGCTTTCTGAAGTATACATATTTAACTATATCTCGCACGCATATCAATCAACTCATGAATTCTCAAAGGTTTCAAGTGTGGAAAGAATTTTCCCCACTATCAAAGGCACTCCTATAAGCATACATGTACTGGGTGCAACAGAGAAAACAAATGTTGTGATAGCTGATGCATAAACATATTTTTTAGCAAACTACATTATTCCTGCCTCAAAATTTCTAGCTTCCAAAGAAATCTTGTCTCCCAAGCCTATAAATTGAGTTTGATAAAAACCAATGGAAAAAATGAACATTTACTTTAGCATTGACTTCACATGTTCAGATCACTAATATACATTTCAATGTAGTCTCAAAAGTCTTCTTAGGGACATAATTAATCAATTTCCTCACATGTTTGTTTGCACCATTAATCCTTACAAGGGCATTTTTTGTTGGTTCACCATTTCTATGGAAAATCCGCCATGCCTTTCCATGACAACAATATCTTTTGATCTTGATGCTTGTGATTTTGTAGAAATTCTTGTGTTGCCAATAGATTTTAGCCAATTTAGATCCAATTTCCCAATCGGGGAGGGGCTTGGAAGCATCCAGCAATGTCTTCTTATTCTTCCTATTTTTCTTGACCACTGCGCCTTCCCCTACAGTGGGCTTAGCAGCAGAAACGCTAAAACCTCTTTGCAGAACTCTACATGCCCACATCAACGCTGTTTTTCTTTCCATACCTTCGATATCCCCCGACACACACAATGTCCCTTCCTCCCTTTCAATATTGCCTAGCACTTCTCGAAATCATATGCCATGAGTAAAACCCCTTAAAAACCTCTGTAAATTACTTTTTTTGTCATATGCTTTTGATGATATATGAAACCTTTCAAGAAATGGTCATTTTACTTTTCCTCTTTAGAAAAATGTAGAGAACCAATGCTCTTGGTGGCAAGAACACTCCTCCTATGGAGGCGCATCTACTCCTTAAGTGGATTCAATCCCTCAACCAATTTTATTAGATACACAAAATGGATTCAATCTCCCAACCGCTATAACTCTGGCACCTAATATTTTATATGAATAGACAATACCTTTGATGTTAAAAAAATACTGAGCTATTCAGATGCCCAGGAATGGGAAGGGGAAGGAATTGGATACCACAGATGTCTAGAAACGGGATGGGGAAGGAATTGGATACCAAGTAAAATATATGTGATTAAAAATAATCAAAGCAGAGGACTGCATTGGTCATTCTCTAGAGAGGGAATTGAAGCATTCCAGAAAACAATATCCCTTGCTCTCTTGTTTTACTTATGAGTAATGAGAAGCACCATTAGCATTGGGAAGGAGGGAACTTGTTAGATTTATACCAAACGGTATCACAAATAAAAGCACTTTTGGTGCTTGCTGGAACAGCAATATATTCAGTCTGTTGTTGAAAAATTCATGTGTGATATTAGTGTATTTGATCAATTTCTCTCAGACCAAAGAAGCTCAAAAGCCCAAAAAAATTTATGTGCAGTTGGTCTGATAACCATGCCGATGCCCATTTAGCACCTATTACAAGCCCTGAACCAAAAGTTGTTGGCATCAAAAAATATTTAAATATTGATGGACAACATGAAGGTCCATGTTATGGGAATAAGCCTTGTAAAGAGCATAAAGAAAATTAAAGATGCATTGACATCTTTTGCTAACGATGAGTTTGGAAAAGAAAAATGGCTTGAAAGACAAGTTGCTACTAGCATTGACTCTCCTCAGAGGGGATGGAATTTTGCACATCATTCAAGTATAATGGTATCATAAAAGAAAAATTCTCAAAAGTAAATAAGTTAAGGGTAGGCTGACCTGCGTATGGTCATAAGCCAATTTGTTTGATGTCAACTAGAACATGGAAACCTGGAAGAGAACATCCAATAAAATGTTACCCTTTGATATTCATGTGTATTCTATCAATCCATCTGATTCGGTCCTCCTATATACTTTATAATGCTTGCTTATGCATGTACAAATGAGAGTTTCCTCACAAGTTGTTGCATGCTAGTCAATGATGTGCATCCTTTATAATAATTGCAAACTAAAAAAAAATTCCGGGTGTTGAGAGAAATGATGGACAAGTTTCCCATCCCACATCATCTCAGATTTCCATTTTTTGATAAGGTGCATAAATATGGATATTGCTGTGAGTTTGCTAAGGAAGGCAAGAAAGAACTATAGAGGCAGTTCCTTTCTCAACAACAATTAAACAAGAATGGCAGTGAATTTAATGTGTCAAAAGAAAAATTATAACACCTGGAGGAAATTAACTCGAGGTGGCCTTTATGGCATTTCCCTTGTTGCAGTAAATCTATCAACTAATCACATCTCTGGGTTGATCAAAACATGATGAAGGTATTGAAGGAGGTTGGTGAAAGTGTTTCATATTTGTAGATAGATATTGGCAGGCTTTAGTTGTATGCCTTTCCCCATATTTAGAATGTTGGAGATCACATGCATATTAGGAAGAATGGAATGAAGAGTTATTGACAATGACATGATGGATTTATTTTGGATATCACATGGATTAAGAATTCAAAGAAAACTTTATCTGAAGCTGGGCTAAAGATGTTGACCTATGTGCCTATTATGCATGGCCACAAGGATTTGGTCTCGTCCTGCAAACTGCTAGTAGAAAGAGTTTGGAATTTGAGTTTGTAAAAAGGTTGAAGTCATAGGTATATAGTGTGGTGAATAAGGTATGAAAAAAATTCTTCCAACATCAACATTGGATGTATATTAGCACATACAAGCTTTAAAGATCCATTTTTATAAATAATTTTGTCCCCAACAATTAAAGCACTACCATCTACGACAACACAACACCATTTTTCAAGAAGGATGAGAATAGTCCTTGCAGGATTTGAGGATGATTACATGTCATTTATTGAACCTATGGATTAAGCATCGCCTACCTCCCATGCCACAAACAAATCCAGGTAGTTTTAAAAAATGTAATTGCAATAGCATCTGAAAAAATATCGTGTTCTCTAAGTAAGCCACAGAGGAGAATTTCTAGAGCTGTTTGGAGAAGACATTTATGGTGTCAAAAAGTTTACAAAAGTTATTGTGGGGATGGATAAACATATCATGTTGTAAAGCATGTCCAAGGTTGTACCCCCTTGCTGAGATATTTCAATTGCAATGGATTAAAACCTATGGATTTGAATTTTATAGATGGATGGATAACAGAGTTTGTTTCTGGAAGAGGGGGTGCTTCTAATGGATTTATGTAAGAGTGCATTATATTTTTCATGTGTTTAGTAGATAAAAAATTTTGGAAAATTTTATTGGATGAATCGGTGATTTGAAGCATGTAAATTATTATTATTATTATCCAATTTTAAGGTCACAACTAAGCGAGAAACCAAATTGATGTATGAGACTTCCTTGTCTATGGGACAAGAACATGAGGTATTTCCACAACATTACGAATTTTTGGAGCAGCGGCCTACGTCATCTTACCCAGGAACTACACAGTCTTTCGTGGGGGCCAAGTTACCCTCTTCTTCAGTGGACCACGAGTGCCACCCCAGGGAGGAAAATTCTACTCATCTTTGGTAGCTGGGAGGATACCACACATTTCTGGTTCAGCTGGGATGCAGGAAAGGAGCAGGAAAGGAAATTGTGTGGGATTTTCTAGCATTTTTGTGCCAACTCAGCCAACAACTGGAGGAGCTAGGGGGAAATTGGGTCAAAATTTAGAGGTCAACATTTGGCCAATTCATTCATGGGTTTTTGTGGGTTATTTGAGGAGAAATCAAGGTTAATTTCCTGAAATTTTCTTTGCACTGGATGAGGCCCTAACAACCATTTTTCACAGTCAGCAGTGCAGTTTTTCACTAGGCCAGCGTAGAGATTGTTGGTGACAACCACATTGCATGTTAGAGTAGCCGATTTCATCACCTAGGCATTGTTAGGTTGCCTTTGGCAAGCCCAAGTGCATGCTTCTGATCTTACCTTTGTAACCAACATTTATATTAATAAAATGGCTCAACTCAGCACAGTTAATGGAGATTTCTTGGTATTTAATGTGTTGTAAATTATGTGTGTGTTTTTTTTTACTATGCTTGCGTTGCTTATCATTGTAAATTTTCGTTAGGAATATTACAATGGTATTAAACCATGATCTTGGCTAGGTGTGGGGAAGATAGCAAGATCATGAAGGTGTTAGACATGCATGCACAGTGATTGGTGAGCTTATAGACACTCCAATGATGCAAAAAATGGAAAGTACACAAGGGCTCTTGGAGGAGTTGATGAGGAAAAGCCAACAAATGGCTTGTGAAAGGGATTGAGGAGCTGGGGTTCTTTGGAATTATATTGGGGGAAATCATTGGGGATTTTCCAGCATTTTGGTGCAACAAAACACCCAACATCTACTACAAGTTACAATTTCTGCTTGTGGAGGAGGGTTAAGCATTTTGAGGTCAATTTTGGAGCGTCAAAACTAGAGCAAGCCCTTTCTAGGTTTTTCTAGGTTTTTAACAAGGATCTCGGAAATAATTTGGTAGAATGTTTTGGGCAAATTCGAGGGGTCAAAAAGGGGTCCCAAATTAGCCAACAACTGTAGGAGATAGGGGGAAATTGGGCCAAAATTTTGAGGTCAACATTTGGCTGATTCTTTCATGGGTTTTTGTGGGTTATTGGAGGAGAGTTCGAGGTTGATTTCCCGGAATTTTGCTGAGCACCAAAGGATAACCTAACAACCATTGTTTGCAACCAACAATGCAATTTTTAACTGAGTTAGCAGAGAGATTGTTGGGGACAACCACATTTCATGTTAGAGTAGTAGATTTCATCACCTAGGCATTGTGAGCTTGCCTTGGGCAAGCCCAGGTGCATGTTTTTTGATCTTACCTTCGTACCTAACATTTATATTAATAGAATGACTTAGTTCAATGCAGTTTATGGAGATTTCTGGGTGTTTAATGTGTTGTAAATTTTGTGTGTCTGTTTTTTTTACTATGCCTCATTTTCTTATCATTGTAAATATCCATTAGGAATATTATAGAGAATGTAAATGCAAGATCTGATAGAAAATCCATCAAAATACTAATCCATGCATTGGCCCCAACATTGTAGCCCCAACATTGTGGAGACTAGCTCTAGTATACATATCAATCAACTAGAGTTTTCTCTCCATGAACTAAGACTCTTGGTTAAAACTTCTAATGGTGGCTGCTGCAGAGATTGATTCTCCAAAATTTTGTATGATTTGAGCTCTAGAAACTAATTACAACCAAGCAACTTCACTAGCTGATGGTATGTAATTTTGATGATACCATATACAAGTTGAACCCACTGGTATAAACACAACAAATACCAGCCAATAAATCTAAGACATGATTGCAATGATCCCCAAAATTTTCATAAATGCAAAGGCCAAAGCTCTTGGTTGTGTATGAATCAATGTGTGCACTAAACTCTGATCAATTGATGCTTGATTCAGTATTCACCCAAATGGAGTTGCATCAAAGGAAATTGGTGCACGAAATATACACCTGTGTAGATTGCTGAAAAGCTGATTGCCTGTTTTAAGTCCAACCAGTGAAAGAAGTGTAGAGCTCAGAAGAATGCACAAAGAGCTGCTTAATTTCAAAGCAACAAAAGCAAGAATAAGAAGGGAGTTTTTGACAGGGGAGCTCTCATTTTATTTTTTAGGGGTTGCCCATGCCACCGAGTAGTTACTAATTATTTGAAGTAGTTGAAATATTATCTGGGCCATTAGTATTATAGGTATCAAAGTATCATTGTATGCAAAAATAATGTAAGACCAATATACCAACATGTTTACCCTTCTTCCTCTCCATCCACCCCTTCCCATAGATGAAACATATTCACCTCTATAGAATTTGAGATGCGCAGAGCCAAAATGGAGAAGCAATAGCTCTGCATACTCAAACAAGCAATATTAACAAGATCTTACCCACTACACTGCTACCCAAAAAAACCAATGTTAAATATACAAGCGTCTACTCCAAATTTATATTATGTTGGTTAAAAATATTTACTAAATGCAGAATATCTCTAGTGTTCTCATAAGATCAGATTTAGAGATCCATGAAAGCGGTCCAACATTATCTGGCTAGACCCCTGTGTTAAACAATTTGGTCCTCTACTAAGCCACTAGAACCCAACCCCGAGTTACATACAAGTAAATTTGCATGGTTGGTTGCTTGTTCAAAATAAATGTTATTGCATTTTCTATGCAGCTTCGTGGAGAAAAGCCCACAAAGCCTGGAAAGTTTTCTAATTTCAGATTATTGTTGACAATCTAGTTGTTTGTGCTAAAAGGAAATGTAGCACATGTTAGATTTCATTCCCTTTGTAATGTTATTATTGCCATTGTGTTTGTGTTTTTCCTAGAAGAAAATTTAATAGGTCCTAGTTATCTTTTGGCATGCACCTTTGTTGCTGGCAATATGCTTGTCTTTCTACTAAAAGTAAATCTAGCACATGTTAGATTTCTTTCACCTTTCAATGTTGCTATTGAGAATGCCTTGTATCTACGATAGAAGAAAATCTAGCACAAAATAGATTTATTTTTTCCCTACAATATTTCTTTTGGAAATATACTTGTGTTTGTGCTATAAGTAAATCTAACAAGAGCTAGATTTCTTTAACCCTGCCATGTTGTTATGTGCTTATGTTTTTTCTATAGGAAAATTTAGCATGGGTTAGATTTCCTTCACCTTGCAATGGTGTTATTGACAATGTGCGCTTGTTTATGCTAGAAGGAAATATATCACTCATTATATATTTTTCATCTTACAATGTTGTTATTAGAAATGGACTTTCATTTATGATAGAATGAAATCTAGCACGTGTTAGACTTCTTTTGCCCGATAATGTTGTTGTTGGAAATAGGCTTGAGTTTTTGCTAAAAGTAAATATAGCACATGTTAGATTTTTTTCGCATTACAATGTTTGTTATGTGCTAGAAGGAAATTTAGCACGTGTCGAAATTCAACTTGTAACATTTTTATTGACAATGTGTTTGTGTTTGAGCTAGAAGGAAATTTAGCATGCGCTAGATTTGTTTCACAATGCCATGTTGTGGTTCGCAATCTGGTTGTTTGGGCTAGAAATAAATATGCTAGATTCCTTGACCTTGCACTGTTGTTATTGGAAATATGCATGTGACTATGTTAGAAGGAAATTTAGCACATGTTAGATTTAGTTTTTTGCAATATTGTTATTGGAAATATGCTTTAGCTTGTGCTAGAAGTAAATTTAGCATGTGGTAGATTTATTTAACACTACAATGTTGTTATGTTCTTATGTGTGTACTAGAAGGAAATCTAGCATGTGCTAGATTTGTTTCATGTTATAATGTGCTTGTGTTGTGATGTAATGAAATATAGCACATGTTTGATTTCCTTGCCCTATAATGTTGTTGTTCTCAACATGCGTGTTTTTGTGCTAGAAGTATATCTAGCATGCACTAGAATTCTTTGACCTTATATTGTGCTTGTCTGCTTGCGTTTATGCTAGAAGGAAATATTACACATTATACTTCTTTAACCTTATAATTTTGTTATTGGCAATGTGCTTATGTTTGGGCTAGAAGGAAATCTAGCACACGTTATGTTTCCCTCACCTTGGAATGTGCTTATGTTTGTGATAGAAATAAATCTATAGCATGCACTAGATCTCTTCAATCCTACAATGTTTTTATGTGCTAGAAGGAAATATAACACGGGTTAGATTTATTTCAATAGAAACGTGTTTGTTTTTGTGTTGGAAGAAAATTGATCACATGTTAGATTTCTTATACTCTACAATGTTTTTTTTTTTCTAAGTAATGCTAAATCTATTATGGAAACATATGTTACAAAGCGTTCATGGCCTGCAGTAGGCATACTGTCAGCAAAATATCAAAGATTGAGCTGCCCTGTGAGGGAAACCAGCTCGAGCATTGTTTGAGAGCTGCCTCTTCCGAGGAAACCAGCTTTAACACATCAGTACTGAACAAAAAACCAGAGTCGCCCACGAGGGGAAACCGACTCATTCTAAGTTTTTGCCTGAGACCTAAAACAACAGTACATGCCAAAAAATCAAAGAGTCCTAGCAAGATTACTTGGACCTGTAGCTCAACTAGAGGCCGTAGTCGCCTGAGGGCTGTTCTTCTTCTATCCTGCACCATCCCGCGCTTTCATCTGTGTGGGTCGGGTTGCTCGGAATTGCAGCTGGCTCAGCATCTTGAACGCCCAACTGGGAACCTTAAGCCTGAGGGTTGGTGGAACAGCCCTCTCCTCCTTTGCGCGCAGCATCAAAACCTGCAGGGAGAGTGGAGTGCAGAGAGGGAGAAGACGCGGGCTCATTACTCGGATGGGAGGAAGGCAGAGGGGCGGGAGAGGTCTCGGCAACCTCTTTGAAAGAAACAGTGACCGTGGTGATGATCAGAGGCTTGTTGGCACTGCTTTGAAAGTGGAAAATGGCGGAGGAAGGACTGTGAAGGGGCGCGATAGGGCGGGAGTCAACAGGAGGCCTGGAGGAGCCAGAGCGGTGTCTGAGCGAGGCGTGGGTTCTGCGTCTGTGCACAGGGCTAGACTGGCGTCCCTCTCGAGGCTGATCGAGGCTGTCTGCAGAGGAAGACGACGCCGAGGAGTCAGAGTGAGAGCGCCAGCTTCTGGCTGAGGGAGCTCGCGCGCTACCCCGACGGCAACGAAGCCTATGCCTCAGTCTAGGAATAGTGGGACTAAGGTCAAGGGTAGGACCAGACAGGAAGCGAGGAGGCAGGGTATCCCAGAATTCAAACGAGGTGGCCACCAAACCAGAACAGAAAGGATTGTGGGTAAAGTGCAGGCCAGGAGATAAATCGAAGCAGCAGGTGAGCGGACAATGTCGGCCAACCTGAGTGCGGAAGATGGGCGTGGAGGCTTCCTCAGGGCACCTGAAATTGAGAGGTCTAACCTGCCTAGACATGAATCTTCGGAGGGCGTTGCAGAGGGGCCAAGCGACCAGACGTAGAAGGGAATTGAGAAGCCAAATGATTCTGGAGCAGAGACGGGCGTTCATGAAGGGAGGCTCGCAGCCTCGGCTATCCCACCGGCTTAAATACTGTGTGGGGTGGTGGATTTCCATAGAGATCATGGCTGTGGGAAATAAATGCAACCATTTTCTTGGCCACGTGCTCTCCCATGGCATTACATCCCTCCGGACGCCCTTAATCACCCGCAGCCGGGATATTGTAGTCTTGTTGCACCAACAAAGTGCATTCTTGATGAAGTTTTCTGTCATGAATATTGGAGAGGGGTCCTACTGTGAGAGTCTGGGGGCTCCCAATGCCTAAATTTGCCAGTAGGTCTGCAACCTTGTTACCTACTCTCTTGGTGTGTCTGAAACAAATAGCTCGCCTATCATGCAACCAGCCAGCTATGAGTTCAAGCCTGGCCATCAATCTCCAGCTATTGGCCACCCGAGAAGGAGGGGAGCCGGAGAGGAGTTTCTGGGCCATATTAATTAGAATTTGTGAATCACCCTCTATTTCAAGAGGGAAAAAATTGTACCTTTGGGCCAGCTGCACACCCTGCCACAGACCTTCAAGCTCCGCTGAGTTATTGGTATCCCACCCTATAGAGCCGTAGAAGATGAGCGCTGGACTGCCATTGTGGTCCCTAAAGATCCCTCCAAATCCTGCTTCCCCTGGATTACCTTTGGATGCTCCATCAAAGTTGAGCTTTAAAAGGCCAGCTGGAGGAGGGACCCAAGAGTCGGGTGTGTCCATCTGGGGACCCCGGTTGCCTGTAGGGGTGAGGTCAACATGGAGATTGAAGTGCCATCTATTCCAAATTTACTGTTCGATAGGGAGAGTCAGAAGGTCCTCCTGCTTCCATTTTTGAAGGGCTAAGGTCTCCTGTAGATTGCTGCATAGGTTGTTCCATAAGATCTCTTGCGGGGTGGACTGGTCTTTGAAGATCCTTTTGTTTCTCTCCTTCCATATGGACCAAAGAGTGATTCCGGGAATGAGTCTCCAGAGGGTGTTGAGGATGGTGCTGTTGTAGGGCGTCGGGGCCCAGTTGCGAAGGATAGTGTTTAAGTCTCCTGAGCTCCTGCCATCTCTTCTGCAATACGTGCTTATGTTCTCCCATAAGAAGACTGCCAGAGGGCAATAGATCATGAGATGAGTGATGTTTTCCTCTAGGATGTTGCAATTGGGGCATCTTGAGGGTCCAGCAAATCCCCTTTTGAGAAGATTGTCCCAAGTGAGTACTTTTTTGTGACAAAGCAGCCAGAGGAACGTGGAGACTTTCGGCCATGTAGGAGATGACCAGAGCTCTTTCCAAATAGGATCAGAAGGATCCTGATTCTGAGTTAGAATAACATAAGCTTCCTGAGTGGTGAACTCCCCTTTTGATGAGTGGCCCCAGCGAAGGATGTCCTGTTTGTTTGAGAATCTGATCTTTTTGCTAGTCAAGGCTGCGTCTAGAGCTGAGACTGACTGTTCTTGCTGATTATTCAGGCATGATGCTGCTGATTTCCAGCGTCGATAACCATGTGTTTGGTCTTCCTCCTAGAAGCAAGAGATTGGAGCTGCAATAGTGTGGATCTGATCAGGCTGCAGGGGCGGTTCGATGATAGAAAGCAGATTAGGTTGTTGTTGCCAGGAATCAGTCCAGAATCAGGCTGTGTGGCCATTGCAAACCTCCCAAAAACTGTGCTCTTGGATTAGGTGGCGAAGTTGCTTGGCTGCATTCCAAATTTGTGATCCTGTGTCGACTGCATAGAGTCGGATTAGCTCAGAGGGAGGTCGATGATTCGCGTATTTGGCAGTCCAGAGCTGGGCCCATGGGCGCTGAGGTGAAGTTAGCCAGCGCCACCATATCTTGGCTCCCATCAGCGCGTTGCTGTGCTGGGGGTCACGCAGGCCAAGGCCTCCAGCATTCTTGGGTCTGCAAATCGTAGCCCACTTCACTAGCGCCCATTTCCTGCTATGTCCTGAAGCTCCCCACAGGAATTGTTGTTGGAGAGCTCTGATCTGCTTAAGGACCCACTTGGGGGCTGCAAGCACAGAGAAGAGATATAGGGGCATGGTTTGAAGAATCGCCTTGACCAGAATGAGTCTGCTGGGGAGGTTGAGAGTGCGATAGGTCCAGGAAGAGAGTCTAGCCTCGAGCTTGCTGAGGATATTTTGCCAGGCCGAGTGCTTGAGAGCAGAGTCAGTTAGGGGTGCTCCTAGATATTTATCAGGAAGCTTCGCAATGGAGAAACTGAGGATCCTGGCAATACGGTTTTGGATAGGTATGGCAGTATTGAAGAAAAAGATTTGCGATTTTGAGGCGTTGACATTCATGCCTGAGGCTTCAGCGAAAAGATCAAGCAATCCTTTGAGGGTGGAGGCTTCCTGGGCCGAAGGATGACCAAAAAGCATATTATCGTCAACAAACTGCTGATGGGTGATGGGAGTGGCTCCTTGGACTGCAATGCCTTGGAGGCGCTGGGTGTGAAGAGCATGGGAGATGCAGCGACTGAGACCTTCGGCCATGAGAACGAAGAGAAAGGGGGACAGGGGATCTCCTTGCCGAATACCACGGGAGGGGGAGAGGGGAAGCGAGGGAATGCCATTAATGAGAATAGAGAAGAACGAGGAAGATATAAGGCTCATGACCCATCTGATCCAGGTGGGGCTGAAGCCATAGGCAGCTAACATTTGACGAATGTAGTTCCAATTTAATTTTTCGAAAGCCTTGGAAAGATCTATTTTTAAAAGCATACCTGGATTTTTGTTCTTCTTCAGCGAGTGGATGAATTTATGTGTGAGGATTATGCCATCAAGAATTTGGCGACCCTCAACGTATCCTGTTTGCTCTGGGGAGATGAGCATGGGGAGCAACGGCTTGAGTCTGTTGGGGATGACCTTCGAGATGATTTTGTATATGACATTGCAAAGGGAAATAGGGAAAAATTTGTTAGGAGTAGCCGCCTGGTCTTCTTTAGGGACCAGGGTAATGAAGGTGGCATTGAGCGACGGTAGGATCCAGTGCATGGATCTGGATTCCTCCACAAGATGCCAAACATCATTTTTTATAAGTTCCCAGAAGTGGTGGAAGAAATTGGAAGTGAACCCATCTGGTCCTGGCGCTTTATCTGCTTTGTTTTGAGCCACTGCTTGCTCCACTTCCAGGAGTGTGACCGGGTGAAGAAGGAGCTGATTGTGGTCCTCCGTGATAAGTTTGGGAACGTGTTGAAGGATTCTAGTGATGGCTGGTTGCCGATCAGTGTTATCTTCCCGCAGAATAGTTTTGAAATGGTTGACTAGTTCCCCCTCTATGGCTTGATGATCCTCCAGTCTCTCTCCAGATTGATTTATGAGAAAGCCGATGTGGTTTCCCATTCGACGCTGGATAGTGGATCGATGAAAGAACTTAGTGTTCCTCTCCCCCTCTTTCAACCATCTGATTCTAGATTTCTACTTCCAGTAAATTTCTTCTTGCTGCCTCCTTTCCTCTAATTGTGTGAGCAGGCTTTGCTCCTTCTGTGTGGTGGCATCATTGCGCCCTTCTTGGATGATTTGGCGCTGTAGCTCTGCCATTTCTTGTTCGATGAGTTTTTGTTGTTGGAAGATGTTGCCGAATGTAGAGTGGTTCCAATCCTTAATGCGGGCTTTGAGGTCTTTGAGGCGTTGCTGAAACTGGTACATTTTGGATCCTGAAGGTGGAATGAAGGCCTTCCAAGTTGAGTGGACGATTTCCTTGAATCCTGGATGTGTGAGCCAAAAAGCTTCGAATCGGAAAGGTCTTCTGACGCAGTCTCCTGGTCTGGACCATTAGAGGGAGATGGGCCAGTGATCCGAGCCAGAGTAAGGCAGGATGGAAGTCTGAAAGTCGCCCCCAATGTGAATGGCATTGTCGGAGAAGAGAAAGCGATCTAATTTGGAAGCGATTTGCTGTGACCCAGATCGCTTGTTGTTCCAGGTATGAGTGCCATTTGCAAAGGGGAGATCAATTAACCAGTTTCGTTGTATGAACTCTTTGAAATGAGTGCTGTCTGAATCCATCTTTGCCCTGCCGCCTCTTTTTTCCTCGGGACAGGTTATCATGTTGAAGTCCCCTCCTAAAATCCAGAGGGGATGAGTTCTGTTGGAGTTGAGAAGCTCAATAGTTTCCAGCAACGCTATTTTCCTGCTAGCGTCTTGGGGAAAATAGGCATTGGAGAGATGGCCGTGCAAGTTGGTGCCATGGATGTGGAAAGAAGCTTGAATTAAGTTGTGTGTTGCATGAGCATCGCTTATAGAGACAGTACGTGGATCCCAGACAATCGCTAGACCTCCAGAAGCTCCAGAGGCATCGACTGCCACAGATTGACAACCCCGCCAGGCTTTTGAGAGAATGGGGCCTAGAGTGAGGCTGTTGCATTTAGTTTCTTGGAGGAATAAGACTTGGGGTCTTTCCATCCTTATTAGGTTCTTGATCATACGAAATTTGGAGGGGCCATTGAGTCCCCTTATATTCCATGAGACGAGTTTCATTGGGAACTGCTTTCACGAGGTGGGAAGAACTTGGTAAGTTTGGGAAACCTACCAGATTCCATGAGCATTTCCCCGACGAGGATAGTTCTTTGAAATTCAGTCTTCCGACCTCTTTTCTTGGATTCTTTAAACAATTTTTTTCCATCCCAAGGGCTACCTTGCTGAATACCCAGGGTTTTCTGATGTTTCTGCACTCGTGAGAGTGCCATCGTGAGGTTCTCAATTTGTTTGTCTGAGATCTGATCATATTCCCTTTTTCTACAAGCTTGCTCCAGGGTAAATATGTCTAGGTCTCCAATGTCCACCATTTCCGCTTCTTCCTCCATGAGACTGCTTTGTCCTGCATCTGCCGCAGTTGTATCAACTTCCATGTGTCTAGAAGGGGCAACGCTGGTTCCAGGCTCAGCATTCGGCGGTGGTTGAGTGGAGGTTTTCTCAAGCTGGGCATTTGAATCAGTATTGGCTAGGATTTCGTAGCGGTTGTGAGAGTGAGGCGGTTTGGGATTCTGTGAAGGGCCTTTAGGGTTGGATGAAGGGGTTTTCTTGGTGTGACGGTGGCGGTTTTGGACTTTGGTGAAGCCCTCCGCATCCGGGGCGGTGGAGGTGGCAGAGGGATTGCTGGGAGGGGCATTCAGGGGGTAGTCTCGAAAGAGGTGACCATGGGTATGGCATTTTATGCATCTAAAAGGCACATGTTCATAATCAATGGATTGAACCCATTCAAATTCATCATGGTAGAGACTTACCGAGTCTGGGAGGGCACTGGCTAAATGCATGAAGACGCAGATGCGAGCGTAGGAAGTGTAGCGCTTGAGCTTGGTCTCCTCCGCCGTTTTTATGAATTCTCCAAGACCATTTCCAATGTCTTTGAGGGATTCTTCGTCCCAGTATTCCAAGGGCAGGGAATACCGGCGCCCAGTTAAAATGCTCAGTGTCCGGGTTGAATCTTTCAATCCATTCACGGAGATATAGTCCGGATGAGTTGAAGAACTATGGGCCTTCGTCCATGACGCGATTTTTGTCCTCCAGGCAATTGAAAATGGCTGTGAAGAACCCTTTGGGACCGAGTTGGAGCGTGAATTGGCCTTTCGGCTTCCACTTGGTCTTGACCCATCCATGCAGGGCCTTCTCAGTGGGCCAAAAGCCCACGAATTTACCAATCAGTGCATGATATCGCATGTACTGGATCTGGGTATTGATCCGCTGGCTGGGGAGATCAATCTTGGGCCATTCTGCAGCAATCGGCCGGCAGGTGGTAGAAGTGACTTTGGGAGAGGTCGTATTGCCTTCCGAATCTGCGCTTTTGTCTGGTAGCATTTCTGAATCTTTCCTGGTGTGTTGCAGGCGTTCAGCATTGCCCGTGGAGTCGCTCTTCGTATCCACGCTCTGAGCATTGCCAGAGGGGGCTCGATTCGTGTCAGTAGCTGTTGTTTGGGCTGCAGAGGTATTGCGAATGGGGGGGGCTTGGTGAGCCTCCCCCTGCGATGGCTCCATGTCACTGGATCAGCAGGACAGGAGCGAAGGCCCACACGGTCGACAGGGAAGAGAGCAGCAGGACATGCAGCAAGTCGGCGCCGTCGCTGAAGAAGAAAACCCTAGCGCATGAAGTTGCAGAGCCGCTTCAAGTCATCCTCTACAATGTTGTTGTTGGAAACATGCTTGTATTTGTGGTAGAGATAAATCTAGCACTTTCTAAATTTCTTTCACTCTATAATGTTTCTATGTGCTTGTGTTTGCTCTAAAAGAAAATCTAACACATGTTAGATTTCTTTTACGTTGCAATGTTGTTATTAGTAACATCTTTTTGTTTAGGCTAAAAGGAAATCTAACATGTGTTATATTTTTTTTTGTCCTGCATTGTTGTTGTTAGAAATATTAATATGTTTGCGTTAGAAGTAAATATAAAACAAGATAATTTTTTCTCACCCTACAATGATGTTATGTGATAATGTTTCCATTAGAAGGAAATCTAGTATGCATTAGATTTCTTTCACCTTGCAATGTGGTTCTGTTTCTGATACGAAGAAATCTAACCTGTGTTAGATTTATTTTTCCCAACAATGTTGTTGTTGGCAATATGTTTTTGAATTTGTACCAGAAGGAAATATAGTATGTGTTATATTTTCTTTACAATTCCATCTTATTTTTTACAATCTAGTTATTTATGCTAGAAGGAAATCTAAGGCTTTGCATTTTTTTTATTTGGAAATGTGTTTATGTCTATGCTAGAAGGAAATTTAGCACAATAGATTTTTTTTTCTTGCATTGTTGAAAATATGCTTGTGTTTGTGACAGAAGTAAATCTAACATATGCTACATTTATTTCACATTGCAATGTTGTTATGTGCTTTTGTTTATGATAGAATTAAATATAGCACACATTATATTTCTTTCACCTTACGATGTTATTATTGGCAATGCGATTTTGTTTGTGCTAGAAGAAAATCTTGTGGGTGCTAGATTTCTTTTTCCTTATAATGAAGTTATTGGTAGTATCCCTGTGTTTATGCTAGAAGTAAATCCAACATGTACTAGGTTTCTTTAAACGTACAATGTTGCTATTTTATTATGTTTCTGATGTAAGGATATGTTGCATGTGCTAGCTTTCCCTTTACCCTACTGCAATGTTGTTGTTGGAAAGATGTTTATGTTTGTGCTAGAAGTAAATCTAGCACAGGCTAAATTTCTTTCACCTTGCAATGTTGACATGAGATTTTATTTCTTCTAGAATGAAATGTGGCATGCTTAAAGTTTTATCACTTTCCAATGTTGTTATTGGCAATGTGCTCATGCCTTTATTAGAAACAAATCTACCATGTGCTTCATTTAATTTTGTTTGCAATATTGTTGTTGGCAATGTGCTCGTGTTGTTTCCAGAAGTAATTCTACCACATGCTATATTTATTTTACTGTACAATGTTTTTATGTGTTTGTTTTTATTCTAAAATGAAATTTAACATGCGTTAGATTTCTTTCACCTTGTAGTGTTTTTATTGACAATGTGCTTGTGTTTGAGATAGAGGGTAATATAGAATGATTTTTTTCATAATTCAATGTTGTTGTTGGAAACATGCTTCTATTTGTCCCATATTTCATTCTTAGACCACATATTCCATACAAAGGGCCTTCTAATAATTTGAGGTTTTAAAATTTCTTATATTGTAACAACAATCTACCTAGGCATGGACAAAAAACTCATTGTCTTCAAAAAGTAAGGACAAATCTCGCAAGCATGGAGATGTCCTAGGAAACATTATTGTTGTAATGTTTTTTTTTACAATGTGTTTGTGTTTTTGATAGAAGGAATTTCATCATGCAATAGATTTACTTTACAATGCAATGTTGTTGGCAATCTCTTGTATGTGATAGAAAAAATTATTCAATGTGTTTGTCTTTTCATGGTCTCTATAGAAAACAAATAATATACATGACTATAAATGATAAATTTTATGTAAACATGATGTTATTGTAGTATATACTATTGTTTTTATTCATTCACAGTGTATTGTTGTCTTTTGGTAACATGCTTATGCTTGTGCTAGAAGGAAAGCTAGCAGGTGTTAGATTTCTTATAGACACAATTAAAAGAAAATAATAAATTATTTAGGGGTGGTGCCCTTTTTCTAATCAATGCCATGATTAGCTATTATTGTGAGTTCTACACTTGTTATTGTTCTTGTTCATTTTGTTACACATACAATGATGCAAGTAGTGGTAGTATTTATAAATTCATATTTTCTTCGATAATTTGAAACTATGATAATAGTTTCTTACTTTATTTTCAGAAAACATGGACCCCAAAGCTAGTGGGAATTCAAATAAATCATCCAAGGAAAAAGGAAGTTCACCAAATACAACAAAAAAATCTTTAAATGGTATGATGATTTTAAAATTAGTTGGTACTTCGTTACAGTAGTTGCTAATAAATGGTTATTGATTAATGAAGTTCATGTTATTCTTATTTTTTAAGAAAACTTGCATATGCTTTGAGCTTCTTTGCTTTTGTGCATATGTATGAAATGAAATGTTATAGAAGATGAATTCATATTGTTTTTTAATTATGTTATCACCTAGTTTGACCTTAGGCTGAAGGAAGGCAAGTGAGGGTAACCACAAACCACGGCTAACCTTGTAGCTATCCCTACAAGGCGGGGAGAGGGCTCTCTTTGTAAGATATCTCAATGAAGTATGACTGTAAAAATGATTTTAGGCTAGGTATAGTAGCTCGAATTTTTTTTTATAGATTTTGTTGGTTTTTTGTTGGATCAGTTGGAGCTGGGTAGTTCAAGTTTGAGAAATTAAACAAAAAATGCATAGTATTCTATGGGGCAAGGTAGGCATGGAATTTAAAAATTTTTGGTTTAATGATTGCGAAGTGTTTAAGATTGGTGAGGAGCTGAGGAGGGCATATGAGATGGATCCTTCTCAAATAGCAGAAAACATAAAATATTGAATGATTTCCCAAGGCAGAGCATTGTAAACAATGGATTCTACCTATATAACTTAAAAACATTCAACAGAAATAATGGAATGAATAATGGCATACATAACATTTAATAAACGATTACAAAAGAAGAGACTATGCTAAAATTCCATACCACAGGGATCCCATAAAAAATTGCTGCAAGTCTTTATTAATTCCCTGCCAAACTGGTTACAAATATGTACAATCAAGCTTAGAGCGTCCCAGTGATTTCCAATTTTTTCCACCCTTACAAATGAATGAAAAATTACATTAAATAGACAAGTTGCAGGGGGCGAATCTATAGAAAGAGGAGTTATTTCACCTGCCTCGAAACCAAAACCTGAAGATAGAAAAAACCCAACAATATGCCTCTGAAAAAGAGGGAACTGCATAATTTGACCATTTGGAAGATCTTCTATTAGATTCAGTCCAACAAATGGGAAGAAAAACAAATATGGAGCCCGACCCCCTCATTTGATCATTTGTTGCCTTTCCATGGTCGATGCCGTAATTATCTATGTATTACCATTAGGTCACAACTTTAATAGAATGTCTGCCCCTTTAACCCTTTTGTCGAAGAAAACCCCTTTAAAACCAATAAAATCGATTTTTCCCCTTTTAACGGAAAAAAAACCCCTTTTTATTGAAAAGATCAAAGGACTAGTGGGCCCAGAAATCGCAATCGCAAAGTGCAAGCGAGTGGAGCGGGAATACTTGGCGGAGGAAATGCAATAATGCAATGGTGCAATACAGCGATGGGCGATGCAGCGATGGGCGATGCAGTGATGGGCGATGCGATGGAGGATGATCCAATGGAGAAAAGGCTGATGGATAAGGGAGCGATGGATAAGCTGATGCAATAGTAATGGAGGATTTTTGAAGAAATCCCTTGAAACCAATAAAAATGAATGTGGCACTTTTACATGGGGAAAAAGCCTTTTCTTTGAAATGGAGTGGAAAGATTTTTGGTGGGACTGGGACATCACAATCGCAAATCGGAAGAGGAAGGGGTATAACTTGGGCAGAGGAAATGCAATAATGTGATGGTGATGGAACAATGAAAGAATGTCGCATTGGAGAAATTGGGCAAGCAGAGTTAGACAGTTAGAGGGATATCGCAATCGCGCGATGCGATGAAAGGCTATCGCATTTGCGGGAGGGGGATGGCGGGTTAGGAGTTAAGCGCTACGGGATTTTTCGATTGCGTGATGCGATGAGAAATAATCGCATTGGAGGAAACAAGGAGGTGGAGTTAAATGAAGGCAAGGATGCTGCAATAATGCGATGCGATGAAGTGACTTATCGCATCGACGAAAACGAATGTGCGGAGTTTGACGCCGAAGAATGAGATGTTTGCGATATGATGGTGCAATGGCATCGCATCAGCGATAAGCCATCGCATTAGGGTTTTGTAGGAGACGAAAATGTAAAGATCTTGTGGTAAAGGTAAAAACACATAAAAAGGAAAAAATTATAAAGTTTAAAGGGGCATCGGAATAATAGAAAAAAGGGAAGAATTGTGCCTTTAGGGCCCTTCATTCATTTGGGCATATTTTCCAATCCGGAAAGTGGTTTTGGGAGTGTGATATAATGTTGGAAAGCTCTTTCTGAGCTCCTTCTGATGAACATAATTAGAATATGATTTACATAGAAATCATGTGGAGAACACCTTTGAAACCCAGGTAGAGAAAAAGCCCCTTTGACCCTTAGTGATGGGCTGCAAAAGACTAACAGTGGCCTTATGGAGATAGCAGCTTCTGAAGTTCAACTTATTACATATGGGAACATAAAATTATATAAGAAATGATAAGAAAAACGAAGTACCCTGTTTTCACCTCAAAATATTTTTTGAGGTGAAAATTACATTATGTTGAAAGAACAACTTCTTTGATTTTTCCAGATACTATGCTTTGAGTTTATTGGGCATCCTCATGTCCTTGCTGATATTTATTGACACTTTTCTCATTAATTTGACCATGGTGGAATCCTAAAACCTAATGATACCAAGCTTATGACCTAATAAAATAAACTACAGAGTGAAAGTGAATCGTTACTGAAGACCATACAGAGGAGAATCAACACGTATTTTCATGAGGAAAAACTGATGAAGTGACCCCAACCATCAGTGAATCCATGAGCTAATGGAGTGATAAAATGTTTATAGTATGGGACTCCTACTATGCAAATGCAAAATAATAGATTTGATCACTGATGGTAGTATGACAAGGCTAACACTAACATTGACTCCAATGGGGATGGTAGCTCCTTGGAGGTGGCAGGAACACCGTAGACCTAGTAGCCTTATCCATTGGGCAACACAGTCAAAATACTTCAAAGACTGAAAACTGACACAATGCAGACTGACTCTGACTCAAACCATGAATGCGAACTAAATTAAAACTGACAAACCTTACACATATCATTCAAGTTCTATAGCCTTCACTTTGGGCCCCAGGCTTTAATGACTGTGCACTTGATATCTTACCAACAATGAATATGGTATGTACAATGACTGTGACATAATTTCAAAGAATCATCTCAAAAGTAGTAGTGCTTCAAGAGCCTACCATTCACTAGCCCTCCTAGGCAATATTGACCATCCATCTCTGTGAGCAGAAAATAATTCTGCCCTCTATATGCTGAAATCTTATACGGTCCTTTCCATAGGTTATCGAACTTACCATGCTTTCCTTTGTCCTCATTTTGTGCATCCCATCTCAACACCACATCTTCTAACTGAATTTTTTTGCTTTGGTTTTGTGGTCATATATTTTCTTTATTTTTTCTTGCAACTGAATATTGTTCTGAGAGACTTCATCCCTTGCTTTATGAAGGTGGGTCATTTGATTGATCCTCCGTTGATTATCATCCTCTTCGCTGCTAACTTCTTGTAGTAATCTCAAGACTGGAACTGTAATTGATGTAGGAAATACAATATCAGTGCCATAAACTAATTCAAATGGTGACATACCTACGGATTTCTTACTGCTAACTCTGTCGGCCCATAATGTGTTAACAAGTTTTCAATGCCAATTCCTCTTATTTGCTTCCAACATTTTCTTGATTATATTCACCAGAGTCTTATTTGATGATTTTGCTAAGTCGTTGCCCTGTGGGTAGTATGCTGTCAAATGACTGAGTATAATATTGTACTTGTTGTAGAACTCCACCATCTTCTTGGACTTAAATTCCGCTGCATTATCTGTTATGATCTTGCGAGGGCAACCAAAACGGGACAAGATATTTGATTCTAAAAATTGAATAATTACCGTATCCATGGCCTACCTTGTTGGAATGGCCTCAATCCATTTGGTGAAATAATCGGTAGCTATTAGGATCCATTGATGCTGCGCTGATGATGTGGGATGGATTTCCCCTATGAAATCAAGTCCCCACTACTGGAAAGGTGCATTTACTTGAACTAGTTTAAAAGGAAGAGGAAGCAGTTTCCTTTTTCCTTGGAAAACTTGACACTCATGGCAGCTCATCACTCTTTTATACAAATCTGAAAATAAAGTTGGACAATAATATCCTGCTCTCAACACTTTGTTAGCTGTTGTTTTCCAAAACAAATGACCACCACAATCACCTTTATGAAAGTCATGCATCACCTATTGAGCCTCATCTTCAACCAAACAATTAAGTAGAATACCTCCCAGATCTTTCCAATAAAGAACACTATTTAAAATATAGAATTTAGCAGACTTGAGTTTTAGTGATCTACCTTTGCTTCTAGAAATCCCTGGAGGTGGTGAAAGATGCTAAAGAACATAAACTATGTCTGAATACCGCGGTGATTGGAGAAAATTTTTTGAAACTAGAACAAGGGAACCATCATCCTCATCCTCCGACATTGCTGGTATGAGATTTATGTCCAGGGCATGCAGGCTTGATTGTGCCATTAGTTTTCCAAGCCTTATCCCTTGATTAGCTTTTTGGGTTTAATCTCCAAGTCATATTCCAACATTGCTAATATCAACTCACCTCTTCTTCCCTCCAGATCAGTTTGCACCAAAACATATTTTACTGCTGCATCAGGAACATATGCTATGGTATGTGAATGCATAATATACACTCTAAAATACTTTAATGATTTTATAAGAGCCAATTCTTGTTTCTCTATGATATTATACCACAAGGCAGCATCTTGAATGGTCCTACTGAAAAATGCAATGGGCTATTCAATCTGATCTCTCTTTTGCATCAATACCGCAACCATGGTATGCTCCGATGCAAATGAAAATATAATGAAATCTTGAGTGTAATCGGGACTCATCAAGACTTGGGCATTGGAAAAAGAAAACTTTACCAGATTAAATGACTTGATAGCATCCTTGCTCCATTTGATAGTGCTGTCCTTTTTCAACATATTAGACATTTCTCGTAAATTTTCAGCCAAATTGGGTATAAATCTGCGTAAGAAGTTCATATTACCATTGAATGCCTGAATCTCCTTTTCGTTGCGTGGGAAGTCTATGTGCTGAATTTCCTCCACTCTTGACGGATCAATGTAGATACCATCTTTAGAAATGATATGACCAAGCAAGTTTCCCTCATCCATAGCAAAAAGATTTTTCTTCGGATTGAGAGAAATCCCAAACTCTCAGCATCTCTGAAACAAAATCCTTAAGTGGTGTAGGTGTTCATCATCGGAACCAGAAAATACAATCAAATCATCTAAATAAAAAACTAGAAAAACATCCTTCTCATTGGCAAAAGCGATGTCCATTTCTCGCTGGAAAGTGGCTCCAGCATTCTTCAATCCAAATGGCATTTTGGTGTACCAGAAAGTTCCCCAAGGTGTCGTAAAAGCAGTTTTGTATTGGTCTTTTTCATACACCAAGATATGATTATAGCCTGAGTAACCATCGAGTAGTGACATCCGTGATGCTCCAACTACTCTTTGCAGAATATGATCCATCTTCGGAAGTGGATAGTTATCCACTAAGGATACTTTATTGAGATTCCAGAAATCTATGCACCACCTTATTTCTCATGTCTTTTTGAGTACAGGGACTAAATTTGAAATCCAATTAGAAAATCTAATTGGAACAACGATACCAGCTTTATATAATCTATTTACCTCTTTTTCAATGGATGGAAGAAGCTTTGGATTGATCCTTCTCAGCTTCTGATCTAGCTTGATAGGAATAGTATGCTAAATTATATTTTTTTCATACACCTTCAAATCTGAATAATCCCACACAAACAAATAAGAAAACTCAGAGAGTGATTTAACATACCAGGCCTTTACCTCAGGAGACAATGCTTTCGACAACTTTACAAACTTAGGCTTGTCTGTTGTTCCAAGATTGACATCTTCAACTCCTTTATCAGTAGGCACCAAGCTTGGCTTCCTTGCAACATCATCTTGATCAAAAAGCTCCTCTAAAGGTATAAGACCTCTAGAAATAACATTATCTTTAAGTTGTAATACGTCCATCTGATTTGCTTCAATATCTTGTTCATCGGTATCATAATCACCATCTATGGAAGTATCCTTTAATTTCTCTTCATTCTGAAAAAAAGCATCGATTTCATTGTCATCCCGAAACACTTGCCAATATCTTAAATTATCTGGAACAACAGGCCGATGTTTGACATGAATTTCAATTTTTTTGCTGGAGTTCATTGGAATCTTCAAATTACTTGCAGTAGTGGCAAGCAAATCCACAATAAGATTCTGCATCAGGGGTACTAATGTCAAATTGTATTTAGAAAACATTCTCAGGATGTCTAGTATCGCATTTCTATAGGCTCCCAATCATGGATTCTTTGCTTGATACTCTCCCTTTACCTGTGTTATTATCAAGTCTGAATATCCATAGACAGAAATCCTTTTTGCATTCAACTTCTTCAGAATTTTCAAACCTGCTATCAAAGCTTCATACTCTGCTTCATTGTTAGAGCAGTCAAAAGCCAACTTATAAGCACATACTCTAACATTACTAGGAACTCTTTCACGGTGGAAAACAGGGCTCCGAATCCAAATTCCTATACCAGCACCGTCCTTACCAACAGCTCCGTCAAAATCCATGCTCCAAAGGCCTTCTTCTTATTATAGATGTTGATTTTTTTTTCTTTCTCTACCTTACCTTGACTGATTTCTTCATTTTTCTACTGTTCACTGACGTTTTGCTGCTGGCAGGTTGAAATCTTATAAAGGCTTGCTGCTTTTTCTTTTTCCTATTTAAGGAATTCCCTAAAATTCTTTGAAATTTCAGGTACCTCATCTACTTATACCAAATAAACCTATTCATCATTCAAACCACTATCTGAATATAATACAGATGACTCTAAATCTGTATGGATAACATTAATTGGATGATTTACTAGCTTCTCTTTACTAGTGATCATATATTTCATTTTCTTCTCTCTGTATAGCTTTCTCAATTGATCGAACACGGGGATGGTAGCATAAGAGAAATAAGGTTGTATAGTTCCCTTAAGTTTTTCACCCCAAAATATGGATAAAAGCATTCCAAACCGTGGTGGAACATCAAAAACAACCACATCCATCAAAACATTCTTGGCTGGGATTTGATCTAAAGATACTACCAAGTCTTTGATAAGACCAATACAACGGACCCTACCAGAGTCAAAGGAATACAGATCATGGTACTTGCGAGTAATATCAAGACCCAAATTATCCATAATGGCTTTAGGCATCAAATTGTGAGAAGCTCCAGAGTCCAACATAGCATTGTGTAAAATGTACTCATGCAATCTAAGACTTAGGTAAAAGGGAGGGACTTCACTATCTGCAGACTGACCTTCTATGGCAGGACCAAAAATGAGTTCAGGATAATCATCTTCAACATTTACCTTATTTGACATAGAGTCTATTTGCAAAATTCTAGACACCTGATGTTTATAAGTGCTATTATTCAACAACTCAGCTAAGGGAATGGACACCTTCAGCTTAGCAATTTCATTTTCTAAATTAAAAGATGAAAAATTTTCTACCTCTTTGAAGGGAAGATATTTCTTCTCCACTTGCTCCTTTGCTACACTTGGCTGATTATTCTTGTCATTTGCAATGTTATTTGTTGAGGATACTTTGCTGGAAGACGGATCAATAGGCTCTTTCCCTTTCCTCTGAGCATTTGAAGAGTCATTCTTTGATAGCAGCTCTTTCCTTTTCTGAATGGGATTCATTGGCACATCTCTGCTCCTCAAAGAATACTGCTTCTGTTGTGCTAACAAAGCATTCATATATCCTCGTTGATAATCATTGGACTCTTCATCTAAAGCTACATCATTGGCCAATATGAAATCTTCATCTCTTCGATTGTCTGGAGTCACTGCATATTCTTCATCTTCGGTTAGAAAAATGGCTATACCATCGGTAATGAAAAAATGATTAGCATCAACTACCAGATAATCATCATCATCTGTTTCCATTCCATGAACACAATTTTGTTGCAAAGGAGTTCTGATCTGTTGTTGTTGTGTTGTTTGGTCTTGGGATTTATGTTCCCTATGCTTGATCCGGAATTGGGGCTACTGCTATCCTCTGAAATTTGGATTCCTAATTTGTGCTTCAGGTCTATCTAAAATAGTCAACTGATCAACCATATTCTCCACTATTCGGATCAAAATATCCATCTTAGTATCTGAAGGAGATGCTTCCTCTTTTACAATTACTCTCTTTTTAGCTCTTGTCCGTGCTCTTTTGGTTAGCAGATTTGCTTCAACGCTTACAGCCATTTTTTGCATATCTTCAAGTGTAGTAGGATCTCGTTTCTTAACTGATATGCCATGTCAGCATCAAAACCATCTGGAAATTTGAGGAAAGATAACCCAATGGGGGGTTTTAGGTTGTCCAAAATAGCATTATACACTACATTAAATCTCACACAATAATCTTGTACACTTTCACCCACATTCCTTTTGATATTTTCATACTATGAAAAGATTTGGAGTGGGTCTTTCTTTACCTCCCACCAGTCTAGGAATTGTCTATGTAGCTCTGGAAAAGTGTGGATAGATGCTGCTGGTAAGGCTTTGAACCATTTTCGAACTTCACCTCCAAAGCTTTGGGCAAACAATCTCATAGTCACATTTTCTACCTCTACCTCATGAAGGTCAAAGAAGTCATTCATCTTATCAACATGTTGTTGGGCTATGATGCTTTGTGTGGCATCAAAGAAAGGTATTTTACTTTGGTAATTAGCAGGCATATCATTCAGATTCTGAGGTAAAACTAGGGGTGCATACTGGGCAACCATGACTCGAGGTGGATTTACAACAACGTTTGAACTGCTAGGATTCAAGGGAGATGTTGATGGAGAAGTCAAAAGCTAAGAATTGATTTCCGAAATTGATGAGAATACTAGTGAATTGAGGGTAGCAGATGCTAATTCTGATGATTCTGAAGGCTCAGGGATATTGGTAGTAGTGATAGATGTTTTAGAAGAATTTAAGATATAATCATCAATTGATCTATTTTCCCTTTGAACTTCAAGATCTACAAGAAATTTTGGATCTAAAAATGTGTCATCAAGTGTAGTTTCAGATTTGGTTCTGAACAGAGAAAGCTCAAAACACTCATCAAAAGGGAGGTCTTCAATGAACAACCACTCATTGGGCCAGGAATGGGATCTGAAAATAGGTCTAGGGCTTATTGAATCTTCTTTTATTCTGATTATTCGCGGAATAAGGTTAGTATTTTCAAATACAGGGGGGGGATTTGGATTAGGATTGGCCCTCATGTACTTCCTTGAAGCCAGTGTGATCGAATTTCTACTTTTCAATGTTTTATTTCAGCCTAGAAAATTATGAAACTCATCATCCAGAGTTCAAGAATTTATATGGAAGATATTACTAGGGTGATCAGTCTTTTGTTTAGATTTGTTCCCGAATATGGTCGCCACTATGTTATCACCTAGTTTGACCTCAAGTTGAAGGAAGGCAATCCAGGGTAACCAAAAACCACGCTTAACCTTGTAGATATCCCTACAAGGTGGGGAGAGGGCTCTCTCCGTAAGAGATCTCAATGAAGTATGACTGCAAAAATGATTTTAGGCTAGGTATAGTAGCTCGAAATGTTTTTTATATATTTTTTTGGTTTTTTTTTGGATCAGGTGGAGCTGGGAAGTTCAAGTCCGGGAAATTAAATTAGAAATGAAGAGTATTCTATGGGGCAAGGTAGGCATGGACTTTAAAAAATTTCGGTTTTATGATTGTGAAGTGTTTAAGACCGGTGAGGAGCTGAGGAGGGCATATGAAATGGATCCTTCTCAAACAATAGAAAACATAAAATATTGAATGATTTACCAAGGCAGAGCACTGTAAACAATGGATTCTACCTATCTAACTTGAAAACATTCAACAGAAATAATGGAATGAATAATGGCATACATAACATTTAACAGATGATTACAAAAGAAGAGACTACGCTAAAAATCCATACCACATGGATCCCATAAAAAAATTCTGCAAGTCTTTATTAATCCCCTGCCAAACTGGTTACAAATATGTACAATCAAGCTCAGAGCGTCCCAGTGATTTCCAACTTTTTCCACCCTTACAAATGAATGAAAAATTACATTAAATAAACAAGTTTCAAGGGGAGAATTTGCAGAAAGAGGAGCTGTTTCACCTGCCCCGAAACCAAAACCTGAAGATAGAAAAAACCCAACAATATGCCTCTGAAAAAAAGGGAACTACATAATTTGACCATCTGGAAGATCTTCTGTTAGATTCAATCCAACAAGCGGGAAGAAGAACAATTCTATAGCCCGACATGCCATAATGATCTCTGTATTACCATTAGCTCACAGCTTTAATAGAATGTCTGCCTCTTTAACCCTTTTGTCGAAGAAAACCCCTTTAAAACCAATAAAATGATTTTTCCCCTTTTAACGGAGAAAAATCCCTTTTTATTGAAAAGAGCGAAGGACTGGTGGGCCCAGAAATGGCAATCGCAAATTGCAAGCAGGTGGAGCGGGAATACTTGGTGGAGGAAATGCAATAATGTGATGGCACAATACAACGATGGGCGATACAGCAATGGGCGATGCGATGGAGGATTAGCCGATGGAGAAAAGGCTGATGGATAAGGGAGCGATGGATAAGCTGATGCGATAGTAATGGAGGGTTGCCAAAGAAATGCCTTAAAACCAATAAAAATGAATGTGACGCTTTTACATGGGGAAAAAGCCTTTTCTTTGGAAAGGAGCGGAAATATTTTTGGTGGGATCGGGACATCGCAATTGCAAATCAGAAGAGGAAGGGGTATAACTTGGGTGGAGGAAATTCAATAATGTGATGGCGATGGAACGATGAAAGACTATCACATTGGAGAAGACGGGGGAGTGGAGTTAGACTATTGGAGGGATATCACGACCGTGTGATGTGATGAAAGGCTTTCACATCAGCGGGAGGGAGATGGCGGGTTTGGAGTAAAGTGATGCGAGATTTATCGATTGTGCGATGCCATGAGCGATAATCACATCGGCGGAAACAAGGAGGCGGATTAAGTGCAGGCGGGGATGCTGCGATAATGCGATGCGATGAAGTGACTTATCGCATTGGCGAAAACGGATGTGTGGAGTTTGGCGCCGAAGAATGAGATGTTTGCGATGCGATGGTGCGATGGCATCACATCGGGGTTTTATAGGAGAATACAATGTAAAAACCTTGCAGTAAAGGTAAAAAAACATAAAAAGGAAAAAATTATAAAGTTTAAAGGGGCATCGGAATAATAGAAACAAGGGCAGAATTGTGCCTTTGGGGCCCTTCATTCATTTGGGTATATTTTCCAATCCAAAAAGTGGTTTTGGGAGTGTGATATACTATTGGAAAGCTCTTTCTAAGCTCCTTCTAATGAAAATACTTAGAATATGATTTACAGAGAAAATCATATGGAGAACACCTTTGAAACCTAGGCAGAGAAAAAGCCCCTTTGACCCTTGGTGATGGGCTGTAAAAGACTAACAGTGGCTTTATGGAGATAACAGCTTCTGAAGTTCAACTTATTACATATGGGAACATAAAATTATATAATAAATGATAATAAAAATGAAGTACCCTGTTTTCACCTCAAAAGATGTTTTGAGGTGAAAATTACATTCCGCTAAAAGAACAACTTCTTTGATTTTTCCAGATACTGTGCTTTGAGTTTATTGGGCATCCTCATGTCCTTGCTGATTTTTATTGACACTTTGCTCATTAATTTGACCATGGTGGAACCCTAAAACCTAATGAGACAAAGCCTTTGACCTAATAAAATGAATTGCAGAGTGAAAGTGAATCATGATTAAAGACCATAGAGAGGAGCATCAGCAAGTATTTTCATGAGGGAAAACTGATGAAGTGACCCCAACCATCAGTGATTCCATGACCTAATGGAGTGATAAAAAGTTTATAGTATGGGACTCCTACTATGCAAATGAAAAAGAGCATATTTGATCACTGATGGCAGTATGAAAAGACTGTCACTAAGAAATTCATTTCAAATTTTATGATTATAAATTCTTACAAATGTTTGCAGATGCTAAGAACTATGGTACAAACCGTGAGATTCTAAAAAGATATTTTATATTCATTTTCAAATAATTTTTCAAAATTGTAGTATGCAATTTACAACTTAATAAATTTTGATTTATTATTGAATGTTGTGTAACCAGCTCCAAAAATAGAATAAAAGAGATAGAAACGCCTTAGAAATAAGCCACTTCGAGGGGGAAACCTCCAATACATTACATAAATGGAAAATTATTGGATGATACAATTTACAAAACCTCCTTTCTATATATAGGAGTCCATGTGGCCATAATGTAATCCTAGTGGGCCACAATGTAATCCTAGCCGACCTAACAATAATAATTTAAGGGCACAATAATAAAAAAATGGGGGCTACAAGGGTACAATAATAACAATAAGAGGTTTAAACTAATAACAACAAGGGACTATTCTAGTAATATAGGGACCTAAAATGCCCCACTCCTCCAAAAAAGTGTTGTCCTCAATGCTTGAGTAGCTCTGGGTGCTTCTGTATAAACTTCTCATCCTCCCATGTAGAATCTTCAGTGGGTAAGTTCTTCCACTTGATGAGATACTCTGAAATTGATCGATTCCGTAGCTGTCGAGTTCTTGTTTTCATGACCGCTTCAGGTTCCAATATGATTTTTCCTTCCTCATAAAGTTCTAGCAATATTGTTTGAACCTGAAGATTTTCACCTATAACCTTCTTTAAGCACGAAACATTGAAAACTGGATGCACTCGCGAAGAAGCAGGAAGCTCCAATTTGTATGCCATAGTACCAATATTTTGCAACACCTTGTAAGGACCATAGTACTTTGGCGATAATTTGTTATCCTTCTTAGCTTGCTTGAGGGACATTTTTTTGTATGGTTGTAGCCGTAAAAATACCCAATCTCCTACATAAAAACTTCTCTCGCTGCGATGTTGATCTGCCTGTTGTTTCATTCGATTTTGTGCCAAATTCAGGTTATCCTTTAAGAGTTGGAGAACTTCTTGTTGATGCTCGATGTGATCTTCCACTGCTTGAACCTTCGAATTTTCTCTTAAATATGATGTGATGGATGGTGGATGATATCCATAAATTTCCATAAATGGGGTCATTTTTGCTGCAGTATGGAAGGAAGTGTTATACCACCATTCAGCGAGAGGTAACCACTTGACCCATTGTGTTTGTTTATCAGATACAAAACAACGAAGATATCCTTCCAAAAATTTATTTACTATCTTAGTTTGACCATTAGATTGAGGATGATAAGATGAGCTATGAGCTAATTGAGTACCCAAACAAGAAAATAACTCCGTCCAAAAATTTCCAGTAAAAATGGGATCTATGTCACTCACAATAACCCTTGGGCTTCCATGTAGCTTTTGAATTCTGTCCATAAATGTAGTAGCAACTGTACTTGCTTTAAATGGATGAGATAAGGCACAAAAGTGTGCATACTTGGTAAGTCTATCAACTACCACCATGATGACACTCTTTCCTTCGGACTTAGGTAAACCTGTGATAAAATCCATTGAAATCTCCTCCCAACGTTGACTTGGAATGGATAAAGGTTGTAGAAGTCCTGGAGTCTTAATTGTCTCAACTTTATTCTACTGGAAAACCAAACATTCCGCCACAAACTTTTGAATATCAGATTTAAGGCCATCCCAAAAAAATTCTTTCTTCACCCTGTGGTAAGTTTTTAAAAATCCTGAGTGTCCTCCTAAAGGAGAAGTGTGCAATTCCATAAGAATCTTTTGTTTTAGTTGGGAATTCTTGCAAAGATATAAGCGATCTTTGTACCATAAGGAATCATTTTTCCAACTAAATGTATCAGATGTACTAGGATCTTCTTGCAACTTTTGAATGAGTGTCCATACATCTTTGTCCTTCTTCCATTCATCTCTTGCTTCAGTTATCCAATCTGGTTGGATAATAGAAATGGCACAAAGCAATGCTTCCACCTCTTCCTTCTTTCTTGAGAGTGCATCTGCAACAACATTAAGCTTTCCTTTTTTGTAGATTATTTCAAAGTCATAACCCAACATCTTTGTGACCCATTTTTGCTGCTCTTCTGATGATAGTCTTTGTTCCAAAAAGTGTTTAAGACTATCATGATCAGTTTTTTACCTTGAAGTGTCTTCCCATTAGGTAAGTTCGCCATTTCTTTAGTGCATGCAGTATTGCTAACATTTCCTTCTCATAAATAGGTTTCTGTAAATACTTTCCTTTAATTGGAAGACTTTCAAAAGCAATGGGTCTTCCTTCTTGCATTAAAACAACACCAATTCCATTTCCTGAGGCATCACATTCCACAATAAAGGTTTTTGTGAAATCTGGCGTAGCTAAGACCGGTGCTAGGCACATTGCCTCTTTAAGATGTTCAAAGGCCTTAGTTGCTTCAGGAGTCCATGAAAATGCATATTTCTTAAATAATGTTGTTAGAGGTGCTGCTATTCTCCCATAATTCTTAACAAACTTGCGATAATACCCTGTTAACCCGAGAAATCCTCGCAACTGCTTTATGGTTGTGGGGACTTTCCATTCCTTAATGGCTTTAATTTTGTTAGGGTATACTTTAACACCCTCGTGAGATACAATATGACCCAAATATTCCACATCTTGTACTCCAAAGAAAAATTTCGATGTTTTTACATATGATTGTTTCTCCTGCAATAGTTTGAGCACCCTGTCAACATGTTCAACATGATCCTTCCAAGACCTGCTATAGATTAGTATGTCATCAAAAAATACTAGCACAAATTTTCTGAGGAAGGGTTTGAAAATGGAATTCATCAACCCTTGAAATGTAGAAGGTGCATTGGTAAGGCCAAAAGGCATGACCAAAAATTCATAATGACCCTCATGAGTTCGAAATATTGTTTTTGGAATATCTTCAGTCTTCATTCTAATTTGATGATATCCTGAACGAAGATCCAACTTGGTAAAATAAATTGCTCCATGTAATTCATCCAATAATTCATCAATCACAGGAATGGGAAATTTATCTTTAATTGTGAGCTTATTGAGCTCCCTATAATCCGGACACATTCGCCATGATCCATCCTTCTTGTGTACCAATACTACAGGAGCAGAGAAGGAACTTTGACTAGGTTGAATTATACCCGCCTCTAACATTTCTGCAATCATACGTTCAATTTCGCTCTTTTGGATGTAAGGATATCTATAAGGCCTGATGTTTGGAGGAACACTTCCTGGAATCAAATGAATAGCATGATCATGATCACGAATAGGTGGGAGTCCTTTGGGAGTTTCAAACACATTGGAATGATTGTCCAAGACTTGTTGGAGATCTGCAGAAATAGATGATTTTGATGTTGGAACTTCTAGTGAGCATAATTGTGCAATTATGCCTTTTTTTTCTTTGTTTAGAAGCTTTGTCATGACATTAGAGCTCATTATCTTTCCCAGCTTCCCTGCAATACCCCGTAATTCAACTTCCTTTCCTTCTAAAAAAAATTTCAAGAAAAGTTCTTGAAAATTAAAAGCTACCGTCCCCAAAGATTGTAACCATTGTACTCCTAGTACAACATCAACACCTCCCATAGGAATGGAAAGCATTTGACTAGTCAATACATATTCCCCCATGGTTAGCTTGATATTATGGCATTTTCCAAAGAACTTTATAGTTCCTCTATTTGCAACCATCACTTGACATTCTAGTGCTGGGTATAGGAAACAATTTAATTCCTTGGCTACCTTACAATGAATAAAATTATGGGTGCTTCCTGAATCAATCAACAGTATTACCTTTTTCTTCTTGATATATCCTTCTATCTTAAGAGTTTGAGGAGTGGTAACTCCTGCCAGTGCATTACACGATATGGTCAAATTCATTTCTTCCTCTTCTAGGGCTGGTTCCTGGTGTATATCCTCTTCTTGTTCATTTTCTTCTTCCCCTTCACAATCTATGTAAAATAATTTCTTCTCAGCACACTTATGACCTTTAGTGTATTTGCTATCACAACTGTAGCAAAGCCCTTTTGCTCTTTTTTCTTCCAATTGTTGCGGTGTCAACCTTGTAGGTTGTGGAAATCTAGATGTAGCCACACTTCCTTCTTTATAGAATTGAGTAGTAGACTTCCTTGTTGCCATAATTTTACATTCAACTTTTCTTGCCAACCTGAATGCCTTCTCTAATGAATCAGGTTCCAGAACACGAACTTCATGTTGAATGTTATCCTCTAAACTGCCTAAGAAGAGATCAATCCTGTGGTCCTCTGAAATATCAGTTACCCTTATACTCAATTTTTGGAAGTCCTCAATGTGCTGCCCCACTAAACCCTTTTGTTTGAGATTTATCAATTGGGTAAAGAAGGTGTTGCTCTTTGTATCCTCATAATGTGCTATAATTTCCTCCGTAAAAATTGACCAAGTGACAATTTTTTTACGGGAGCAAAGCCATCGATACCATAGAAATGTATTTTTTTCTAAATGTAAAGTTGCAATGTGTACCTTTCCTGTGTTTTGCATGTTATGGAGGTCAAAATATTTCTCCATCTGTAGTATCCATGTTACAGGATCCTTTCCATCAAACTTCCTCATATCGATTTTTGGAATATGGTGGTTCTTTCCGCCAACATTAGAGTTTATGAAATCACTATTGACATTTGTTTTGTTCTCATCATGAGGTTCTTCTACTATCATTTCACCATTAGGAAAAATTTCTTATATCAACTTTGTCAAACCTTCAATGTTTGCTTTTAGATCATTCTTCATGTTTTCCATGTTGTCTTTCATGTCATCCATCTTAGCTTCCATGCAAGCTTCCATGCCATCCATCTTAGCTTCCACGCCTTTCTTCAAAACTTCCATTTCATTTTTTGTTGCTCTTTGCGAGAGTGAAATTTGTTGCACTTGCTCTTGTAATTTTGATAGATCATGTTGCAATTCTGCATCTTCATGAGTCATAGTAGAGCCTTCTGAAGGCTTAATGGGTGTTGAATTATTTTTATGGGGCATATTTTAGAACCTAATACGATATATATTCTACAATATGCTCTTGGAATCAATTCAAATTGATTATTCAAACAAGACTTATGCAATTCACAAAAAAAAAAAATATACACACCTTTTTCTTGCTTTTGAGGAGCTCGATATTGAAATTGGATTATCTCTGTAATTGCAGCACTTCAATATTTGAATTTCGGTACCAATGTAGCCCTATGAATTATCTTTCGAATGCCACAAGTCTGACCTGATTTGGATTCTCCAAGACAAAGTTGTGTCCAATCTCCCAAAATAACCTAATTATGGACTGGTTCAGTATAACGAACTTGTACAACTTTCCACGTGTCACTGTTTTGTCCTTCGACTCTGGAATTCATAGAAAAAAAACTACAGTCTGTGTACTAGCGACCAAATTTTACGACACTCCAATCCAATGCTTAAAGAGAGAGTTATGAATATTTTCCCACGATCACCTCTTTGAGATGAAATTCAGGAGCCTGAAAAAGCACTACCTTCCACAGATCATATCTCTGAAAATATTGCGAACCAAGATCTGAAATTGTTTGAAGATGTTCCTCAGGATTTTGGATTCGTACCCTATGAATTTCAGCTTCTGAAACTTCATAGAAAAAAGGTTATAGCAAAAATTCCACGATGACCTGTTTGGAGCAGCGAAACCCTAGAATCCAAAGCTCTGATACCAAATGTTGTGTAACCAGCTCCAAAAATAGAAGAAAAGAGATACAAACGCATTATAAATAAGCTACTTCGAGGGGGAAACCTCCAATACATTACATAAATGGACAATTCTTGGATGATACAATTTACAAAACCTCCTTTCTATATATAGGAGTCCATATGGTCATAATGTAATCCTAGTGGGCCACAATGTAATCCTAGCCAACCTAACAATAATAATTTAAGGGCACAATAATAACAAAATGGGGGTTACAGGGGTACAATAATAACAATAAGGGGGTTACACTAATAACAATAAGGGACTATACTAGTAATATAGGGACCTAACATTGAATAATCTCATATCTAATATTGCTATGAAAATTGAAATACACCATGTTAGTTGGATTTTCCACATTAAAGTTCCACTTTTACACAAAAACAGATGAAAATAGCACTAGGAGTTGGTTTTTAATGTGGAAACCCCATACTAACATGGGTATTTTTATTTTCCTAACAATTTTAGCTAGGTGATTATTATTGGTGTCATAGAGTAAACTTGCATTACACATGTGCTCCTTTATTAGTGTATGCAAATGAAAGTAATGTATTATAAGGTTGTTCAATAATATTTTGTATTTCATGCCTTCCATAATTTATTTATTTCTTTATTTTTTTTTCATAAGCTGTGGAATCTTGTGTCCCTGAAATTCCAAGTAAAGGAGTGAACAGAAAATGAAAAACAAGTGATACAAACAATGTCTACTTCAATTGGTATGGTTGTTTTATATTTTATATATACTCTCTTATAATTTTTCTTTTCCTAATAATTTTAGCTAGGTGATTACTTTTGGTGTCATATAGTAAACTTGCATAACACATGTACTCCTTTATTATTGTGTATGTAAATGAGAATTGTGTATTATAAGGTTTAATAATATTTGGTATTTCATGCCTTCCATAATTTTTTTTCATAAGCTGTGGAATCTCGTGTCCCTGACATTCCAAGTGAAGGAGTGAAGAAAAAACGAAAAACAAGTGATATACAAAAAATGTCCCCTTCAATTGGTATGGTTGTTTTATATTTAATGTATACTCTCTTATAAATGGTTAGATTAGGTGATATTGTAAATTTTAAAATAACATTACATGACAATGTTTGAAATTTTAATTTCATTTTGATTTATGCAAATAATTTTTTTATTTTTGTATGTAGAATTGGTTGGCACCAAAGCAAGTGAAATGTTATAGTCATCGTTTAAGGAAAAAGAAAAAAGCAACTCAAATGGCAGAATCAATAACACCTTCAACTTCTACCTTTGAAATTATTAAAAAATACAACACATCTAATAAATATGAGTTTGTGCACAATTGGTATGTCCAGATAGAAACTCCCATGAATATGTATCCTGATATGTAACTATTTGGATCCATAGATGGAAAATAACCTGATATATTAGAAATAATTATTAATTGCTATGCTTACAATGAAAATGACATTGACTTTCAAGTAGAGGTGATTAAAGAAAATGAAGTAAAATCAATTTCCTGTCAAGTGGAGTATATAAATATTTGATTGAAGCTTCAAGTAACGATTCATCAAATATGATACTACAACGAAGACCAAAATATTATATGGATGATTAAAGATGATTCATTGTTTATATAGTTGTTTAATGCTTTTATTCATTGTCTCAATTTATCACATTTTTTATGTTTATTATAGTGACAAGCAAGGAGAACAAAGACATTGATCAAATGCATGTGAAACAAAGCTATAATCAAGGAAATGATATCATATTAGGTAGTTAACATGAAATTTTTTGTTTATTCTTTTGTTTGTTTTTTTATTCAATTAATCATTGTCACAATTTATTACATATTCATTGTACATTATAGAGACAAATAATGAGAACAAATACAATAATTAGAAGATTGAGAATCAAAGTTATAATCAAGAACAAAATATAATATCAGGTACTTATAATTTTCCCACTTGTTTTCCTTATTATTTAATGCTTTTTATTCATTTCACAATTCAAACTATTTTATATGTTTAATGTAGAGACAAATAAAGAGAAAAAACGATGATGAGGTGCAAAGTTACAATTATGAAGATAATGCCATATTAGGCACTTATTACTTGTATTTTTTTTTCTTATTATTCTTCAAATCCTAATGCTTCTAATACCATAACCTTATATATGTTTACTATAGGAACAAATAAAAATAACAAAACTAACAATCAAAATAATGTTAAAAGTGTGCGTGTGTGTATTTTGTCGGTTACATTGCTAATTCTTTTCTTTAATTGCAAATTTTGTATTGAACATATATTATATTACATAATTTGATCATATTTAATTGAAGGTTTAATAATTTTACCTCCAGGCTTTGTGAAGATGATAAAAGAGAAGATTTATTTTAAAAAGAGAAGATTGTTTCATCTATAAATAGTCGAAAAAATGGTAAGTGTATTGTTTCGATATTTTTTTTGTAATTTTTGTAACAAAAATAAAATGGTTTGACTAGACTATTTTTTATTGTATTGCAGCCCAAAAAACTGAAAAGAAATTAGTTATTCTTGAATTAAGGGACATTTTTTTATCATAGCATTGATGATGAAGCAACAAAAAAAAGGAAAAATTGAGAAAATGGGAACTGATGCAAATTACACAACAGAGAAAAAGTTATTTTGGATTCATCCACATGCAAAAACAATTTTTGAAATGTGTGTTCAAAAATGAATATTTTGAAATTGCAATTTCGGCGACAACTTCAAGACAAAAATACAACAAGAGTTCTAAAAATTTTGGTTTCAGAGAAATTACAAGATAAACTTGTGTTTATGTGGACTACTTCAGAGTGTAAACCAAAAAAGGGACATAAGGCCATTGAAAATCCAACAAAAATTATACACACTAAATCATGGGAAAATGTGTGGGAAATTCATACCGAATATGATGCAACCAATACTATTATAGTGGATTGTTCACTTGAGAGAATGAAATGAAATCCAAAAGAAAATGTGATTCTTGCCCCTCAATCCATTGGAACACCTCAAGAGGATAATTGGTTGATCGATGAGCTATGGAGAATGTTGATTAAATGCAACAAGGCAACAAAGGCGCAAGCTATTTTAAAGGATGTTCAATCACATCTAATAGTACCTTAAGATGATTGGTGTTTATTTCATGTCATAATATGAATGACATCATGAATTATTACTATATTTTGTAGCTCTTTTATATTTAAGTTTACTTCTATTTCACAATACTAATAAAATAATTGTTGATCTGGTTTGTCATAAGTAGAATAAAATAATTTTATGTTCTTTATTTTTGTAATATATTATTGTATGGATAACAATTATTGATTTGAATGGTTGTTTAATGTTTTCGTATCAAAATTTCCCATGCTATAGTAATTTTTACAATGGATTAGATTGTATGTAAAATTAGTAGATAATTGGTCTATTTGTTTGAATTGGATCATTACAATTATTTTTTTCAATTGTGGTTTAAGTTATCATTATGCCTCTTAGAAATTAGTAATGCAAATGATGGTTCACTGCATTCTTATAAACTTTTTTTATTTCATATAAGTTGAAAAACCATATTAGGATATATGTAGCACCGACAATAGACATAGAATATTTACTAAAAGAAGCACCGAAAGAAACTAAAGTAGAGACTATAGAAATTAGCAAATAATTAAGTAGGTTTGAAATTTAAAAATTGTATTATATAACATGTGGAAACTAATATATAATTAGTTTGTTTAATTGCAACCATTGTAATTATATCTTTCAATTAAAATTAAACAAATCAATATAAGTCTTAAAATCAATGATTTAAATGGTGGGTCAATGTGATCCTATAAGGCTTGCTTATTCCATACAAATTAAATAAAGGTATTAGGTTGTATGTATAAAGAAAACATATCATTAGTTTGTTCATTTTACTGGGGCCATTGTAATTATAATTTTTGATTATTTTTAATTCATAATAAATACTAACATCATTTTTGAAATGTTAGGTTTTTATATCATCAAGCAATAAAGTGTTGAAGTGGAGAGATGTTAATATCATACATGTGGTTGTAGTGCAGCTGCAGATGCAATGGGCATCACTATAAGTCAAAAGATGTTGTTGATATTTCAAAATGGAAGGAGTTTTCTTCCAATCGTACACCAAATATGAACAAAATTGTTATATTCAAAGAGAACCAGATTGGGAGTTCGGCGATAGGTCCTATTTTTTAAGGCCTTTTCACTCAGAACTTTTAAAATATTGCTTAAAAAATTATGATATTGCAATATGGACATTAAATGTCACTAAAAAGTACATCTAAAAAGTACTTGAAATATCAAATATTGATATAAAGGACTTTTAATTCGCATGGAACAAGTGTCATTTTCATTTGCAAACAAAATTAGAAGCGAGGAGGACAATACAAATTTATGAGAAAAATTTGACTGATGTGTGGTCCCAATATGGAGAAAATTATGAAGAATCAAATGTATTGCTAATAGATACAACAAAGCATACTTCTTAATTCATCGGATATCGATCAAACCACATCTTGATAAAATCCTATACAGGAATAGAGCAAGATACTTGGCTTATGCAGGTTTAATTCCCCTTTCTTAAGACACTTCATCGTATGAAAGAGAAACTTGAATACATTCAAATGTTCAATAGAACATGTACTTCATTGTAGTGGATGAAGATAATTTTCTCTATAAATTTGTTCACAAGTACATTCCAATTTTTTAATGCAATTTGAACATTGTTTTTTCTGAATCAATTTTTATGATTTTATATTTTTTGGAATATTATATGGGAATTTTTTTGTTTTTGTCAAATGAAAATAATAAGAACTTTCTATAAAATATAATAAAAAAAAATTTATAATGGGAAATGTCAATTATATTATTATATATTTCTATTATTATCTATAATGATTTTTGCAATGATTTTGTTGTATCGATTCTTTTTTTCTTATATGTGTGTGTATGTGTGTTCTTAAATGAATTATTTGCAATTGAAATCATCTTACACACACCATCAAGGCATGGTTGTATTTTTGTTGACTTCTATTTAGTTATTTGCATAATACTTATATATATATGTGAAATATAAGTTTTGAAATAGAGCTCATTGCAAACAAAAGTGCAATTCTTATTGAATAAATTATAATAATTTACTTGATAAATGCTACATGCACTATTGGCTATTCGGGTTAATGATAAATGTGTCATAGGTAAATTATTTGAACTTTTTGAAGCATAAGATATGTGATTTCTCAATCCATATTTTACATAAATTTATATACTTCAATCAATTAATGGATTTAATTAAAATCATATCATATTGAAAATTAACAACTCTCAAAAGTTAGTTTTTGACCTTTTACCTATAAAAAACCATTAATATGAGTGCATAAATGTGATATTTAATTTTTGAGATAAAAATCTATTATAAATAATTTTTCATTTCTAAAAAAAAAACATATAATTAATGATAATGATTTCTAAGTGGACTATGAAGGTTTGTTTGGACGTTATCATAGATAAATTATGTCTTAGAACTTTATTTGAAGATTTTTTTTTTTTAAATAACTGAAATCATATCATATGAGCCATAAATATATTATTGTTTTTTACTTAGTTATATCCATTAATATGAGTGTATAAATGTGATATATAGTAACCATATACTATAAGTTTTTTTTTTGAAAAATAAATATAATAATCTCTTGATAATAAGTATTAAGTGGACTATTTAAGCTACTGGGTGATGGGTCAGGTGAATACTTCAATGTCCTTAAATTGTAAGGCATTCGATTTTTAATCCATAATTTATTTATTATTTTTTAAATCAACTATTTGAGTATGTAATCATCTCATCCCATTTAAGTTAATAATGAATCCATTTATTGACTTTTATTTTTCTACCACGTAGTTTGATATGAGTATTAATTTCATATTGTATTTTTTTGAAATAAATTTCCATGTGAAACAAAACACTGTTCTTAATAAAACATGAAAAAATTAATAAAAAATGTGTTAAGTGGGCCATCTAGATTAATTAAAGAGATAGATCATAGATGGTTGTATTTAAACTTTTTGCAGCATAAGACATTTATTTTCCCATCCATGTTAACATTTTTTCATTTTCAATTCTTAAATAATTTACTTGTGATTTAAACAATCTCATATAATCCACCATTACTCGAATTTATTGTATTTTATTTGGTTATATGCATTAATGGAAGTTTATAAATGTGATGTATTTTTGAAATGTAGCTCCTAATGTAACTAAATAATTAAATTTTATAAAAAAATTAGAATTAATGGTTAATAAGTTATAAGTGGTCTAATATAAAACCATTTATCAACTTTTATTTTCTTATCATGAAGTTTAATATAAGTGTATAAATGCGACATCGTTTTTTTGAAATAAAACTCCATGTAAAATGAAATGTTTTTCCTAACAAAACATGAAATAATTAATTGATAATGAATAGTAAGTAGATTCCTCAAGTTCTCTTAATATATAGATCATAAAGAAATGCATTTCAACATTTTACAACATACACCTTTTGATTTTCCCATCCCTATTAACATTTTGTAAATTTCAATTCCTAAATAAATAATTTCTAATTGAAATAATAAAAACAAACTAGACATAAAGCATGACATATTAAATTCTATTTATTTATATGCATTGATACAAGGTTATAAATGTATTATATTTTTGGAATAAATCTCTTAATGTAATAAAAGATACATTTTTTAGAAAAAATAATAATTTAAAATCAATCAATGATGAGCTCTAAGTGGTTTATTCTCTTTTCAATCGATAACTTTTTTCTAAATATGCATTTTTAAATCAATTAATTTTATATACAACCATGCCACATAATTCTATAAGTCAAGAAACAATTGATTGATTTTTATTTACCTATCACGTGGTTTAATATGAATGTATAAATGTGACATTGTTATTTCTAAAAGAAAACTCTATGTAAAAAAATGTTTTCTATTAAAACATGGATTAATTAATTAATTAATAATGAGCATTAAGAAGACTATTCAGGCTCATTCAAGAGTTGCATCATAAATGAACATATTTAAACTTTTTTGCACCATATGACATGATTTTCCCATCAAGGTTAACATTTTATAAAATTTAACTATTAAATAAACTATCTGTAATTCAAATAATCTCATAGAAGCTAACAAGGCCTGAAGCTATTTATTGTATTCCATTGAGTTATTTGTATTGATACAATTTTATAAATGTAATATATTTCTGAAATAAGTCTCTTAATGTAAGTAAAGGTACATCTTTTACAAAACTAATTAGAATTTATTGATAATGGTTTTTAAGTGGTTTAATTAGACCACATGGAAAATCATGTGTAATAGATAAATGAATTTTAATACATATTTAGTATTCCAAATTAATATTTTAATGGTAATTTATTAGTGGCTACATTAAGTATTTAATAATTAAACAGCATGAGGACTTATATAAATTTCAACTAAAATCCATAAGTTGCGTTTCACATTTATTTATTCCCCATTAACAATTCTTATCATTTTCTCCTCTTGGTGAAAGTAATGGTCAATCATGGTCTTTCATAAAATAGGTTGGAACTATTACATTAGGATGATTATTAGTTTTTGATAATGTTCACAAGGAGAGATAAATATCTAGACTGCCATCAAGTGTACTATTTTTTGAAAACCCTTGCTTCCACTAGTTACTTGTCTATGTATATTGGTTCTCAACGACCACTGATTCTTGTTTACTTCAATTTGTGATAGTGTCCATCATAATGGAATGACCCGAATACCCATTTAAGAACTCTCATTCGATGTACTTGGCTTTAATTGGAGATAGATCAATGATACCCAACCCTCTTGAAATACCTAGTTCAATAGTGCCTAGATTTTATAGTGGATGCTAGATGCTATAAAGAAGAATTATCACCTCCTCATTCGTGTTACTTAAAGGCATGAAGGGGTAGAAAATTTAGCACAATTTTTTTTACTATGTTTCTAGTAGACTAGTTTCAAAGCAATGCAAGGGAGGCACCTACTTTCCACTTACACTAAGATCCTCACATCACCATTATTCAATCAACAACTCTCTCGCAAGTTGTGGGAAAGGGGGTTAGAGTCGTCTAACACAAAAATAAAACATTGATGACTCTAGTATGTTATCCGTAACTATAATATCTTTCTTGGATGTTAGACATACTAATATGATTTGCCTTCAATAAATTGTTTCTAAGAATTTTATTTCACACTCATATTGTGCATTGATACTATTGTACCTAACAACCCCATGTTTGACCTATTCATGGTCTCTAATTGGTTTGACATTCCTAATTTTTTTTTTTATTATCTTAAATTAAGTTAATACGGTGATTTAAAAAACAATGAATGTTGTTGAAGGTCTTGTAATAAAATACTTCCAAATTTAATGAAATATGTGTTAAAGAAAACATAACTCATTTCTTGGAGCATACGGAGTCCATTTTGCACGAAATGAAGTGCACTGGATTTAGAAAGATGAGCACTACAAAATAATTTAGGTTTAGAGCCATTCTGAGAACTTTGATTTTTGAGCATAAAACTGAGCCCTTGATCATGTAATCTAACACGTTTCGAGGACAAGAATGAACACCAGGGACATTATTTCACACAAGGGGTAGGAGATGTAACACCCTCAATTACTGTAAATATTTTTTTTATTCACTTTCATTTACTTTCACTGTATGAGACTTTACTAATTAAAGGCATAGTGGGAAAAGCCTAAGTGGAACTCTAATATTTAAAATTATTGATTTATTACTTTTTTAATAAAAATATTGTAGTGAGTCTTGGAAACTCACAGAAAGTTCCAAAATGAACTCTTGAACTTGCAGACATTAGTGACAGTTATGATTCTCTTATTCCCTAGAGATCAAATATCTTAGTGGGAAAACAAGGGGTTGGCTGGAAAAACATTGGGTCACCTTGAGAGAGAAGAAGGAACCTGAAAAATATTCCTGGACAGTGGGCAAGATGTTGCCAGAGGATTATTTTCTTGAGATGGACTTGAGCCAGTGGAAATCTCTAGTAAGATAGGAGTCTGTAAGTTCTAGGCTTGACTAGGTCTTGATGCCTGGGAATTGACCTCAATAAGTCAATGTTAAATTTATTGTTCTGGAAGGAAGGAGATCGGGGGGAGAAATAGACGTAATCGTTGTTCCCATTGGAAGGGAGGTGAGGAATTTCTTGGTTGAGTTTCTTAGACAAGTTCAAACTAATATAGATAAGTATAATTAAGACTTTCCAGAACTTATAAATTTTGTGAATTTTGTGTAACAATGGAATCTTTCGAGATGATTTTAATTTCTAATGCTAAAATGGTGAATCTTTTTACTTAAAAAAAGTTTTATGATTGTGCTTAAGTACAAGTTAAATAGAAATAAGGGGTTGTACTTTTATCCATTCAAATTTGTACTGCCTTGCCTACTTAATGAATAAATAAATATTTGGACTTATGGTAGGTTTGGGAATCGTAGAACTATAGAAGGTTCAAGGAAGGGGGAAAAATTGTGTCTCTATAATCAGTAGACAATAAAAAAGTGAAATATAACTCTCTTGGAATCACAACAGGCTTTAATACCTTATAGAAAGAAATCAAACAAGTCAGGGTTTGGGTTCTAGTTAATCTCTTAACTAACAAACTCGTGCTCGTTAAGAGTGGTCTAGACCTTGCAAATTTTCGTTCAAGTACCCTATGGGAAGGAGAAAGGTCCCAAGAAGTTCAAGTCCCATCTTCCTATTGGGCACTAAAAGAAAAGAAAGATAATCATAACATTGGCAGTGTGCAAGGGACATGCTAGTGTTAAAGAAACTGACTTCAAGAAAAAAAATATGAACTATTGGCAAAGGAAAGAAGTACCAATGCAACCAGAAAATTTAAGCCTATGCACACATTCAAGAAGCTATATAATAGGAAGTATATAAACTAGAAATTAATAAATATGCTTGAATTTACAGAGTATCATAATCAAAATCCATACTCAGACATAACTAGAAGCTAAAATGATAATCTTTTGTAATACTCAAACAACCCATTTCAATAAAACGAAAATAATAGAGAACAAATTGATTATACATGTATAGAAATTGATAAACTAGAATCTTTAACAGAAATAAGTGAACACCGAAAAATTAAATAGAATCCCTTGAAGTAATAATTTGTTAGGTCCTTATATTACTAGTGCAGCCCCCTTATTGTTATTGTTGTAACCTTGTAGACCCCATATCGTTATTATTGTGCCCCATAAAACTCACTATTGTTATTATTGTGCCCTTATATTATTATTGTTAGGTTGACTAGGATTATATTGTGACCCCATGGACTCCTATATATAGAAAGGAGGTTTTGTCATTTGCATTATCCAAGAATTTTTCATTTATGTAATGTAAAGGAGGTTTCCCCCTCGAATTGGCTGATTTATAAGGTGTTGATCTCTCTTTTATTCTATTTTTGGTGTTCATTTCATAACATTTGGTGTTAGATCTTTGGATTCTAGGGTTTCACTGCTTCAAATAGGTCATCATGGAATTTTTTTTCTATATTTTTTTTTCTACCAAGGTTCGGAAGCTGAAAAAAACCCATTTGAGAAGAAATCCCATGGAACGTCATGTAAAAATTTCAGATCTTGGTTCACAATATTTGCGGAGATATGATCTGTGGAAGTTAGGGTTTTTGTAGGCTCCCGAATTTCATCTCAAAGAGGTGGCCTTGGGAAAATCATCATAACTCTCTCTCTAAGCATGAGATTCAAATTATGTACAAAATGGCTGAAAGTAAATAGAATTTGGTTTCCTGTGTATCAATTTCAGAGCCGAAGGAGGAAACAATGACACATGACACGTCGTAAAAGTTCTCTCTACTAAACTAGTCCATAATTAAGTCATTGTGGGATATTGGACATAAATTTTCCTTGAAGAATCCAAATCAGGTCAGACCTATTCCATTAGAAAGAGGAATCAAAGGGCTAATATAGGACGAAACTTGATATTTTGAAGATCCTAAATAACAGAGACAAATCAGGTTAAATATAGACCTCCTAAAAAGCAAGAAAAAGGTGTGTATTTTTTAAACAATTTTTCATAAATGTTTTTGAAAATTTTATTTAAAGTGATTCCAAGGGCATATTGAAGCATAGATATTAGTATTGTGTTATATAATGCCTCCCAAAAATAATTCTACACACATTAAGCCCTCAGAAATATCTACTATGACGCATGAAGAGGAAGAATTGCAATATGATATATCAAAATTACGGTACTAAGTGCAAAAAATTTCGATCTTACAAAGAGAAACCAAAGATGACATAGATGGTTTAAAATCAGACATGGAGGATAAGTTTGATTTTTTGAAGGATTAAATGAAAGCTAACATGGATGATAAAGTAGTCGAAGATCACATTGAGCATCAACAACAAGTTCTCCAACTCTCAAAGGATAACCTAAATTTGGTGCAGAATATAATGAAACAACAGGAAGATCAACATCGCAGTGAAAGAAGTTCTGAAGTGGTCACAGAAAAAGAACTCGAAAACTATGAAATTGATCAATTTCAGAGTATCTCATCAAGTGGAAGAACTTAACAACTGAAGATTCCACATGGGAGGATGAAAATTTTATGTAGAAGAAATAAGAAATAATCAAGCATTGAGGACAACACTTGTTTTAAGGAGAAGGACATGTTAGGTCCCTATAATAATAGTCTAGCCCCTTATTATTGTTAATGTAGCCCCCTTCTTGTTATTATTGTACCCATGTAGTCCCCATTTTGTTATTATTGTGCCCCATAGAAGCCCACTATTATTATTATTGTTCCCTTACATTGTTATTGTTATGTCGCCTAAGATTATATTGTCACCCCTTGGACTCCTATATATAGAAAGGGGGTTTTTTCATTTGTATCATCCAGGAATTTTTCATTTATGTAATTTAAAGGAGTTTTCCCCCTCGATGATCCGGATTTATGCAGGAACACAACAAAATATAGAAATAACCATAAACATAGAGATGCAATGGAAATAATGCTTCATTTCATAAATATCAAATAATAGAAATATGCTTACAAACATAATGTAAATAAACTAGCTAGGGTGCTGGTAGCGAATCTCTGAGAAGAGATGTGGAAGCTACATACATCTGAACTGTGTTACAATGAGGCTCAATGGCCTATTTATTATTGAGAAACAATGGAGAACTCTAAACGTCTAAAAACCTAACCCTAGGAAATGAAGCGCCAAAACTATGGGCCTCGTTTGGGTAAATTGGTGTTTCAACTTCCCAGGGATGTAACTTCGGCATACGATCTCTGTTTGACATGTATGATACATCGTTAAAAATATCTATTCGAGGAATACAACTGTTTCTACGGATATCAATTCCAAATCGAAATCATATTTTCTAGACAAACGATGCCCAAAAAATGTTGTTTAGGGCCTCAAAACGGCTCCGGAAGTTCAGGACCCAAAAAACTACTAAAAATAGTAAGTTGTGCTACAACTTAAAAACTAAAAGAACTAATGGTGGGGGTTCAAATGGAATATTTGGGTGGCCACCAATGTCCACTTGGATTATTAAGGCCCCAAAACGGCCTCGGGAGAGCAGGACCCGAAAACCTGCTAAAAATAGTAAGTTGTGTTGAAAGTGAAAAGCTGCAAGAATTGATGGTGCGGGTCCAAATGGAATAGGTGGGTGGCCACCAATATCCACCTGGATCACTCGAAGTGGCTGATTTCTAAGGCGTTGATCTCTCTTTTATTCTATTTTTGGAGTTGGTTTCATAATATTTTTGGAGCCGATTTCATAACATAATTATGCTGCTTCAAACCCTCAAGTATAATTGAACTATATGGTGTCGCCGGAGTAGAATGTGAAAAATAATTAAATGGTAAGAATATCGGGAAGCTTCCTTTAAATTCAACAAGTCATAACACCAAAATGGGCCTTACTGTAAATACTTGAAGAGTAAAAACCCTTGCTACATACTGCAATGCTAACTAACTTCTAGTATATATATATATATATATATATATATATATATATATATATATATATAAGTCTATCCAGGGTTTCCTTAAAATATGTTGGAAAACCCATAAAATGCTTCACAATAAACGTTTAAACTTGCTCTAGAAAATAAGAATATTTTTTGGAACCCTCACATGAAAAGGGTAAGTGCAAGCAGAACCTAGAAATAGAAGTACTGGTATGAGCCCACGCTATTCTAGCCATAAACCCCAACCAAGCCAAACTTGAAAAGAAATAAAGGCACAAAATCAAACTTGTAAATCACAAGTGAAGGTAGTTAGTTACATTCCTATCGAACTATGTTGAAATTCTGAATGCAATCAGACAGAGGAAATTCAATTCCCCAATCATAGAGAATACAAAAAAATATGTGGAAATTAGAAAGTCACATATACATAGGCAGCGTAAAAACACAGGAGAGGAACAAACTTCAGTTTTTCTATTCAACTCTCTTTCTCTCTCTAACATAATGAAAATTACATAGCTTATATCAAATTGGCCAAAGCCTGTAAAAACCTAATTCTAATTAATGCTGCTTCAACGATGACTGAACGTTCAACAACATTTTATCCTTGGGCCGTCAATAGACCCATTTCTTCATTAATCGGCATACAGGCCATATTTTTTCTTATACACAAAAACATGCAAAAACCTATTCAAAAACACAAACTAGCGGACTTCAAATTTTATGTAATGCAGTTCTGGTCCACATCGCATCCTTGCAGATCAAAGAAAATAAATTTTAACTCTCCCGCTATCCATTAAAATTTGTGGGTTGTGATGTGTGATGTGACGTGGCACATATCGCGCCGCAACCAAAATAAATTAGCCTGTATTCGTTCAACGGTAAACTTAAAACTTAGCGAATGCGATATGCAACAACCATATCGCATCGAAAATCAAATAAAATAACTTGTAGCTGCGGAAAAGGGTAAATGGTAAAAATTGCGTCGTGAAAAATGCGCTGCCCTCCTGAGCTTGACACATGCCCCCTCTTGCGATTACATCAAAAATAAAATAAAATAAATTATAGGTGGCATAAAAGTAAAACTTAAAACTTGCGAAGTGTGCTCTGTGGGTGGCTTAAACGGTGGGTCCCGCCGATATCGCATTCGTGGAGAAATAACATAACATGCGGTGAGGATTATGGGTTAAGACTTAAGATTTGAAAAGTGCATTGAGGTTGTGAGTCCCGCTGATATCGCATCGGGGAAAACTTAACTTAACATGCGGATGTGCGGAATGTAAGGTTAAAATCTTGCGAATGCGAAATTGTGCGCGGTAAAATGTGGTAAGTTGCGATGAAAGAAATACAAAGGAAATGGTCATTTTCAATATGGTTGAATGTACGGTAGGTCCCGCCAATATCGTATCGGTGGGGAATTAACTTATACGGCGAATGGCTTGAAGTTAAAGCATAAAAGTTGCGAAATGCGCTTGCGGGAAAAAATAAAAGGCAAGTCAAAACACGGTGGTTGAAGAGATAAACACAGAGTATGACTTGTACTCTATTTTGCTGTGGTTGCGTGAAAATGCCTCCGACTCCTTGGATCTGCTGCTGTCCTTACTACTATAAGGAAATTATGAATTTGTGCGCTATGAAACTCCTTATTCATGGCGGTGGTTGGGAGTAAAATTCCAACACTCCCCCCTTAATCACAATTGCCGCCATCGGTCATTCCCAGAATTTTTCTGAGATACTCAAAACTCTTATGTGCTAATGGCTTTGTGATAATATCAACAAACTATTCCTCTGTCCTGTAATGCCGCAAAACAATCTCACCATTATTAACCAATTATCTTATAAAATGATATTTTACGTCAATATGCTTTATTTTCTTATGCAAAACGGAATTATTTGATAATGCTATTGCTGAGCTATTATCACAATAAATTTTGGTTCCTTTGTCTTTCTCACGAAATAAATCTCTCAGCATCCTTCTCATTTATACTGCTTGGCATGCTGCTGTTGTTGTTGCCACATATTCTGCTTCTCCTGTTGATAAAGAAACTATTGATTACTTCTTGCAAGCCCATGAAATGGCTCCCGATCCCAAATGAAACACATACCAAAATGTGTTCTTCCTATCATATACACTTCCAGGCCAATCACTGCCAGTGTAACCAAACAATTTAAAATTATCAATTGAGGAGTATAGAACACCATATTGCTTTTTTCCATCCACACAAATCTAAGTGGAAATCTCTAAGGGTGCCTTTTCCCTTATACTCTTCCCTGCTGGGAATGCTTCTCTGTGTTGTTTTCCCTAGATGTAGCCTTCACATAGGCTTTCTATTTTTTCTATGAGTGGTAATCCTTTGACCATTCCTTTTCTATGCAAGAGGTTCAAAACTCCAAAATTGAGATGTCCAAATCTCAAATGCCATAACAAGTTTTCGTCTTTCACTTCTTATTGAAAGACCTCTTGTGTGACTACTGCTACCACACCTCCTTCCTTCAAGTCTATTATGAGCTTGAGAGGAAACATCCTATTCTTTGTCATATGCACTTCTGTAGTGACTCTTTAACTTGGAGGTATGTCCATAATTGTGCACACATCATTATTAAAAAATACATTGTAGCCCTTATTCATGAGCTGTCCAATGCTTAGAAGGTTACATTTCAAGCTAGGTACATAATATACATCTGGCACAAATTTATTTTCTCCCTTCCTTGTCAATATTGAAACTCTTCCTTTTCCCTTGACAAGGACTCTACTATCAATCCTTGTTATCACTTGAGATTTAACATTCTCATCCACATTCGCAAAAATTTCTATGTTTCTATTCATGTGGTTGCTACAAATTGAGTCTAAGAACCATACATCTTCATGTTTTTCTTGTGCTACATTACATGTTAAAAGCACATTACTCTAGTGTTTCCATGAATCTGGAAATTAAACTTACAACATAAATAATATTAGGCCTAGTTGCAGACAAATACACGAGGCTGCCAACTATGCTCTTGTACAATGTTAGATCGAAATTATTGCTACAATATTCTTTGCTTAACTTTAACCCCGTGACAGTTGGAGTTACCGCTGCTTTGCTGTGCTACATGTTAAACCTCTTTAAAACTGCTACAACATATCTTTCTTGGGAAATAAAAATTCCCTTTTCATTTTTCTTTACTTCTATGCCCAAGAAGTATCTCAATAAATCCAAATCAATCATTTCAAATTCACTCTTCATGACTGCTTTAAAATCAGCAATGAGAGAAACTTCATTGCCTGTGAAAATTAAATCATCTACATATAAAACAAAAATAAGTATCTTACCATCATTTTCTTTGATGTAGAGTGTGAGTTCACCATCAAATTTTCAAACCCATTTTATTTCATGTAAGCATCAATTCTACCATACCATGCTCTTGGTGCTTGTTTCAGCCCATAAAAATCTTTCTTCAACTTGCATACTTTGTGCTCTTGCCATTCAATCTCATAGTCTGTAGGTTGTTCAACATATAACTCCTCTTTCGACACTCCATTCAAGAATGTTGATTTCACATCCATTTGGTAGAATTTCCACTTTTGTTGTGCTGCTATGGACAACATTGTCCGCACTGTCTCCATCCTTGCAACAGGTGCAAAGGTTTCTTCATAGTCTCTTCCTTGTTGCTGCTTGTAGCCTTTCACAACAAGTCTTGCTTTGTGCCTTTCAATATTGCCTTCAACATTTATTTTGGTCTTATAGACCCATTTTTTTCCAATGACTTCCTTACCTTGTGGGAGGTTCACTAACTCCCATGTATCATTCTTTTCTATTGCACCATTCTCTTCATTCATTGCTTCAATCCATTTTTCTTATTTTACTGCATCTTCAAAATGGATTGGGTCATCAACAAGAAAAAAAAAGAAAATAAATAATTCAAACCATTATTATTATTAGCTTCTTGCTCATAAATTTCACTCAAATTTCAGAATGTTGGTCTTCTTGGTGTGCTTGGAGTTCCACTTGAACTCGAGAGAGTTTTTGATCCCTATGGTGTGCTTGGAGAAGTACTTCCTTGATTTCTCAAGGCTGTACTATTTCCTGCTTGTGGTGTGTTCTGCTGTGCTTGTGTGGGTGGAGGAGGAACCACTGTGGAGGAATTATTTTCTGATGTGCATTCCTCTTGCTCTTCGTGAGACACACGTCTTAACGTTCACTGTTTTCTCTAAGCTTCCATCCCAAGCTTCTTCTTCAATAAACTACACATCTCTACTAATTATAAATTTCTTGGTAGATGGATTATAGAGTTTGTAAGCCTTGGACTCATCACTGTATCCAACAAAGATACACTTCTCCCCCTTGCTGTCCAAATTATTTCTTAGTTGATATTAGACATGTGCATAATCCACACATCCAAATACTTTCATGTGAGTGAAAAACTTCTTTGTTCCACTCCATGCTTCTTCTAGAACTTTGTTCATAACAACTTTGGTTGGGCATCTATTCAAAATATATGCTGCACAATTGACAGCTTCAGCCCAATACTCATTTGGCAAATGTTTTTCTTTCAACATACTTCTGACCATGTCCATGATGGTCCTATTCCTCATTTCTACAACATTGTTTTGCTATGGTGTGTACCTTGTGGTAAAATTCTTGTGTATGCCATTCTCCCTACAAAAATGTAGGAAATATTTGGAGATATATTCTCCACCTCTATCAGTTCTCAACACTTTGATGTAGTGCCCACTCTACTTCTCAACAAGAGCTTTGAAGTGGTAGAATTGTTCAAACACTTCACTCTTATGTTTCAAGAAATACACCCATGTCTTTCTAGTGTAGTAATATATGAATATCAAAACATAATGGCTGCGAGCTAAAGATGGTGTTTGCATTGGTCCACACAAATCTGAGTGGGCAATCTCTAAGGGTGCCTTTACCCTTATACTCTTCCCTATTGGGAATGCTTCTCTGTGTTGTTTTCGTAAGATGAAGCCTTCACATAGGATCTTTGGTTTCTCTATGAGTGGTAATCCTTTTACCATTCATTTTCTATGCAAGATGTTCAAACCTCCAAAATTCAGATGTCCAAATCTCAAATGCCATAACCAATTTTCGTCTTTCACTTCTTATTGAAAGACCTCTTGTGTGATTGCTGCTACTACACCTCCTTCCTTCAAGTCTATTTTGAGCTTGGGAGGAAACATCCTATTCTTTGTCATATGCACTTCTGCAATGACTCTTTTACTTGGAGGTATGTCCATGATTGTACACACTTCACTCTTAAAAAATACATTATAGCTCTTATTCATGAGCTGCCTAATGCTTAGAAGGTTACATTTCAAGATAGGTACATAATATACATCTGGCACAAATTTCTTTTCTCCCTTCCTTGTCAATATTGATACTCTTCCTTTTCCCTTGACAAAGACTCTACTATTAGTCTGTGTTATCACTTCAGATTTAACATTCTCATCCAGATTGGAAAACATTGCTATGTTTCCTGTCATGTGGTTGCTACAACCCGAGTCAAAGAACCATACATATTCATGTTTTTCTTGTGATAAATTACATGTTAAAAGCACATTACTCTGGTTCTTATCTTCTTTTGCAAAATTTTCATTTTGCCTATTATTCATGTCATTTTGTTTCTTTCTACATTCATTGGCATAATGCCCATACATTTTAAAATAATAACATTGGACTTGGGATTTGTCATACCTTTGTCCTTGTTCTTGTATCTGGCTTGAGAATTCACTTTGATTCTGGTTGCTGCCCCTTCCACTTGTGCTTGGAGGGCTATTTCTTCTAACTCTCTGTGGGCTTCTTCCTTTTCCTTGGTAGTTTGATCTTCCTCGGCCTCTACCTTGACCAAGAGAAATTTGTGTCTTGAAAGCATGCCCCAATGAGGATTTTTTTGTTCTGTTCAGTCTATGTTCATGTGACATCAGGGATGCATGAAACTCATCCACTGAAAATTGTGAGAGATCCTTTATCTCTTCTATTGCCACTACTATGGCATCAAATCTTGAGGGTAGACTTCTCAAGATTTTCTCCACTATTCTTCTTTCCTCAAGTGTCTCTCCAGGAGACATTATCTAGGTAACCAACCCAATAACATGTGTGAAGAATGAGTCTTCACCTTCTCCATGCCTTGATAGGTTGTTTTGAGAATATCCCATGCCTCCTTAGAATTTTTTGCTGTTGCAATCCTTGGAAAAATACTCTCGTGCATTTATTGAAAGATATAGAAGAGGGCTTTGGAGTCCTTCTTATTATCTCTCAATAAGTCTTTTTCTGCTGCTGTCAAAGCAGCCAATGCTGCTGCGTCTACTAGTTCTTGGAAACCTTGTTCCACCAGCTTCCATATACCTTGTGAAGCAAATAGGGTTGTCATTGTAATGGCCCAAAAATTATAATTCTTCCCATTAAATTTTGGTAATTGGGGATTTGTCAGGCTGGTGCCTGCTGTTTCCATCATGACTGTGTTAAACAAAACAATCTTCTTGATTGTGTAAAATAGAAGCTTTCTCACTGCAGTAGAAATATTCTTCTCAAACCAATATTAAAGCTTCTACAACAAAGAAAGAGAGCTTGTGCTTCTTTGATTGAAAGCCTAGAACTGCTCTGATACCATGTTGAAAATTATGAATGCAATCAGACAGAGGAAATGTGTTTCCCCAATCACATAGAATACAAAAAATATGCAGAAATTAGATAGTCACATATACATAGGCAGCGTAAAAACACAGGAGATGAACAAACTTCAGTTTTTCTATTCAACTCTCTTTCTCTCTCTAACATAATGAAAATTACATAGCTTATATCAATTGGCCGAAGCCTGTAAAAACCTAATTATAATCAATGCTGCTTCAATGTTGAACGGATGTTCAACAACATCTTGGCCTTGGGCCGTCAACATACCCATTTATTCATTAATTGGCATGTAGGCTGTATTCCTACTTATACACAAAAACCCGCAAAAACAAGTTCAAAAAGACAAACTGGCAGACTTCAAATTTTATGAAATGCATTTATGGTCCACATCGCATCCACGTAGATCGGCGAAAATAAATTTTAACTCTCGCGCTATCCATTAAAATTTGCAGGCTGCAATGTGTGATGTGACATGGCACATATCACGTCATAACCAAAATAGCTTATCCTGTGGCAGTTCAGTGGTAAACTTAAAACTTAGCGATTACAATATGCGATAGCGATATCGCATCGCAAATCAAATAACATAGCTTGCGGTTGCAGAGAAAGGTAAGTGGTAAAATTTGCGACGTGGGAAATGCACTGCCCTCTTGAGCTTGACACATACCCCCTCTTGCGATCACATCGCAAACAAAATAAAATAACTTGTGGATGGCATAAAAGGTAAAACTTAAAACTTGGGAAGTGTGCTCTGCGGGCGGCTTAAACAGTGGGTCCTGCTGATATCGCATTAGCAAAGAAATAACATAACTTGTGGTCAGACTTATGGGTTAAGACTTAATATTTTCGAAGTGCGGTGAGGTTGTGGGTCCCGCCGATATCGCATCGGTGGAAAATTAACTTAACATGTCGATGTGTGGAAGGTAAGGTTAAAATATTGCGATTGCGAAATTGTGGGCGGTAAAGTGTGTAAGTTGCGATGAAAGAAATACAAATGAAATCGTTGTTTGCAATATCGTTGGATGTACGGTAGGTCTCACCGATATTGCATTGGAGGGGAAATAACTTATATGGTGAATGGCTTGAAGTTAAAGCATAAAAGTTGTGAAATGTGCTTGCGGGCAGAAACAAAAATTAAGTCAAAACACGGTGGTTGAAGAGATAAACATAGAGTATGGCTTGTACTTCTTTTTTCTGTGGTTGTGTGAAAATGCCTCCAACTCCTTGGATCTGCTGTTGTCCTTCCTGCTAGAAAAAAATTATGAAGTTGTGGGTTGCGCCACTCCTTATTCATGGCGGTGGTTGGGAGTAAAATTCCAAAAAAATATACCTTGCAAAAGAAATAAATATGAGTACAGAAGTTCCAAAGCTCCTTACCTGTGGGAGAAACTAAGTTCCTAGCAGTCGGTCTTCGAAACCCTGAGATTTTGAAATCTTGTTACTAGCTGAAAAAAAAACAACTAAGGAAAAATTCAAAGAAATACCTTATTAACTTTTTAAGTTACTTCATGGGCTGAAACAATTCCATTCCTAGTTGACTGTGGAGAAACTAAAAAACTCTATCGTACCTGTAGAATCCATGAGAGGAAGAGAAAAATTACTATTGGCCCTGTGGAAAATTATGAACGCTGTTGTGGACAACTTGTAGAGTTGATAAGGAGAGGAGAATACCTATAATAGTTGACGAAGAAGAAAAACCATAGCATCATCAAAAAACAAGTTGCAGACTCCAGGAATTCAACAACAGAATGACAGAATGAACGACGAAAGTGAGAGCCAGGTAGTTACCCTAAAACAATGCTTAACAACTTGACCATTGGATTAGGCTGTGGAATATCCACGGTTATCATCATACCAAGTGTCTCATGGAAAACACTATCACAGAATGACAAAACAACGGAAGTGAAAACCGAGTAGTTACCCTAAACCAAATTTTACCATCTTAACCTTTGGATTAGGTGGTGGCAAATCCATAGTTATCGTCATTCCAAGTGTCTCAAGAGAAACGAAAAACACTGACGAATCCAATCCAAATATACTCAAGCTAGTCAAGAAGGTTCGATGAACACATATTATAATAATTTCAATCATTCACAACAAACCTTAGTTACGATAGGAATAAATAAACGTATGACAGTTAAGGTATGTATGATTCACAAACATACCTATGTTGTCCATTAACCAAGACATTGAGATATATTGGTTAGGAGTAGATAAACTATAGGTGTTACACCAACTCATTTATGTGATCGAGGGAAAATATTTTATTAAATAGATTGTTGTAATTCGGAATTTCCATGCATGATAACTTGTTAAATAAGCAAATGTTCATCGAGGTTGATGTGTTGTAAATGTTAAAGTTGAATTAATTTAAAAAATTATTTAAATTAGTTATAACGTGATATTTGATAAACCTTTTCACTGCTCGATACGAATAATAAGAAACAAAGTTTAGACGTTTATATGCATTTTGGTGGACAGGAACTTGACAAAATATGTTGTGGTAAAATTAGTTTGATAATTATCTTGAATTACCTAGCAACTTATAAAAAATAATAACAAACAAAATGGAGACATACATCGAGTTGAAAAAGTAAATACATATACACTGTTGAGGCGGAGGATTGATGATTCGTGTGAGAATAACACTCATTAATTAATCTCATAGACAACATGGAAAAGCACAAGAAAATTGGGACGTGTCTAGGAGTTTCAAAATCTGCAGTGAAATCAGCTCGTAGCATCCTCTATCACAGCTGTGTCTAGTGATCAGCGTTGAGGTCTCCTGTAATTATCCTATGTTGGAATTTCTAAATAATTCCGGAACACATAGAGGAATAAAAATTCCTCAACTCAACACAGAGATTTAAATAAAAATCGGGACAGAGATGTGGAGAACATATATTTCATTAATAAAAACTAGACTGTTACAAAATGAAAACTTCCTCAGAACTTCTCTATTCTAGATTCACAACAACAATAAAAAAAAATCCTTCTGGCCATTATAAAACACAACGCTATCTCTTTTATGACTGCTACACACGCAGTGTTGTTCCAAAACTCTGCTCTCTGTCTTTTTTTTTTTACTGCTACACACACAATTTTCAACTCTCTGTCTTTTCTGCTTTCGGGCTTTTTTTTTAATACATAGTCAACTCTCTCTTTTTGTACTCACGACACATTACAATATATATATATATATATATATAAGAAAACTTTTAAAACAAAACATAAAACTTATGTTGCAGCTGTTATAAAACATAAACCAAAGTTAAAAACAAATGTATCGTGGTAAATAAAATTAACCCAACGTTAAATTAAATTAAAAAAAAAAAACTTTTTACGTATTCCATATTCCGTCAAGTCATAAGAATTTTCCAACGGTCTTATCCTTATCCCCCCGAAATTTTTTTGGTGGGTCCAGAGAGGAGAGTGATCTCACCTCCTTCGGTGGGTTGCTCTCCCTTTGCTGCTCATGGTTTGCTGCTCCCCAGAATGTGTTACTGGCTGTGTGTTAATTCAAATCAAATGGTTCGTTAGTGTCCAATGCGGTAAGTGAAGTATTTAAGTGGCGGACAAGACCATTGTTTCGTGGAGTGCAAGTCTGAACAGATAGCTATTGCCACCATCCTTCAAGTTTCCCATCAGCAATTAATTTTTTCGTCTCTGCTCTATTTGTAGTTGGATTTAAATTCCAACACTCCTTAATTTCAATTGCTAGGTTTTCTTCCATACCCAAACACTTTCTCAAATAATTAAAAATTTTCTGCCCCAATGGTTTTGTCAGTATATCAGCAAACTGCTCCTTTGTTCTACAATGTTATAAAACAATTTCTCCATTGTTCACTAATTCTCTGATGTAGTGATACTTGGCATCAATGTGTTTTGTTCTCTTATGAAACACTAAATTCTTTGATAAAGCTATAGCTGAGATGTTATCACAATAACTTAATATGCCCTTTACCTGTTCCTGACATAAACTTCTCAACATTATCCTCATCCAAACTGCTTGACATGTTGCTATTGTAGTTGCCACATATTCTTCTTATGCTATAGATAACGCCACAATTGGATGTTTCTTAGAAGCCCATGAAATGGCTCTTGAACCCGTATGAAAAACATAACCATATGTACTTCTTTTTTCATCTATACTTCTAGCCCAATCATTGTCAATATATCCAATCAATTCAGAATTTTCTGAAGTAGTATATAAAATTCCATACCTCCTTGTTCCTTTCACATACCTTAGAATTAGTTTTTCTTCTTGCCAATGTGCTTCCTTTGGCCTTTCCATAAATCTAGAAATTAAAATAACAACATGCATAACATCAGGCCAGTTGCAGTCAAATACATAAGGCTGCCAACTATGCTCTTGTACAAACTAGGATCAAAATCCTTGCTGCTATCATCTTTGTTGAGTTTCAATCCCATCACTATAGGAGTAATTGCTGCGTTGAAGTCCTGCATGTTAAATCTTTCCAAAACTTCATTTACATATTTAGCTTGAAATATAAATATTTTATTTTCATTTTTCTCTCCTTCTATTCCTAAGAAGTATTTCAGCAATCCCATATTAGTCATTTCAAATTCATCTTTCATGACTGTTTTAAAATTTTCAATGAGGTAATCATCATTACCTGGAAATATCACATCATCAACATATAAGACAACAATCAACATCTTACCATATTTCTCCTTGATGTATAATGTGGGTTCTCCTTCACATTTTTCAAACCCATTCTCTAGTAGATAGGAATCTATCCTACTATACCATGCTCTTGGTGCTTGTTTTAGCCCATAAAGAGCTTTCCTCAATCTGCAAAATTTGTGCTCTTGGCCTAATTTCTCATAGCCCAGAGGTTGTTCAACATAAACCTATTCCATCAAAAATCCATTTAGGAAAGCTGATTTTACATCCATTTGGTAAAAATTCCACTTGTGTTGTGCTGCTATGGCCAACACTGTTGTCACTGTTTCCATTCTTGCAACCGGTGCAAAAGTTTCTTCATAGTCTCTTCCATGTTGCTGCTTGTATCCTTTGACAACAAGTCTGGCCTTGTGCCTTTCAATCTTACCTTCAGCATTTCTCTTGGTTTTATAAACCCATTTTAATCCAATGACTTCCTTACCTTTTGGGACATCAACCAATTCCCATGTTTTATTTTTCTCTATTGCAATCATTTCTTCATCTATAACATCTATCAATTTTTTATATTTTATAGCTTCTTTAAAATTAATAGGATCATCAAAATGACAATATAATGAAAATAAAGAATTCATACCTTCATTTTCTACCTCTTTCTCATAAATATCATTCAAATTTCTAAATTTGGTTCCTCTTTCATTTGGTGTACTTGAGCTTGAACAAGCACTCAAATCTGCTCCTTGTGGTGTGCTTGAAGAAGCACTATCATTACTTCTCAAGGGTGTCCTCATTCCTGCTTGTGACGTCCCTTGCTATCCTTGTGTTGGTGGAGGTGGTGTTGCTAATGACGGATGTATTTTAGCCATCTCATCCTCATTATCATCATGAGAAAAACAACTCTTCACATTGACTGTTTTCTCAATGCTTCCATCCCAAGTTTCTTCCTCAATGAATTGTACATCTCTGCTTATAATAAAATTCTTAGCAGATGGGTTATACAACCTGTAATCCTTGGATTCTTGACTGTATCCAATAAATATGCACTTCTTCCCCTTACTATCCAACTTCTTCCTAAGCTGATCCAGAATGTGCGCATAAGCCACACATCCGAATACTCTCATTTGGGTGACATGCTGCTTTATGCCTCAGGAACTCTGTTCATAACATATTTGGTTGGGCATCTATTTAAAATATACTCTGCACAATGTACAACTTCAACCCAATATTCATTTGGAAAATGTTTTTCCTTCAGCATACTTCTTACCATGTCCATGATGGTTCAATTTTTCCTTTTAGAAACTCCATTTTGCTGCGGTGTATACCTTGGTGTAAATTGTTTATTTATCCCATTTTCTCTGCAAAAACACATAAATTATTTTGAGATATATTCTCCTCCTCTTTTTGTTCTGAGGACTTTAATACACTGCCCACTTTGATTCTCTACAAGAGCTATTAAATGGCAGAATTTCTCAAACACTTCACTTTTAAATTTCAGAAAATAAACCCATGTTTTTCTTATGAAATCATCAATAAAAGTCAGCATATAGTGGTTTCCTGCTAGTGATGGTGTTTGCATTGTTCCACATAAATCTGAATGGAAAATTTCTAAGCGTGCATTTCCCCTTATGCTCTTTCTTGATGGAAAGCTTTCTCTATTTTGTTTGCCCAAGATGCAGCCTTCACATAAGCTGTCAAGTTTCTCAATCAATGGTAAGCCCTTTACCATTCAATTTCTATGCAACAAATTCAGACCTCCAAAGTTGAGATGTCCAAATCTCAAATGCCATAACCAATTTTCATCTTTAGCTTCTCTTTGGAATGTCTGTTGTGTCACTGCTGCCATTTCAGCTCCTTTCTTCAAATCTGCTCTCATTTTGAGAGGAAACATTCTGTTCCTTGTCATCTTCACTTGTGAAATGCATTGCTTGCTTGGTGGTTTATCCATGATGGTGCATACATTATCTTCAAAGAAAACATTGTACCCCTTTTGAATGAGTTATCCAATGCTCAAGAGGTTACACTTCATACCAGGCACTTAATATACATCTGATATGGATGTTCCTTCTCCTTTCTTTGTTAGAACATTTACTCTACCTTTTCCCATGACAGAGACCTTATTGTCTGTCTCCAATGTAACTTGAGACTTTAGATTTTCATCTAACATGGAAAACATGGCAATGTTTCCAGTCATATGGTTACTGCATCCTAAATCTAAAAACCATATATCCTCATTCTTTTCTTCTGCCATATTACATGCTAAAAAAACTTATCTTGGCTGATATTTTATTTTGTAAAATTAGCACTGGGTCTATTACCCATGTCACTCTGTTTCTTCCTACATTCATTGGGATAATGCCCATACTTATTATAGTAATGAAATTGGACTTGGGATTTGTCATACCTTTGTCCATGTGCTTGATTTTGTCCACCTTGCTGGCTATGCTGCCTTGGCCTTGGTTCTGATTTTGATTGTTGCCCCTTCCATTTGTATTTGCAGGGCTATTACTTCCTCCTCGATTCTGGCTTCTGCCTCTACCTTTTCCTTTGTAGTTTCCTTTTCCTTGACCTATTCCTCTTCCAAAGGAAATTTGGGTTTTGAAGGCATGCTCCAAAGATGAGTCTACTGTTCTGCTCAATCTTTGTTCATGTGTTATCAATGATGCATGAAGCTCATCTATGAAAAATTTGAGAGATCCTTGGTCTCTTCTATTGCCACTACTATGGCATCAAATCTTGAGGGTAGAATTCTTAAGATTTTCTCCAGTATTCTTCTTTCTTCAAGTGTCTCTCCATGAGACCTTATCTGGGTAACCAACCCAATCACATGTGTGAAGAATGAGTCCATGTTATCAGAATCTTTCATACAGAGAGTTCCAAAGTCTCTCTTCAGCAATTGTAGCTTTGTTCTCTTCACCTTCTCCATACCTTGGTAGGGTGTCTGAAGGGTATCCCATGCATCCTTAGACCTATTAGCTGCTACTATCCTTGGAAACAAACTCTCATGCACTACTCGATAGAGATAGAAGAGGGATTTTGAGTCCTTCTTCCTATTTCTCTTCAGCGAATCATTCTTTGGCGGTGTTAAGGAATTAAAGGCTTACTCATCTGCTAGTTCTTCAAAACCATCTTCAACAAACTCCCATAAATCTTAAGAGGCAAACAGGGCTCTCATGGTGATTGCCCAATAATCATAGTTCTTCCCATTGAACTGTGGGATTTGAGTATTTTCAATAGTCATGCTTGTGCTGGCTCCTGCCATGACTTAGCACACTAAACTATGCTCTAAAAACTTGACTGTGTTTTTAAACAAACTGTCTCTCTGTTGAGAAATAAACTGTCTTGAAAAAGACTCTGCCTCTAACATACTTCCTTCTGTAGTTCTCTGGACTGCACTTTTTTTTAAAATAAACACAAAACAAACTCTGTTTTTGTCTTTGATGAACCTTCACTCTGCTGGTCGAATGGTGCAACAACACCTTCTTCCTTCAACTTCTTTGAAAAACTTCAAAGAGCCTTGACTAGCTTCGATACCATGTTGAAATTTCTGAATAATTCTGGAACACACAGAGGAATAAAAATTCCTCAACTCAACACAGAGATTTAAAAAAAAATGCTGACAGAGATGTGCATAACATATATTTCATTAATAAAAACTGGACTGTTACAAAATGAAAACTTCCTCAGAACTTCTTTGTTCTGGATTCACAACAAAAGTAAAAAAATCCTTCTGGCTGTTACAAAACACAATGCTATCTCTTTGCTGACTGCTACACACGTAGTGCTGTTCCAAAACTCTCTTCTCTGTCTTTTTTTTTTTAACTGCTACACACATAGTTTTCAGCTTTCTATCTTTTCTGCCTTCGGGATTTCTTTTTAATACACAATCAACTCTCTCTTCTTTTACTCATGACACATTACAATATATATATATATATATATATATCAAACTCTATATAACCAAACTTTTAAAACAAAACATAAAACTTATGCTAGGGATATTATAAAACATAAACCAAAGTTAAAAACAAATGTATTGTGGTAAATAAAATTAACCAAACGTTAAATTAAATCAAAACAAAAAAAAACTTTTTACGTATTCCATATTCCATCGGGTCATAAGACTTTGCCAATGGTCTTCTCCTTATCCCCCCCGAAATTTCTTTGGTGGGTCCAGAGAGGAGAGTGATGTCACCTCCTATAGTGGGTTGCTCTCCCTTTGCTGCTCATGGTTTGCTGCTCCCCGGAATGTGTTGCTGGCTGTATGTTAATTCAAATCAAATGATTTGTCAGTGTTCAATGCGATAGGTAAATTATTTAAGTGGCGGACAAGACCATTGTTTCATGGAGTGCAAGTCTGAACAGATAGCTTCTGCCGCCTTCCTTCAAGTTTCCCATCAGCAATTAATTTTGCTATCTCTGCTCTATGTAGTTGGAATTAAATTCCAACATCCTATGCAATGGCGCACATCAAAAATAAAAACAGTAGAATAAATACGGCTAATTATAATCATCAAATCACATGAACCTGTCAACCATTTCGTTCATTGAAATGCCATGCCTAATAAGATATTATACTTCCCGCAATTATAGAATATGCCCATGACTGTGGTGTGTCCTATATAAAAAATTCTAAATTCCTCGACCTAGCAGAGCTTGTGATTTCCAAGGAAATCATTTAATTTTTATGGAATCCATAATTTTTACTAAGCCATCTTAATTACTGGTTTGGAAAGTTTTGGACCAATTTATTTTTTTATGGTATCAAAACATTACTGGTTTGGAAAGTTTTGGACAAATTTATTTTTTTATAGTATCAAAACCTAGAAACAAGTGTAAAAGGAATCACCACACCTCTATAGAATTCATAATTTCTATTTTAGTGATGAAATCCATGAAATCCATAATTTCCACCCTAAAAATATTAGTTACCTATTTGAAAATTGAAATTTTAATATAACAACAAACCTCTTCAGTGAACTACTGAACCATTTAACCAACTAAAAGCTAAATGCCATTAAAAAAAATTCATAATATCGAGTTGTAGCATGAGGGAAGCTTACCTAGTACATAGATTAATGAAAAGGTTGCCTAAACTATCTGTCGTTGTGCATATCACCAGAAGCACCTCAAGGTGAAGAGAGAGAGCACCTCCTCTTCTCCACTCCAGATATGTGAGATGGATCATTGCATATTTAACATTAGACTCTAGAGGCAGTGTACTCTCTCTTTTGGTTCAGGCCAGGCTTCCATTCTCTAATAGTTATAAGCAAGTTATATTGGCCTTGCAATTCAATGTGAGGAAATAGTAAACAGACTTCAGTATCAAAATAAGGCCTAGGCTATATAGATGGACAGATGCACTATATTTTGATGGATTTAGACAATATCATTGCACAAGTGCACCATTCCACTATCTTGACATTTCATTAGTGGTTATTATTTTTAGAATCACGCTAGTTTTTTGATATTATCATCACTAAATGTATTTTACACACATATTTTTGAAAACACATAGAAATCTATGGCTATGATCTTTAGCTAGCCACATATAGGCCCATACCCATACTGTACATAGTGCTCTTCTTTTTTCTTTTTTTTTTTATCCTACTTTGGTCTTGTAGACAGACTGTTATTTTTTGAGGACATCTTTTCCAACTAGGGGCCATGCACTGTCATAATTTGTTGTGTGGCTCCTGCACTTCAGGAAATGTTTTTGGTTTTTTTGGATGTGTAAGAATTTGCAAGAATAAGATGTATGGGTATGAAGATATGGGTATGAATATAGTAGATTGATGATGATATGCTTCATATATATTCACTAACACATTATATAAATCAATTTTTTTTCACACTGAATTTTTTTTATAAAATTTCAGTTCACTCCTTTGGAATAGTTTATTACTATGGAATAGTTTAGGATGAAACGAAAAGGTTTATCCCACACCCCATTTCACTTCCTGCCTTATTTTTTGATGGTGCTTGTCAGGATGGAATTATGGGATGTAGGGCATGGATCAAGGTCTCACAAAGGGAACGATTTCATATAGTCTGGGAAGGTGGATGAGGAACAAACACCTTGGCTGAGTTAATGGCTTTATGGTGTGGATTGATTGTTGCTCATAATCTGAAACTACAAAAATTATCCATATATGGTGACTCTAAAATGATCATTGACACCTTTTTGGGTAACTGCCCCAATTCCTATATATCCTCCCATGGATGGTTCAAACGGGCTAATTTTGTTTTGGAAAAATTGGAGTACCCACCCCTTCATCACATTTACCATGAACTGAATACAAGGGCTGATTCACTTTCAAAGCAAGGTCTGAAGATGGCTTTCGGCTCTCTGCTAGTTTCTCATTTTGTAAACAATGCCACAATTTGGAAAAAGGAGTTTCCAATTCCTTGATACAAGGGACTATGCCACCCTTTTTGCAAGCGAGCCTATTTATTTCAAGCTTTCTTGTATTTTCTACACTATACAACGAGCCTTTTCCTATCAGGCGAGCCAGACTGTGTTTTTGCAAGCGAGCGAGACTCTAACAAGCATGCCACATCCTTACAGCAAGCGAGCGAGACTCATAAAATAAGGACAGATGTATATAACATGCGTTTTGGTGTTTTGTTATATCATGATAATGCTATGTCAATTAACTTACAATCAGAGTAGTGGAGCATTTCCGGTACTATTATGCACTCTTTATTGATGTTTTTCCGATGCCTCATATGTTGGATCCTCCTATTTTGCTACATTATAGAATCATATGTCTGAACCCTTTGACATTGCTATGGTTTTTTGCACTGCTAGAAGGGCATATACTATGATAGCGAGAGTTATATTTTCACTCTATTCATAGAGCATATTATTACTCTACATATTTTCTAAGTGTTGTTTTTGGATGAGATTGTCTATTTGCATCTCGCTCCACCGCATGATATAGTCTTATCTCACAGCCATTTTTGGCAGTTATGTACTGACATATGTAACTGTCTTATTCATATAATACAGTTTGTTTTTTACTTTTGAAAAAAAAAAGTTTAGGTTGAAATGAAATCCCCGGTTGTGCTTTAAATGCAATGATCAATAATGTTTTAATTCAAACATTTGGGCCAATTGGAGTTTCTGTCCTTGACTGAATTCAATATCATAAGATGAAGTTTTTGGACTATAGTGTCATACACAAAGACTTACTGAGAACTTGCAGCTGCACGGATTAACAATTAAAAAATTCGGACTTGAACCCTACTTTACACCTACTTTGCAGAGGATACCAACAAAATGGGTTGACGGTGGCTCTAAAATTATTTCCCCCAACAACATATAACATTTGCCGTCAACTAAATCAATCATCATCCATTGCATCATAAACTTAAGTAAATCAATCATCATCCATTGCATCATAAACTTAACAATCAACTTTATGAATTTCAAAAGCTTACGTGGAAATATCCTCGTCACAATAACATTGCGCTTTTAAAAAGTATTATTTAATAATTTTAATTGTTTATGAAAAATATGTTCTTGTTATAGTAAGTTAATTCGTAAAGAGGTTAAAAAGTTATCTACAATCGTATCTTATTTATTTCATCCATGGTATTGAGTTTGCATATATTTAGGAATTTATACTTTTAATTTTGATAATGAGAAGGTGGATATAAAATTAATTTTTTTTATTAATAAGAAAGTTTTAAATTACTTATTAAATTTTTAAAATAACAAAGGGTTTAGAAATTATAAAATTTTGTATTCTTATGGAAACAAGGTATTAAAGACATGCCATTTTAATATGTATTGACTTCTTTTTTTATTTTTATAATAATGATGGGTTAACTTATTTTAATGGATGTCAATAATAATTGTTATTTTTAATTATAATTTATTTTTAAGTAAAAATAATAAATAAATTTATATTAATTATAGTGACCACTAATTATTATCGTTTGATAAATAACATTTTATCTTTATTACAATTAAATTATAATACATTTTACTATCTTAAAAACTAAAAATAGAAATAAAACATATTCATACAATGAACTTAACTAATTATTTCAAATTCAAATTTTCAATGGGTTAAAATGTAAAATAAAATGATTTTCTATATATATTTTTAGTAAATTAAAGTGTAAAAAAATGAATTTCTATAAATATTTTTTTCTTTATAGTTTATTGAAAAGTTTTTTTGTTTAAATAAATAAAGTGAAGTTTGGAGACTTGTCCTTCCTTGCCACAAAGTGTACCTCTATGTCATCCTAATTCATGGAATAATGAATATCATAGCAGTAACATGAGGATGGAATCTATCTCCAAAAGCCAACAACTAGCTTGTGGATGCTCACAAATATATAGAAGTGTATGGTAAGTTAAGAGTTCTTATACATTTACCAATCTAGGCTTGAGATCCATTCTTGATGGGAGGATGAGCTTAATGGATAAGGGATGAGAAATCCAATGTAGGATAAGATAGGATTCAAGAATTTTATCCAAGTTAAATAGTTATAATAATTCCTGGAAGCTTTTGGAAGAGGAAGCTTCGAGATTCTTTATATTTTTCATGAATTTATAGAATCAATGCTGGTGATAAAGGAAGGTCCAAAGAGGGCCAACATGTTGGTGAACGCCAGTATTTTAGGAGTCTCGGTGCATTGGACCTAAAAATCACCGAAATGAAGAAATTTTAGGAATAAATTCAGGGTTTTGAGAGAGTCATGCTTAGGGATTTGTGTAGGGAGGATGAAAAAGTGTTTAAATGATGTGTCAATGATCCTGTTTGAAGGCCTATTGACCATATACGACAAAATAGCCTGTAAAATATTCCCCTCTAAAGCATAAAGTCAGAAATTACAACTGATTACTGAAGTGCTTTACCTTGTGACAAGTCAGGATCAAGAATAACGATCAGGATCATCTTCTGTTACAATACATTTATGTCATGACATCTTTGCTGAGGGAGGAATACTCATACTCATAACATAAGCTAACATTACATGTACAATGATCAAAATACACGTCCATTAATGAAAAATGTTGGACCCATGAATAGATGAATGTTTATGTGATCATAGCCATCATACATTATGATCTTGTATTAATCCTGAAATTGCGGCCTGGATGGATGAAACTAGATTCAGAGTCTTCTATCTCATTCACACGGTCTTCCAATGTATGAGTCTAACCATGTGAATCAATGAGCTAAGGTCGGACATGGTAGACACCATTTGATTACCAACCAATGATGTAAGTCATTAAAAAGCATGAGAGAAAACATAGATGATGTTAATGGATCTCAAGGTACTTCAGTACAATCCATATGGTGAGAATAAATGAGTTGAATTCAAACACCACAAAGAATTTTTTCATTCAAAGGAAAATTATGTAAATGTATCACCGAGAGCAAGGAAAATTTCCATTTATGTATGCAAGTGCCAAGGTACTGAAGGGTTGTTCGTAATTTAACTTCCTAGATAATGCATTGATGTCGAGAGGAAGTGACCTATCGCAGGAGGGGCTTCAAGTATCCCCCATAAATGACACGAAATATGTCTCATGATTTGAGACAAAAGAATGATGATATGAAATTGGATCAAGAATGACAGACATGGAATGAAGGTTTAATAGTATTGTAGCAGATACTGACTGAATGAATTCTCTTTAACATATCAGTGACACTGAATGGAGTTGGTAGCATTGATCCAAAACCAAAAGTGGAGACTTTGAAATATCACGATGAAAAAAAAAACATATTTCCCAACCCAATAGCCACAGAGATGAAGTGGAAGCGTGTCATATTCAAGAGAGACTCACTTCCATTAAAAAGTGGAGTACCTTGTTTTTCGAATTTACCCAACCATTGTTGGTTAGTACCTCTTTATTTTTTAACAAGCTTGAGGAGGATAACATATGCACTTGATGTAAGTTCATCCTTCAGATGAATACCTTCGAGTATCTTTAATGAACTCTAAGAAGGAGTGGTTTGGTATCGTCATGTTCGACGAGTCCATTGTTGCTTGATGTTTTTACGAGTCCAACGAAGGTAAAACTCAACATATTTTTCATGTTTAGAGAGTTTGAAAAAGAGGCGAAAAATAAAACTCCATATGTACCTTTTCATAGATAGTCCCTTGAGTTTGAAAAGGTAGAAAAAAAATACCCAAGAGAACCTCTTAGCCATGATCGACTAAGGTATTCCTTTTCCATAAATAGTCTATCTTAGTTTTGGAAAAGGATTAAACTTGTACTAAGTACACATTTTTTCATTTACTTTAACGAGTTCGAAAAGACAAGTTCTTGACAATATTTTCAAGTTTAGGGAGTCTGAAAAAAGCCGAAAGAGTACCCCACTTGGAAGAAAAAGTGGTAAAAAGGTATCAATTGGTTCTGATCATGATGGAACTTCTAAAAAAAAACAATGTTTAAGAGGCTATCTAATAAGAGCACTCGTTGCAATGGTTCCCCAGGCAAGGGTAAAATCTCAGTGAAAGTGTATGATGGGCCAAGCAGATTCTGACGATGGAATGACAAAACCAAGGCTCGTTTGGAAAAAAAAACTGATAAAAACAGAAATCATGAGGAGTAAAGTGGGAATGGTTTCATTTGTACACAATCTTGAAACATGGGAAACAATGCTTGAAATTGGTTTCATTTTTACACAATATTGAAACAAAGGAAAAATATGCTTGATGTAAGTTTGCATTCCCCCAGCATAATGAATCAATTTTAGGTACATGCCCACCAAGCTTCATTTTATTGACCTAAGTAGACTATTCGTTACTAACAGGTGGATGGAATGAAGGTTCATTTACGAGATCAAGTTAAAGATTTGATCAGGAATTTACGGGATCTAATTAAAGACTCGAATTGGAAGGGGATCTGTTTCATTTTTTAATGAGCGTGACACGGGAAAATAACTATGATCAAGATTGTTTCATGTTTATGATAGATTGAAACATAGAGGAAACTATTCTTATAGGAACTTATTTCGTTTTTTAATGAAGTTGGCATAGTAAAAAAACTATCCTCATAAGGGCTTGTTTCATTTTTTTAATGAGTTTGACATAAGAAAAAGAACCCTTATCGAGAATCAAATCATGGAGTCCAAGAGACCATGGCTTCTAAAAGTTTCTCATCATATGGAGGAAAAACACTCTGGAAGGAATACATATCAAAGGATCAAATGGAAAGATCGGGCTCCAATTTCCCTATTAAATTATTCTCTATATCACCTATTGGATCTAGGTCAAAATAAGTTGAGTAGATAGTGAAAGCCTCATCTTCATGAATGGGATAGGTTTCCACATAATTAACATGTGGCGAGGAAGATACCACTTTCACATTTGGAATGCTTAGTGAAGTAGGATGATTGGTAGTCAAATTAGGACCAACAAATGAAAGTTGATTGATAGTCACAATCCTTCCATCATGTAGGAAGCCCATCACTTGAAAGAGCTTGGAAAAAAAAACATTTATAGTATAAAAATTGTCTCGTCCCAGGATAAAATGGAAGTCCAAAGAGCCTATGACAACTATAACATAAATAAATACAATTTTTCCTCCCATGGTAGTAGGAAACTGAGGAAGCATCCATAAGGGTTGACTGGTCCTTCTGTTAATAGCTAACAGATTTAGAGTGATAGAAAAAAGCCGTGGGGAACCTAAATATTGTCATATGGTGGAGGATAGAATACTAAAAAAATATCCCTCATCTATAATAGTGTGATGGATATTATTATCATAAGCCTTTACATGATCTTAAAAGGCATTGAAAAAGGAAGATGAGGTTCTGTCAATTGAATCCAATCAAAGGAAATGGTTGGTTTTATTAGAGGGATTTTTGTTGGAACGAGATAAATCCCCCCCTTTTTTGGTAGAATTAGTAGAAACAAGAAGAACCTAAGTTGTGTGATCCTCACTATATACGGGAAAAGTATGATTGACTGAAGGTGCAATTGGGTCAACAATTTTCTCAAGTAATGGTTGGTCGGATGATAGACTAATAAGATTCATGTTCAGAGAGAGGTGGATTGATTGGATTTGGATTTTGATCAATCACTTCATCAACTAGTGGAGGATTGGGAGAAATATTTCAGTAACCAACCAGAAGGCGAGGATGAGAAGCTGAAAGTTTTTCCAATACTTTTGAGGCTTCATCCATTTAAGGACAAAGGTGAATAGGATAATTCCCCTCACATAACTTACATGGAAATTTTACCTTAGCCTTTTTCCCATGGACGTTACTATCACTAGGTAATGGTTTATCACCAACATGATCTCCAAAGGTTGATAACAAAGGATAATGTGAGCCCATAGACCACACTTCTAATATCTTGGGAATACCACGACAATATCTAAGAAGGTGGCCACCTTTACATAAATTGTAATGGAATTTTACTTTACAGGGTTGATCGTAAATTTTCTCCCTACTAGTTGAATGGGTAGCGATGGTTTCTTGGTTCTCCCCTACTTATTTTTCTTCTTCTTCTTCTTCCTTTTGTTATTATTCTTAACTTATTGGTAACTAGAATCAAGAATTTCACCAGGCAAGGAGGAAGAAAGGGGTGAAGAAACAACATGTGAAGAAGGAAAAGGGTCAACTTTAGGATCAAATTGAAGTTGATGTTGTTCAGGTGGAGGAGAACTTGGCTGAGGAGAAGTTTGGATATTTGGAACCAAAGGGGTCGAAAACAACCAAAATGGAAAACCGACGATAAATCCGGGAAGGGACAATGTTTCCATATAAGGAGAACCAATATTTCCAAAAAGAAGGAAAAGGACCAGGATTTTTGTAATAGGGGTTTCGTTTACTGGTGGACTCGAGCATTGTTGCCATTAGTCTCAACCTAAGAGCTACTAAGGAGTTTTTACATGGTGAGGATGTTGTTCCATAGGCAATTAATTGATTTTAGAAATTAACAACAAAAATAAATAAATAAAAGGGTAACTAGGAAAAAAATGTTTACCAAGTAACTATGAACTACAATATACCACCTTGGATAACCAAAGATTTATGTACGGGAAATAAATCTCCCCGAATAATATGTTCGGTGTATCATAGTTTACAAGGTGGCCTACTTGGTTTCCTATGGTGAGGATAGAAACCTATGGTGAAATTCCAAAATATACTTGAGAGTACGTGGCAGGGAAGTCCATAACAATGCTATCTAATGCATAATCATATGATGAGGGTATTCCCATATACTTTTCATGCATGGAACACCATCCAATATACACAAAGGTACGTGGGAAATGATCAGATACTGTTGCATACGTGAAATGAGATATCACCCCCATAATGCAACACTAACAAAAAATTGAAGCTCCTATGTTTAAAGGACACATCTCTAACCTAGGCCTCTAGATGTTTCGTTAAGTTTCAAATGCTTCTTATACTAATTGCGGTGAATTTTAGAGTTTATCTTGAATTATATTTCAGTTTCAAGGCTCAAAATGCGATGTCACTTGAACACAACTATGATGCAACTAATATGTCTAAAATAACTCTTTTCATCTTCTTTGAACAATGAAAGGCCTAACTAAGTAGGGGAAGAAGAAATAAATCAACAGTGCAACAAAAAATCTCTTCAACTTCACTATTCCAATCAAAATCAAAGTCCTATATGCAATGTATGATGCATAATATTTTTATTTTGGATTCCACTTTTTTTTTAGATGAAAAATAAGATATTTTCCTAAACATTGATAAAATAAACTATTAATAACGATGAATAAAACACCAATTCTTTAAATCACTCAATTATCAAACAATTATGTTTTCCAATGTACTAATGAAAAGAACGAAGGAAACTCTATAAAAATTCTTATCAAAATCACTCAAATCCAAAATTAAAGAATATGAAAGCTTATGAGAGACTAAGAAAAAATTAGGGACACAAGGAGGACCAACTAGAACAAAGTCAATTATATAGAAAATCACAAAAAGGAAACTTTTTGCATCAAACAAGGGTCAGTGCAAGTGCTGAAAGGGATAGGGCGCACTACAATGCACTGTCTCTAGACTAGAGGGTGCGCTGATAAAGGAAAACCAAGTTCCAACAAAAAAATGCAAGTAAGGCTTAATGAAAGGTCTTCCTAGGTCTATTCAGGACTCAGTAGGAAAATTAAGGTTTGAACAAGAGGCAGAGCAAGCACTAAGGACAAGAAACCCACCAAGGGAATACGTCATTCCGAGTATGGTCACCAATTTGTTATGTGGAATCTACAGTTGCAGACATAGGCATCTTACCTAAACTTTATGGCCTAGTATATAACAACAAAAATATAAATAAGCTAATGTTTTCCTTAAAATAGACAATGGGATGAAGCGTACCTGGAATCTGTCGTATGCTTCACTCCTCTCTTGACTTGTACGCTCCAATCCTAGCTCTGACCACTATAATTAGAACCCACACAATCAAACAACACAAGCTAATGATTTGAGACATCTATGTAGCATTGTCTTATTAATTTATTCAATAGATCAACATGACATCAAAATACATGAAATCATAACATCACTTATAGGAAAAAAAAATATTTTATTGATGTTCCTTGCTCTTGAACCTGTACCTGTTCTTGTTACTATTCAACACTTGTATCTATTTTGACATAATCATTAGTATCATGCCAAAACCAGTATTATTCATTTTATCAACTTCATGTGCATTCTCATGAAACACTATGTCCCTACATGCAAGAAATCTATGATAAATGGGATCAAACAACTTGTATATTTTTTTATCATCACAATAATAAATAAATGTGCACTTAATTGACTTTGGATGAAGTTTTCTTCTTTCATAATTTGGAATATGAGCAAATTCTTTGCATAAAAAAACTCTTAAATGACTCACTTTTGATTTATACCCATAAAATTCTTTGAAAGGCATTTTAAGCACTAAAATTTTGATCAGACTCCTATTTTTCAAATAAAAAATATTATTAATTGCTTCAACCCAAAAGAAACATTTGAAACATTTTTACCTTGAATCGTACTAAGTGCACATTCTACTAGTGTTCTATTTTTCCTCTCAGGAATTCCATTTTTCTAAGGTGTATGTGGCATTGTAAATTTTTGTAGAATCACATTTCTTTTACAATATTGATTGAATTCTCTTGATTTATATTCTCCCCCCTGATTAGATTTGAGAATTGTGATGCACTTTCCAGTTTGTTTTTCCACCATATTTTTGAATTCTTTAAATTACTAAAAAAATGACTCTTTCTTCTTATGAAATAGACCCATGTATACCTAGATGTATCATCAACAAAAATAAGAAAATACTATGCTCCACCAAGAGATCTAGTTTTCATAGGTCCACATACATAAGTATGAATCAATTCAAGTATTTTCGCGTGTATTTTCTCTTTATGTATAGGAAATTATTCTCTATGTTTCTTTCCATGTACACATGCTTCACATTCAGCATGATGATTATTCATAATAGGAATACCTTCAACCATTGTGTTCTTTTGAAGTATCATTAAACCATTGTGATTTAAATGCCCATATCTTTGATGCCATAACTCTACTATTGAAATTGTTGTAGATGCCAATGCTTGATAACTTTTCCTTGTCACATCCAGCTTATATAACCCTCCAACTCTGGTACCTGTGGCAATAACCTTGTAGTGATCTGGAATGTCTTTAACAACACACAGTGATTTCACAAATTCCACTTTCAAATCTTGGTCAGCAATATTAGAAACAAAAAATAAATTCTTTTTGATACCAAGAATATACATAACATTATGGATTTGTCTCTCTTTTCCATTATGAAAATTCATGCCTATTACTCCATAACCTTGAAATTTAAGTGATATGTTATCTGCAAATAAACATATGTTCCATTAATTTTCTCATAATATTAATCAAATCAATCCTTATTACAAGCCATATGAAGTGATTCACCAGAATCAATGAATCAAGAATTCACATAATCCATTCAACATTAGAAACAAACAATCTAAGATTTTTAAATATATCGCTGATTAAGGTGTCTTTGTCCACAAAATTTCCATTATGCGTTATTTTTCTTTGTCTATACTCATTATATTTCTTTTATATAAATCATTAGCGTGATTAAAGGGTTTTCCACAATAATAATAATAATCATTTCTCTTATCATGAGTTGGGAATTTAGATTATGTCTTACCTTTATGTTTTACTTGAAAGTTTCCTTCTTTGTTCTTTTCCCATAAATTTCCTCTGCATGGATGTTTACCCTTGGCTACCAATGCCAAATCTGAACTACTAGAGCCCAAATTAAAGCTCTTCATCCTCTCCTCTTGTAGAGGAATTATTTTTTAAGAAGCTTCCCGGATTATCCACAGTATTGAGGAACATGTGTCGACGTTTCGAATCGCAACTCGGATCCATCATCAAGACTTTAGAATGAAGAATTTTAGAGAAGGGTTTCAGACCTTTAATAGAGATCAATTTCTTGAAAAGAGCTGACCAAGGTTTTGTATTTCTGTATTGCTATTATTTTTATTAATTATGATAATTACATTTCTAATTTAATAAATTTTATCATTATTATTAATTTTAATATTTACATTTCTAATTGCATTTTCATTCTTATTTTGTTTATTTTATTTTATTTTACTAATTAGTTGGTTTTAATTTTTAAGTTTATTATTTATTATATTATAAAGTAACTAAATTGGTTAATTTAGTTTGAATAATTTTTGGGTTTGTTTTAAAATATAATATATAAATTAATTATTTAGTTTTTAATTTATGAATATTGCTTATTTTTAATTTACTAACAAATCTATTTTGTTGGGAAAATTATAATAGGAATGATTGATTAATGATTATTTTTTTGATTAATTTAAAAATATATAATTAGATATAATTAATTATAATTTAATTAATTATAAATATATTTATTTATTTAATTATATTTATAATTAATTAATTGTTTTAATTAATTATATTAATTAATGATTATTTATATAATTAAGAATTTTTATATTCATATAGTAGAAATTACTAATAATTATTGTTTAATTAATTAATTTTTATTTTAATCAAAATAAAAATCAATTAATAAGAATAATTATTAGAATTTAATTTTTTATACCAATTTAGAATTCAAAAGAGAAGGAACATACCTGAGATTCTTATACCTGAAAAACTATGTCTTGGCGTATGGTGTTTTGGAGGAGCAGATAATTAATTAAAACAATTAATTAATTAATTATAAATATAATTAATTAAATAAATAAATAAATAATTATATTTATAATTAATTATGTATTTCTAAATTAATCATTAATCAATAATTCCTATTATAATTTTCCCAACAAAATAGTTTGGTTAGTAAATTAAAAATAAGCAATATTCATAAATTAAAAACTAAATAATTAATTTATATATTATATTTTAAAACCTAACCAAAAATTATTCAGAAACTAAATTAATCAATTTAGTCTCTTTATAATATAATAAATAATAAACTTAAAAATTAAAACCAACTAATTAGTAAAATAAAATAAAATAAACAAAATAAAAATGAAAATGCAATTAATAGAAAATCAAAGGTACCACCTAAGCTTACAAAAAAGAAAAGAAAAAGAAAATGCAATTAGAAATGTAATTATTAAAATTAATAATAATAATAAAATTTATTAAATTATAAATGTAATTATTATAATTAATAAAATTAATAGAAATACAGAAATACAAAACCTTGGTCGACTCTCTTCAAGAAATTGATCTCTATTAAAGGTTTGAAACCCTTCTTTAAAATTCTTCATTCTAAAGTTGTGATGATGGATCCCACTAGGGATTCGAAATGTTGACACATGTTCCTCAATACTTTGGATAATGCGGGAAGCTTCTTAAAAAATGATCACCACTAGAGGAATTATTGTCAGTTCATGACTTTTCTCTAGCTGAGAGACTTGAAACAAAAAATTGATAATCTTTCACTAAGCCATTTAATGTGATGGTGACTAAGTCAGTACTAGACATATTTTCACCAATATCTCCTAACTTATCACTTAAATATTTGACACTAGACATGAAATTTCTTATATTTTCATTTGCTTCCATTTTTAGAGATAAAAGTTTATTCTTAAAAAACAAGACTTGGTTTGTATTTGTTATTTCATACAAATCCTTGAGCACATCCCACATTTCTTTGTATGTCTTGGAATCTCTGATGTGAGGAATAATGTTGTCCTTTACGGAAATATGCAACAAAGCCTTTGCTTTCATCTCTAGTTTCTCCCAATCTCGAACATACGCTGCAACAAGGTTTGGGTTCATCCCCTCTCACAGTATTGTCAACAACTTGATTTTCCAATTCACATAATTTCATCCATCAAGTTTAGTGGATTCTTTCAAATAATTACTATCCAAAAAAAAATCACATTTTTATAAGTCCCCAAAAATTGCACCAAATCTCAAATAAATACCAAATAATCTCATAAATACTTTCACAACACATGCACCATAAAAATCTTTACCAACAACTATTTTTCACCATTCAATTTATACCAACAACCCCTTATAACCATTCAATTTATACCAACAACCCCTTATCTATATATCTTTATATATATAACCACTTAAAAAAGAAAAATATTAAAAAAAAACTTATGTTAAAAACCTATCTTCTTTCGGGTCCTTATATCTCTTTTTTCAACCACCAAACACAAAATAATATTGTTTCTTATCATTAACCTTATCCTCCTTAACCCATACTCAATTTATTTTCCAAAAAACCAAACTTAAAAAACCAAACTTAAACATAATATTGTTTCTTATCATTAACCTTATCCTCCTTTAACCCATATTCAATTTATTTTCCAAAAAACCAAACTTAAACAGATTATTTTCACTGTTTGAAAAGAAAAAACTCAAGACTATATATATATATATATATATATTAAATTATATCATTTCAAAATTTTTAATAACAACATATATATATATATATATAACCTCAATTTTTTTAATAACAACACACTTATACCTCAAATCTATAGTAAGCCCTTGCCAACACGCTTATTTTTTTTATGAGTGAAGGGACAGATGATCTTTGCTAGCTCTCTTCACCGTCATGGCACATATTTGTTGCAGCTTCTTCAATTGACAATGAGGACAGTTTCTGCGAAAATTCACCTTCCACGAAGCGTCCACACAATAAGACAACATCACAACAGATTCACACAATATCTACCTAAGAGCTCACGTTCTCTGCACACTGATTCACCAATCTTCCCACGCAGCTCTGATTCCATTTCCAAACGTTGCATTTCATTTCCAAACGTTGCAATTTATATACATGAAGGGATCCAAAGATTTTGCAGTGACCTCCACCGACTGGTATTTATTTCATACCTAGATCTCCAACCGACAGTTCATAGTCGACTAAAATAGTCATATAAATAGTTGTCGTGATTATTATTTTGAGATAAGAAACGTGGCTCCATCCCTTTTGCGTTTCATGGTCATGGATAGGTAAATTTAAAATGAAAAAAGGAGAAGCAATGTCACTGCATCCCATTTGCGTTTCATGGTCAATACCATCTCTATAGGTAAATTTAATAGTTTCTCTCTTCACTATATATATATAGAGTTAATTATAAATTTCCAACAAATGGCTTACAATTAAACATATTGTTTTTTGTTTTTTTAGATTAATACAAATAACATGGTCTATAATTAAATATAATGCTCCAGATTTTTAAAAAAAAATTTCTTGCATGTCTAACTTCATATTTAAAACATGTTTAAAATTACACTTTACTCAATAGGATTATAATTTACTATGTTAGTTGCTAATTGCCAAATGAGAATGGATATGTTTTATAATGAAAAGTATTTGGCATCTACATCAAAGTGCTTATCAGCCAATAGTATGAATATCAAATATTGACACAAAGGCAAAATGCATGTTATGTTGTATTTACTAATATATATATATTTTTTAAGAATTTTCTTTGATCTTCCAAACTTAATCTGCACAAAGAAAAAAAAACTTATTACAAGACATAAATCTACCTATTTACCTAATTATGCTATATCTTTTTGACTTTACTGCTATGCTATATATTTTTTTGACTTATGCTACATATTAAGAAACTTTGAATATGATAAACACATATTAAGAAACTTTGAATATTTACATCCTCTCTCTGTTTAATTTAAACTGGAATTGAAAATTTAGGTCGTGTATTAAGCTAATTGTATGTGTATGGACAAGATAAACATTAAAATTAAGTTTTACATTAAAAAAAATGGATTTTAGAAAAGATAAGAATGAGGTTTTGCATTAAGCGGGCAGTATGAGCATTCAGGAATTCGAGTGAATTAGTTTGAATGGGAAAGAACTGGATGGATCTCTGAAGTAGCGAAATCTTACAAAGCATCACGATAAAGAATAAAGGATTGAGACCTGAACCAACTGCTGAGGATAAGCAGGAATTTGTAGAGTTTTTGTGGTCTGATCAAACTGATAGGCATTACGTTTGAACAGGAGTGTGGTGTTACGCTGAGGAATGGAGGTAGTTGGGGGGGGCTGAGAATCCTCTTCATGAGAGTTTCATTTGCTTGAGATCTCAAATGGAGGTCATCTATTAGATAGAATGCTATAGTTTCGTGAGCTCAACTGGACTTTAAAATTAGGTATAACATTGAAAAAAATAAGTTTTACATTAGAATTTAAAGATTACATATTTTGTTTATCGAATATATATTTAGTAGCGAGTTATCTTTTCATTAACATGTTTAGTTATATCATATTTGTTGATTGGGAATGTTTAATTATGTTTTTAATTTGGTTGCAGAGATAGAAATATGTTTTATGAAAATTCCCGTGTATAGTTTGGAATAGCTTTTAAATATAGATAAATATTATTATTTTTCTTTAATTTAAATTAAATTTTTCAAATTCAGCTTTAATGTCAATGTTTATATTAAATTAATAATTATTAAAAATAAAAAATTATTATATATATATATATATATAAAGTTTGACATGAGTATATCTTAATATGTTTAATAAATCATTTTATGGGTTGGAATTGAGGATCTTCCTCTATCCAAGGTCTAGTGGACATTAGTCTTATTAGTATTAATTATTAGTATCATTCACATAATAATATTAACATTAACAATATTTACATTCTAATTATTAATACAATTAATAATACAAAAATATTATTTTAATAATATTAATGAAAAAAATAGTAAAATTATTCACAATATTATTATTAACATTATTAATATATTATAAACAATATTAATACAATAATGATTGATGTACTAATATTTTTTTGAAAAAAATTGATATATATATCCATAAGAGAAGTGTATATATCTTTGTCTATAATCTCACAGACTTTTCTTCCTAGAAAATACAACAAAAACTCTAATCATTCCTCCTTATATCTGACTGAGAGGCTATACAAAATTTAATATTTAGTAAAATTTGAAGGCACATCTTCCCTTTTATCAGCAACTTATTGGCCACATATTTCAAAAAACCGTATTAAGAAAAATGAGTGTGGAAAGAGAGGCTAGATGGAGAGGTTTGATTCAATTGATTACACCTTTACTCAATCATAGAATTCATAAATACCAATTGAAACATTGAGGAGGGAGACTCAAGATTCCTCTGATAGGATGACTGCTTTGATATTTAGTTCCCTGGGGACGTGGAAGAAATGGGTTCGTTCGAAGGAGTCCGAAACTAGACGAATGTCACAAAGACTGTGCTTAGGGTTGATTTTGTTCATTGAATCCCTTTGATTGGCCCAATCAATGACAATTTTGGAGTTTCCCCTAACCTAAAGACTAGTCAAACCTATTTTGAAACCTAGTTTAAAAAAAAACAAAAGCATAGTGAACTTAAGTTTGTTGTTTGTCCCCCTACTATGGGCATACCTACATTACATGAAATGGAAGTGTCTAAAATAGATAAAAAAAACCTACCCCACAGTAAGGTCGGTGGCCTTGTATGGTACCATTGGAATATACCCATGGAGAGTCATAATGATTCACGAGTATTTAACATGTACCTTCAAAATGTAATTTTTTGTGTCTCAATTTTTTTAGAAAATTCTAGATTTTGTAGATGTTTATAAAGTACTAAACTATCTAAAAGGCCAAGAAACAAAATGTAAAAAAAAGAAAGAAGAAAAGAAAAATAAAAATATTTTCTTAGAGAGTCCTTCTAAATAAGCTTCTTTGAAGAATGGATCATCTTTATAAATATCTTTCAAATCATCCATCCATAAAACATTTACCTGTAATTCATCTAGAACTAGATTGATTCTACTGAAAACACCTACTACTTTATTTGACTGCCTTCTTCTATGCTTGATAACAAATGTAAAATTTTGTAGAAAGTCAATCAATTTAACTTCTTGACTAAATTTTCTCTGGTTGTTGATATATTGTAAAGCATGATTGTTGGTTTAAAGGATAAATTCTTTTAACACGAGAAAATGTCTTTAATATCATGAAAAAATGGTACACCCATTTGTACACAACAACAAACACTCAGTGTTAGTAAGAAACATGTAAATATTGCACATTTATAGCTCAAAACATTACAAAAGGAAAAAAATAAAAGGTTCTCCTAAAGTCCATTTAAAAAATAAACACTTATGGGTGCTCTAAAGACGGTTTGACGCATCCTCATGGCTTTTTGTTCGATAACCCTGACGGTCATAGCAAGCAAAATCAACACCTCGAGAGACACATGGCTTGAATTAGACGCAATCTCTTGACATGACAAAGCTGACCATTTGATCCTTGAGGATTAAGAAGCCTTAATTGAAGGAGGATGGTAACTCCCATTTCATTTATGAGCCAAGATATCTCATTTATGAGCCAAAGTAGGTAGATATTGTTCAAAATATCTATAAATGCAAGAGGATGGAGAGATAAAAAAAGAGAAGAAGTTGTATATTGTTATGATGCCAAAATTGCTCCAAGAAATTAAGCATTCCAATGGTAATAAGATTCCACCATTGAGAGAGATTCTTCTTTACTTCTTTGAGAGAGAAAGAGCTTACAAATGAGATTGAGAAAGGGAAATAATTGTCGAGAGCTATTGAGCACAATTGCTCCAATAAAATCTCGTCAAGTGTCTTTAAAGTCTATTTGTAACTCTTCCACTACCAACAATCAATAAAGAGAGCCCCTTTCCCATTACTTTTTTTATTTTGTTTTCTTCATTTTCTTGTTTTAATTTGTCTAGTTTGGTTTTGTCTCATGCATTGTTTCCATATAATTCAATGGTATGTTTATTCCATGTCTAATCACTAATATCACTCATTGTTTGTATATATTCTTGTAGGATTTAACGAACTATAAGATAAGAGAATTTGGGATACTTGTTCTACCAAATTCAACACACAAATTGATGACTTCATTGGTTTTCCTTTTTTGATAAAATTGGTTGTTTGCAAGCCTTGGGTCATGTTATCACTTTTAAAAAAAAATTAAAAACATCATTTTGACAAGATTACTTAGGTTCATGTGTCAAAATAGGGTCTTAAGAGTCATTTCTTGAGTTTGACCAGGGGAAGTATTAAATTTTTATAGTTTGAGCCTACCCTAGTGTTTAAATAAACTCATTTTTAAGGTCTTTCATGTCGAGTCTTTCATCATTTTAGGATTCATTCATTTCCCAAATATTTTCTATAAAAACCGCCCAATTAGCCAAGAAAACGTAGTTTCGTTGTTAGTATGAATCTTTTGTCGAAGTGTATGAAAAAAGACCACTTTAGCTACGCATAACTTATAGCCCTAACATCAAATAAGGCTACCAATATCTTCATATCTGCAGTTAGTTGATCAAGACAAGTGCTGCAAAAATCCAGATCTATGCATAAAGAGACATTAAGAAGTAAAAGTAAGGTTTTGCTCCATACATCCAATAGACAAGACAAGAACAATATTTTTGAAAGAATTTTTGTATTAAGGGCACCTGGGAGGAAAACAAGAAGGTGTTTCCAATTCTCCTCAATGGGATGGGTTCTTGGAAGTCCTCAGCACTTCAGATCTAGCATTTCTCTCTCCTGTTGGTGTAGAAAACCCGGACAAAGATAGAACTCAAAGGGAGCTCACACAGCAAATAATGGAAAATATGACAATGATAATGGCTCAAAGTCAGACCAAGAGTATAGATCCAGAGTGATATAATAGGCAACAAAAGGTGAAGAATGGTAGGAGAAACCCTCCTATTTATAACAAAATATTGGGTCATTCTAGATCTTGGTGCATGATTAAAATAACATTAACCAAATCTAGATCCACCTTTTATGGAATATTTTATTATATTTGTTGGAGGGAAAAAGTATTTGACTTGGGTCAAATCCCTTTATTTGTGAATAATAAATAAATAAATGATTTGTTTATCATTTTAAGGAAGTGGTTGAAAGATAATCAAATAAATAATGATTTATTTAATTATTTATGGGTGATTTAGTCATATTTAACAAGGAATATTATTTAAATAAGATTTAAATAATTATTCCTAGAAAATAATAAGATAAATAAAGAATTATCTAATTAATTTCTTTGTTTTGGGTTAAACATGACCAGGAATAATAATTGAATTATTGTTTAATTAATTATTCCTTGAGGAAAATCAAACAAATATAGGTTTGTTTAATATTTCCTTTTGGGGTTTCCTGTTTAGACCACAAACAACCTAATAAATGTGTTTTATTAAGTTATTTTACATAGTGAAAGCAATTTTACTTAGGGTAAAATTGGTCTTACATGGTGTACTTGGGTCCATCTAATGATAGTAGGTTAGATGACCAAAAAATGGTGTAACATTCGTAGCACATCACGTTGAAAAAAGTCACTTTGCGCTACGAAAGCGCTGATATTTTCGTAGCGCAAACAAAAAAAATTACACTACACGTGCTATGAAAGTGCAGTTTTGTAACTCTCTTGTCAGTTGAGTTGTCAGATGTTAGAAATCGTTGGGAAAGGGTAAGATAGAGGCTTTTTGAGTCATGTAATGATGAAATCGAAGTACACACCCACATTTGCAGTCATCATGGTCAGTATAGCTTACGAGTGGGCCATCATTTTCAGTTATGAAAGGACACTTGAAATTTAAATTCTTTCCTAATTACTCATTCTCATTCCTTTTGATTTCATTCGTAATGTGTGAGCTCTGAGTATCGACTCAAACTTGTGGATGGTTCTTACAAAGGTCTATTACATTCATATTAAGTGAGGATGAGAGGTTCTCTGAAGAATATGGTAGTGGAAAGAAAAATACAAAGAGGAGGATAGTGCTTAAGGCATGAACCTAAAGACATGAAGGCAATAACTGAAGATCCAACAGTGATGGAAGCATTCAGAAGAGCAGGTTGCCTACGGTTTTGTGGGAAATTACAGGGCTGTCACACACAGGTATCCAAGGAATTTGCTATGAATTTCAATGGAACATCTACTAAAGTGGGGATGCTAAGTTTTTCTATCACACCAGAGGTCATTGCTGTTGTTACATAGATTCTAAGAGGTCAAGAAACCTGGTTCAAAGGATTCCAATTTAATATGGAGTAGTGTAAAGAGTTCATGAAGCCTGAGCACATTGAGATGGATATTTACAATGCTATCCCAAGAAGTTGCATCAAAGATAATTATTCAAAACTGATGCTCAACATTCTAAAATATTTTACTTGTGAAGGCAGATATCAGAAGGTTTATTCATACCATTTCAAATTACTTCTACACTTCACTGGTAAGATTTCACTTGACTTACCTTTTTATCTGCATAGAAGTCTTGAAAAGATGGCTGATAAGGTGCAAGCAAAGTTTGAGGGGAGTGAGACATCATTATTTCATCATGGCTTAATGAAATTATTAATTTTAGATGAACTGTAAAAGATAGGCAGAGATTGGTCCTCATTCTTGTTTGTTAATGGTTTTGAGTTGGAAGCTCTAATTCCTGCAAGAACCCTAAATCTAAAGGAGTTCCATCATCACCAGCAATAGAACCAAGTCAACCTATGGTTACAAAACCAAAAGAAACTGCAAGAGTAAAGCCAAGAAAGAAAACTGAGAAAAGGCCAGAGAAAATGCAAATTATTGATACACCAACTCTCCCACTTGCAAAATAGAAATCAAAGGTTGTTAAAGATGCAAAAAAAGGACAAGACGTCAACAAAAAAGGGACCAAAAGAATAAATAGAAGCCAAGCAGTGGTTTTGAAAGGAAAGACAGTTGCTATAGAAGACTGTTCAGTAACAAAGGGGAATCTAGAGGATATTCTTCATGCCATTGATATAGAGGAAACACCTATTGTCCAAGCTGAATTTATTGGGGAAGATAAGCAGAAGTTGAAAAATGCTAAGTTTGCAACGAGATTAGAGTTTGAGGGGAAGATGTAGGTTTCATTTTTCAAGCAAGAAAGCCTATGACAAGGCATGCTAGGAAATTAATGGAAGGTAGAAAAGAAGTTCAAAAACCCACTGAGACAACTAAATCACCTAAAGAGATTATTGATATATCATCACCCATAGTGAAGGATACAATCAAAAAATTAAAAAAGGGAAAAGAGAAAGTGATATAGAAAAAAAAGTTTCAACGCCTTGAGGAAAAGTTAAAGTTGGAAAATCAGGAAATTTCTGTCATGAAAAAGAAAGCTAGAAAACATAGTGTCAAGAAAATAAAGTTTAAAAGGATAAAGGCAGTGTGGGAAGGACAAGTTGTTTCTGATTCTGAAAATTTAGATAATAGAGAGCAACTTTTGAAGTGGACAATTCCAACAATAAAAGAAGCTAAGTTTGTCAGAATAATAAACACCCATCTGAGAGCTACTAATAAAAGACTTAAAGACTAGGTGAAGATTTACAAGAGTAGCTGGAGTTAATTCATGATGATCTATAGAGAAAAGGAATTAAAATGAAATTCATAGAAGAACCAATAGGCCAACTAATTGTACATGAGGAAGAAATGCCTCAAAGAAGCTAATATGAGTTTGGTTTATGGTTTGTATGTTTTGTAGACGATGAGGACAGGTTATATTTTTAGTTTTCGGGTAACCACAGTTTTCATTTGACAAATTTTAATAAAAATCTACATACTCATCAGTTTCATAGTGCCTCCAGGCTTAAAAAGAAGAAAAGTGCTACGAAACTACTGTAGCTGCATTTTTTTCTTCTTTTGATTAGTATTTAAGGTGTTAAAGGCTGATTTAAGAGCTGAAATTGCTATGAAAGGTGTGTTGAAGGGTGATTAAAATGATGCAAGAAGAAAGAGTCAAGTTTTTGGAGGATAAAGGCTTGTAATGGCAACGCTACAGAAAGCACTACGAAACTGTTGTATTTTCATAGCGCAATACATTATATCCTTTTGAGAAGTTTTTGAAGCGGTTTTAGACAGCTGGAGGCTAGGAAAGAGTTATGGTACATATTAAGCCAACTTTCAACAGCGAAGGACCACCAAATGAAGATTAAAGGATTGTCAAAATTGTTCAAAGAAGGAAAAAGATCCTATGCCTAAAAAACAGGGTATTGTTTCCTATTTTTATGGAGGTCAGCTAAGAGGTCATGAAGAACTGAATGCCATTATCCAAATTTGACTATGTGATTATACACCTATGAATGATGTAATTTCAAATAGATAAGGTTTTTATAGATAATAATAAGGAGTTTGAGTCCTTTTTGAAATAGGACTGTCAAATAGGATAGGTGTCTTTTTGTAATAAATTTCATGTTTTATGGTTATGCAAGGTGTCAGTGGAGAAAAATTAGATGTATCTAGCCTAGAAGCAGATCATCTGAAGATGTAAGAATTCTATTAAAGGCTATTGGGTCGAATTGGTCAAGGGTTGGAAATTTTTGGCAAAACTGAGCTTGTTGTGAATTCACTGTTTTCAGCTAATACAGAGATCTTATACTTGACCAACTTGAGATTGTGAAGGAGTTTCAGTGTTTTCCTATTCTATTTGTATTTCTTATATATCTCATTTGTAGTGGTGTTCATCTATTTACTCAGAATTCATCTATAAGATGCTCTGACTTCCTTTATAAGTGAACTGACTGTGTTTTTACATGTTTCATGTGTGTGTGCCTTATCACTAAAAACTCTGATATGCCTCAACTTCCATGTTAAGTAGACTCACTGAATTACTGAATTTCTTTGACTCCATAAGCCCATTGTATACATGATGATGTTAGTTTCAACCTACATCTATCATTATCAATTTATTTCCTAGAGTTAGCCATCTACATTTTTATACATATCATTAACCCTTGAGAGAGCCCTCTTAGACTAAGGAGGCTAAGCCTTAGTCAAAAGATTAGGTTTGAAATAGTTACATGATATTTTCTAATCAAGTAGCCTATCAGGTCCAATTTTGTGATAACAGGTCACTCGGTTTTTTCCATTTGGTTTTATTCAATTATTTTTTGTTCAACTTTGTAGGTCTCCCTTGGACCTACTTGTGGAATAAAAGGATCTCTTTTTAAATTTTAATGCCACCCTCAAATATTTTGAAAATATAGTCACGTAGGTCTCATGACTATGCAGACTATAAACTGTGAGACACACACAATTTTTTTTTTATCATTATAATTTCCTTTTCCTGATTGCTTGGTAGCCTTTAGCGATCTACCTACACTTCTACAAATTTTTTGCAAATTATATATACATTAATATTACTTTTATAACCACCATAATTAGAGTAATTGTGCTCATCTTTTACACTAAAATTTTGTAACTTGGGACTAGGTGTAGTTTGATTAAGAATGAGAGTAGGCTCTTCCTCTCTTGCACCCTTATGGAAAACCTATAAGGGGATCCAAAACGGTTTCAAAATACTACCTACCATCTCCCTTTTAATTGGAAATTCACACATAACTTAAATAGGAAATACATAACCGACCCTTATCCTCACATATTGACTTGTTTTGAAAACAATTTAATTTTTGGGACTAGGAGTTGGTGTTTGTAAGAATTAGAGTCGGCTCTCCCTCCCTCGCACCATTTTGGAAAACTTGTAAGGGGATCTATAAAGTTTCTAAAAGCACCAAAATTTCCATCTCCCTACATGATCACATAGCATAATTAATAAAAGTATGCAAATCATTATATACACGTATTTTTCTTTTCTCAAGGAACAACTTAACATAATATATTTAGGGGGATTGTAACAGATCATCACACATCCACATTGTTGCAGTTAAAACACTTTGTATGTTCTCCATTCACCTTGCACACACTATCATAGCACACGCTAAATTATTGTAAACTTTATGCAAAGGATATGCTCTTTTATAATATTTGTACTTAGTTTATTTTGAATTTATATTTTGGAACACCTTAAGCAAAGCAAGACCCTTTAAAAAGCACCATAACTTTAACAAACTAAATTCCCCACATGAATCACAAGATAATTTATACCTCAGAATACGACCATGGGGGTAGACATCCCATAAGCCACTGTGGTTTTTTTTCATTAAAAAACATAGGATTTTTATTTTTAAGGAAGTTTTGAAATATTACATAATCCAGTGCCATAACCAGTGATGAGAAGAAACCTATGAAGGGGTAAGGCCTAGAAGACAAATTATCATTTCCCCCTTGTTGTGTCTCGACACTTGGTACAATATCTCAGTCCAAAGTTAACAACTAGAAGATAGAATTCTCTCATCTCCACTGGATGTTGGTAGCATAGTGACTAAATATTAGGGCATCTTTCCATATAGGTGGTGGGTGTGGGAGAACTTGCACCTGGAGGTGATTTCAAATAGGTTGTTGGAAGTGTCACCAATACTTTTGAGACATGGATCCATTGACCCTCGTTATAAACCTCTTCCATAACTTGTTTTGGTTTTTGGATTCTAGAAGAAATGCTAGTACTTTTTGGAACATGGCCCCAATACCCTTGTAAGAGATTTCACAAGGCCTACTTACTAATTGAGCGAAAGGATGCTAGGTGTTTTAGGATTTTTTTTATCATAGAAAAACCTCACAAACTTTTTTGTTGATTGTTTCACACAATAAAGAGGTTAAAGGGAGAACTAAACATTTATTTTTTTCGCTTTTTCTAATGTATGTGAATCATCTGGTTTGCTAAAGAAATCCCTACTCATAATATCTTCACAAATTTTTTAGGTCACTATATAGGACCTAAGGGTTTCTCGTTGCTTTATGTGCCTGTAAGACCTCCACCACTTATCAAGAAACTACCTAGTCTCTCACCATTTTTTTGTAGATGACAACATCCAAATAACTTGTTTGGCACATCCATCCTTGGTGCTACTTTGTTGGAAACTAGTTCCTTTCAAGGTACCACTAACACTGTAGTATACCTAGGGGGGATAATATAGGTCATAGAGGGAGGTACCCAAGGGAATAATATGATGTAATAATGTAAGAATGATAAATAAATGGGCCATAGTTAATAAATAAAGTGGTTAACCCACATTATGGAAGGGACCACATGTAGCTAGGGATTAAAGTGGTAAGACCATTGTATTGGATGTATGGTATTGAGAGACCCATGGTAACTTCCCATGGTATTGCATGTATGAAACCTATATAGAGGCTAGAGACTCTCCACTGAGAGATGTGAAGGATTATGGTATTAAAAAGCATATGGCTTGTGTAGTGATCTCCTTCCTTAAGGAGTGAGTGTATGATGTTGCCCTACCTCAAGGGTTTGATATTAATGAATATCTGAAGTTTTATCTTCTATGGTGTTATTTCTTGGGCATATTTTCCAAGAGGCATATTTCTAAGTTATTTATCTATCTTTTATTCTTAAAAAAAAAAAAATTCTACACCCATTAAGCCCTCCAAAAAACCTACTATGATGAATGAAGAGGAAGAATTGCAACACGATATATCAATATTATGGGACCAAGTGCAAAAAATTTCGCTCTCACAAAGAGCAACCAAAGATGAACTAAAAGGTGACATGGATAGTTTAAAAGTAGACATGGAAGCTAAGATGGATGTCATGGAAGCTAAGATGGATGGAATGGAAGCTAAGATCGATGGTATAGAAGAAAAACTTGAAGGTCTGAAGGAAGATTTGACAAAGTTGCTACAAAAAATGATTCCTAATGGTGGAAAGGTAGTAGATGAAACTTATGATGAGAACAAAAGAAATGTTAATCATGATTTTATAGACTCTAATGTTGGATTTCAGACCCACTATATTCCAGATATCGATAGGAGGAATTTTGATGGGAAGGATCTGATAACATGGAGACTACATATGGAGCAAATCTTAGCTCAGACAATATTTCCAGAACTTGACGAGGAAGAAAACATAATATTGGAACCTAAAGCATTCACAAAAATAAGAACTCGATAGCTACGAAATCGATCAATTTCAGAGTCTCTCATCAAGTCGAAGAACTATCCAGCTAAATATTCTACATGGGAGGATGAGAATCTTATACAGAAGCATCCTGAAGTAATCAAGCATTAAGGAAAACATTGTTATTAAGGAGAGGGGCATGTCAGGATGGGAGGATGATAATTTTATACAGAAGCATCCAGAAGTAATAAAGTGTTGAGGACAACACTGTTTTGAAGAAGAGGGGCATGTTAGGTCCCTATAATACTAGTGTATCCCCTTATTGTTATTGTTAGTGTATCCCCTTATTATTATTGTTGTGGCCATGTAGTCCCCATATTGTTATTATTGTGCCCCATAGAAGCCCACTATTGTTATTGTTGTGCCCTTACATTGTTATTGTTATGTAAGCTAGGATTATATTGTGACCCCTTGGACTCCTATATATAGAAAAAAGGTTTTTTCATTTGTATCATCCAAGAATTTTTCATTTATGTAATGTAAAGGATATTTCCCCCTTGAAGAGGTAAATTTCTAAGTCGTTTATCGATACTTTCTTCTATTTTGTGATTTGGTTTCATAACACTCCACTTTGCGTCATCATGTCACCAGTGTTGAAAAATATGTTCTTCATCAAACATGCCTAGAAAATCTTTGAAGAAGTAATATAAGACTTGATTTAAAAAATTTGTGGAAAGCTTGTAAAAAATTGTGTTTTACAAGCCTAGTGTGCTCTACACTACTACTGACCTGCACTTGTCACCTTTTTCAAAACATGTGTCTAGTGATGGAAGCAAAACTTTTGTCAAGAAAACATGCACTAGTCCTCTTGAGGCAGTTCTTCCAAAAAAGGAGTAGAATATTCCCTCACTATAAGTCTTGAGAATGACGACGTGGTTTCAGGTAGTTGATGGTAGGAGTGAGACCTCCCATTCATGGCCATGGATCATCTTTCCATGGATATTTCCCTGAATATGTGGAACTCCTCTCACCTTCTATGGATCCTCAAATCCCTGTCCTTCCCTATAAATGAAACCCCTACCCTCCACTAAGGGTTGGTTTCCATTCTATGAGTTGAAGCATGCCCAATTGTTGCCCATCTATGAAGGAGGAAGTTGTTTGAAGAGTTGAGGCTAGGACTTGGAGTCTCACCTAAAGGAGACATCCAAAATCAAGGCTTCTAGTTTCATTTATCCCTTTATCATTCTATTTATAATACATTGTGTGTTTCCTTTCCATAAAAGTGTCTATCATAGCATAATTATTCTAGTGCTCCTTGATCTGCTACATAGCTTATACTACAGATTATTATGCTTTGTATCTATTTGTTGTCTCCACTTATTATTCCTTGCAGGAATTTGTCTTCATCGATGGAGAGGATATCATGAGTGTGGAAATGAAAGAACTAAGGTTGACATCAAAAGTAAGCATTAGCATCAAAAAGAGGTAGGACATCTATCCTCCTTCATGTTTTCTATCATAAGTTAGTGTTATAGGTCAATTTGGGAATCATCCCCCATGACCTAAGAGAAGAAAAATTCATTCATGGCTTCTATTGTGAGATTTCCAAGGTTTGAAGTATATGTCATATCACTTATTGACTCACCAATGCAGCCTCTAAAGGGACTAACTGTGTTGCATATGTAGCTTCCTCCATTGAAGGGTGCACTGCAATGCACTATTCGACATTCAAGAGTGCGTTGGTCACCTGGGAGTGGAATTCTCATTGTTCTGGGAATCTCCACATGGCCAATGCCTTCTAGAAGGGTCTATATGTGTCAAATTTTGAATCCAAGTGTCCATCTAACACCTCTGAACCTGGGAACATGTATTTCCTATTATTAGAAAGTCATTCATTAAGAAACTACCATCAGTTTCCTTATAAATTGAGCACATACCCTAGTGCTAGGGAAGGAAGAATTTTGGTAAAGAAATGATGTTGGATTATCATTTTAGAGAGTGAAAGTACTGATATGATACTGGTGTGATGTTGGATGTGATGAGGTTGGGATGAAGCTGGAGCTAGTGGCATCAAATCGATCATTGGTTGTAACCTCCCCCTTCTACTCTTTAATAAAGATTGTTGTTCATTTTCCCATATATGTATATGTTTATGTTTCTATTTATCATGCAATGGATTCTTGAATAATATATATGTTTCACATCTAATCGATTTGAGTGATTAAAATAATGAGGCATTTTTATATTGAAATCTGTTTGTTTTTCTTTGTTTATGCTTGTTGGAATCAATTTGGAGATTTGAGTTGGATTGAAGGCGACAACAAAAGCAACAGAAGGAGAAGGAGAAGTGCTTGGATTGAAAGTAGGTTCTTCTATCATTCTGTGAATTATTATTTTAGATAAAGTGCTATCAAAGTCTTTCATCTATTGTTCTAAGTGCCTAGCACCACACTTAGGGAATTTGATTTATCCGTAGATCATAATTCTGCATAACAAATTGATGACTCCGCTAGGGAGTTTCCTATCATTCCTGGTGTTTTTTCCTCTACTAATCCTCATCAGTAGCATCTAATTTTAGTTATTATACTTTTTAATGAAATAATTGGATTATAAGTGTGTTCTGTAGCTTGCAGTTTCAATCACTGCTGCACCCAACGCACTATTGGTCAAGACACAATGCACTGTCTCCCACCCAATGGTGCACTAAAATGAACTGTCTCCCCTTAGAGACTGTGTTTCCCCCTAAGCTAACCAATTCCATTCAAATTTGTTATTTCTATCATTCTCAAGAATTTTTTTGATGTATTCTCAATTTTTTGATACCTCTTAGAGACCAGTGAGATTACGAGATTCTTCCTCCTTTGAAAAGTAAATTTGTTCAATGTATCTTTAGTGTTTTTCTTTATAATTGAGAAATCAAATTCAAATTATTTTATTTCTGCATTAGATCCATTTGTTTTCGTAAAGGAAATCGTCGTTAAATTCTTCATTTCCTATAGGAAAAATTGTAGTTCCATTCTTCATTTTTCCTAAAAGAGAAATTGTTGTTAAATTCCTCATTTCTCAAAGAAGAAAACATTTGTTTTTGTTGATTTAATGCATATAGTTTCCTTTCTTGCATTCACATTAAGGGATATGAAAAGAAAAACATGCATGTGCATATAGTGAATTGTGTGTGTTGCATAGGAACAAGTTAGGAAAGTTGCAGTTTAGTTTGTGCTCTTTGTTGTTTGCTCTAAAAATGATTTCTTTTTCCCTTAGTAGCTAGGATTTTCATTGAAAAAGCTAAAATTGAAAGGTTTTCTTATCATTTTAGTTTGAATTTTTAGGAATTTCCATCGCATCATGTGGTGAATCTCAAAGATAAACTTTATAAACAAGATCAACTTAAAATTTACATCAATCTACCTAAGAAAGAATTGGAACCATAACGATAATATTTAGAAGGTCTAGGCTAGAGACGTGTTCTAGCATCGTTAACATAACAATTGTCGTTAACTTGTCTGCGATACATTCCAAGTGTGATACCTCAATCCATGTACATAAGTATTTCACAGCTCATCCACTTCCCTTCGGGTATATCGCGCAGTGTTATAGTAAGAAAAGTATATTGGGTGCTCTCACTATGCGGTTTCACATTAGACAATGCTAATATGGACTTGGGCCTCCACGTACCTTCGGGTATATTTGAGAGGACAAATTTAGGTTGCTATCCACCTATAGTGAATCGAGTTGGCCCCCTTGTAACTTGTGATACACCGAACACAACATTCAGGGAGATTGCCTGCCTACACTTGTTGGTTTGCCAATAGGTATTCTGTAGTTCACAATTACTTGGTAATTTGTTTTCCTAGAATTACCCTTTTAATTTGTTTATTTGTTTTTGGTAATAAAATGAATCATTCATCGTGGAAGAATAACACCCTTTCCCCCTTCATTTGCGTAGAATAACATTGAAACCACCTTTACCACCGGAAGCCATTTCTGGTCGGCGAAGGCGACATCGCTCTGCTGAAACTAGTACTATCAGTACCTTTGGTGCGACATCATCCTCAAATATACTAGAGTCGGCACAAGTTGTTTCTACAAATCCTGGTTCATATACTATTGTCAAATTGGAGTCCTCACATATACCCGTGGTCACAATCCATCCAATCAATGAGACCATACCTCCTGAACCTAACTTTGTTCAACTGGAAGTTGATCCCAATCCTATCACCTTTTTTCCAGAACATATGAATCCTAAAGTCAAACGACCGAAAGTTGTTCCTGTATCGGTTGCCCCATAATCTACTGTAGCCATTAAGTCTCCCATATCATGCAGTCAACCTCCTAAAATATACTTTGGGACTGACGACGAAATCCTTCCACCTAGTTTAATTTTGATTGAAGAAATAATACAAGATGAAACACCTTTAACTCCAACTCATTTTGGGGTGGAGATTTACCTGTATGAGTCTTTTCCTCAATCAATTTCCTCTTCTTTTTTTGATCCTGTGTCTATTCGAGTTCTCGTAGATACAATAGGGTATAAATTTGATTGAATAACCATGCGTGAGCCAACATCTTCGGCAGGACCATATATTCCAGTTGTGAAAACACCTTCTCTTGCTACCCTATAAATGTTCACAACTTCACCAGATTCACATTTATATGGTGTCCCTTCCATCCCACGTGGTTACCAATATTTTTCTAGAACCTTCTCTAGTGCATCCTCAAACGCATGGACTTCACCAATGTCATCGTATTGTATTCTAACTAGTAAATATATAGTGAGTATTGAATGGATTGATCCTTTATATACATCATCAGGGAAATATCAAGCTGGTCCATCTAGGTATATTCCATCCAGTACAATTTCCATTGGACTCCCTGCATTTGGAGAATAATATTTTCCATCTTATTATACTCCTCATGTTGGGGAGAAACATATGATCATCCATATTGACAATAACTTGTCTTTATTTGGTCATCCTAATGTTAGAATGAATGTTTTTCAGTGGCAGCCCATTCTACCCATCCAACCACAAACAATTGTACACTCGTATCAACCAATTCATCCTATTGCACCCACATCAACTCTACTTGTTAATACATCCTTACCCTTGTAATAGACTCAAACTATTGTACCTCAAAAATCTCAGGCAAGTCCCTCAACCCAATACCCTCAAGTATTGGGCCCTCAGACTCCAACTCCTTTGGCTGGTTTACAACAACCACCTGTATCCAGAATTATTTATTCACAAGCTGGATTACCAAATTATGGAATGTGGCATCCATAACAAGATTATACCTATCTGCAACTGAATCCAAGCTATCTTGGTTTGGGTTATAGTGTTGGTGGAAAAACCCCTTGGAAGACATAAGCGCAAATGCCACAACCTTCATTTCAACAAGTAGCGTACCTAGGTTTTGGTCAACATAATCCTCAAGCGTTTTCTTTTCTAAAAAACCCATATCTGGGTTACCAGAAACAGATTCCTTATGCTGATGCTCAAAGGCCTGTTTCCCAAGCAATTCCATCATACCCTGGCTATGCTCAACCTGACCTAAATCAATAGTTTTCCTTTGTTGCAACTTTAGAGTTACTAGATTTAAATCAATTCACCAATGATCTAATTAACTATGATCCTTGGTGGCTAGTGATACCCAATAGATTACCCTCATATATTCCTAAATTCTATGGAAATGCTGGGGAATACCCATTGACACATGTTATAACTTATCATTTGTGGTGTTGATCAAACTCCTTAAATGATGACTCTGTTAGACTACGTTTTCTCCAACACCCACTCACTAGTCCGACTGCACTATGAGGATAGTTATTTTACTGTGTCAACCTCATTAAAAAATGAATCAGGTGTTTAGGATAGTTCTTTTCCTGTGTCAATCTCGATAAATGAAATAGGTTCCCATGAGGATGGTTCTTTTACTGTGTCAACCTAGTTAAAAAATGAAACAGGTGTTGAGGATAGTTATTTTACTGTGTCAACCTCGATAAATGAAACAGATTCCTTTGAGGATAGTTATTTTACTATGTCAACCTTATTAAAAAATAAAACATGCCATGAGCATAGTTCATTTTCTTATGTCAAGCTTGTTAAATGAAACAAGGTTCCATGAGCATAGTTATTTTATTGAGTCAACTTAAAAAATGAAACAAATCCTCTCCTTATCAAGATGAGTCTTCCATTTGATCTCGTAAATGAACCTTCATTCCATCCAGCTATTAGTAACCAGTAGCCTAATTAGGTGAATGAAATGAAGCTTGGGGGGCATGTCATATTGTAGGGGGCACTCGACATGTACTCTTGCAGGGGGCATTCAAAAATATCTTGAGTCCATTTCCATTATTATTTTCAAGAATTGCTAAAATCATGAAAATCCCGAGTTTCTTTTGATGTATTTTCATTCTCGTAAAACACATGAAAATACCAAGTTCTTTCCGTCTTTTCCTGCTCGTAAATTAAATTGAAAGTCAAAAAAAGCATACTTTTATCCTTGTTTTTCGAGCTTTGATAAAAATGAAAAAAGACTTAAAGTGCACTTTTATATCATTTTTTGGCTTCGATAACAGCGAAAAAGGAACTTCTAGAGTCTTCTTTTAGCTCTTTTCAGACTCCGATAATGTGAAAATATTGCCGAGAACTTGTCTTTTCGAGCTCGTAAAAGTAAATGAAACGAAATATACTCAGTATAAGTTTAACCATTTTCCGGGCTGAGATAGATTATTTATGAAAAAGGAAAACCTTAGTCCAACATGGCTAGGAGGTTCTCTCAGATATCATTTTACACTTTTTCAGATCTGAGCAACAAATTAACGAAAAAGGACTTATGGAGTTTTCTTTTGTCCTCCTTTTCAAACTCTCTAAATATGAAAAAGGACTAGGTTGTCACTGTCGTTAGGCTTGTTAAAAAATAAAATAGCAACGGGCTTTTCAATCATGGCAAGAATCAAGTTTCATTTATCGCTAGACTCGTTAAATTATTAAATAGAAATGCATATTTTTCTGAAGGGTTGAATTATAGATCAAGCATATTTTACTCTCCTCAAGCTTGTTAACAAATAAAGAGGTACTGGTTGAAAAATGACTAGGGAAAATTTGGGAAAGTGAACAGAACACTTTTACGGTAGTAGGTAACTCTTGAACATGACACTTTCACTCCATCATTGTGACTTTTGGGTTGGGAAACCTTCTTGACGGTTCATTAATACCTATGGTTCATCATACCTTCTCTTCGGTTTTGGGTCAATGTTGTCAACTCATCTTAGTGTCACCGATATGTTCAAGAGAAGTCATCCAGTGAATACTCATCTTTCTGCAATACTCATAGACCTTCATTTTCATGACATTCATCCCTGAAAATTTCTATATCAAGTCACATTTTGTCTCCGAAATCAGTAACTCCCATTTCACGATAAAGTGGCTTCCTGTCGACATCAAATCATTATCGAGGAAGTTTACTTAGAAAAATCATCTTCCAGTACCATGAGGCTTGTTACAACATTGACAAGTTCCTCACTTCTGGACCATTGAATGAAATATTTTGTTTGGCGTTCGACATCAAATAATATATTCACGCCTTAAAAATTGTACTAAAATACCTTGAGAGCCATTAACATCAATGGTGGTTCTCTCATGCTTTTTAACAACTCACATCATTGGCTGATAATCAAACGATGTCTTACCATGTGCAAACAAAAATCATATATTCACATGGCTATACTTGTACCCGAATGATCGAGTGAACAAGATAAGAAGACCTCAGATCTAGTTCATCCATCTAGGCTACGATTTCAGGATTGTTGTACACATCATCTGTACGGTGACCTTACATACAGATCGTCATCCAAACATTATATATGTAGGCATGTCTGTATTGGGAAACATTCCAATGTAGATGACTTTCTAAACTATGTACATGTTATTAGATAGTTTATGTGCTGAGAATGGGAATTTCTCCCTCAACAATTCGTGATCAAGATGAAAATATCATGATGTAATATATTGTAAGGTTTATGGAGGTCGCCACTCCACTTCAGTTCCAACTCTTCACATCGTAAAGCATCTCATCCAAATATATTATTATTATTTTGACTTCATGGTTTATGGGGCAGCTGTTATAGATCAATTTGGGCATCATCCCCCATAACCTGGTCAAACTGGACATCATCCCCAGGACCAATGAAATAGGATCTATCATCCCCTTAAATTTCAGTTGCTATATGCCCTAAGAGAAGAACAATTCATTCATGGCTTCTATTGTGATATTTCCAAGGTTTGAAATATATGTTATATCACCTATTGACTCACCAATGTAGCCTCTAAAGGGACTAACTACGTTGCATGTGCAACATCCTCCATTCAAGGGTGCACTGCAATGCACTTCCCGACATTCAAGAGTTTGTTGGTCACCTAGGAGCGGAATTCTCATTGTCTCAGGAATTTCCACATGGCCAATGCCTTCTAGAATAGTCCATATGTGTTAAAATTCGAATCCAAGCGTCCATCTAAAACCTATGAACTTGGGAACATGTCTTGCCTATTATTAGAAAGTCATTCATTGAGAAACTACCATCAGTTTCCCTATAAATTGAGCACAAATCCTAGAGCTACGGAAGGAAGAATTTTGGTAAAGAAATGTTGTTGGATTCTCATTTGAGAGAGTGAAAGTACTAGTATGTTGCTAGTGTGATGTTGGATGTGATGAGGTTGGGATGAAGCTGGAGCTGGTGGCATCAAATCGATCATTGGTTGTAACCTCCCCCTTCTACTCTTTAATAAAGATTTTTGTTCATTTTCCCATTTATGTATCTATTTATGTTTCTATTTCTCATGAAATGGATTCTTGAATGATATATATGTTTCACATCTAATCGATTTGAGTGATTAAAATAAGTAGGCATCTTTATATTGCAATATGTTTTTTGTTCTCTTTTTATGCTTGCAGAAATCAATCTGGTGATCTGAGTTGGAATGAAGGTGACAACAAAAGTGATAGAAGGAGAAGGAGAATTGCTTGGATTCCAGGTAGGTTCTTCTATCATTCTACATGTCTGCTTATTTTAGAGAAAGTGTTAGAAAAGTCTTTCATCTGTTGTTCTAAGTGCCTAGAACCACACTTAGGGAATTTGATTTATCCGTAGATCATAATTCTGCATAACAGTTAGGAAAGGTTGCATATAATTGTCTTGTTTATTTATAGATCCTATTGTTAGGACTAGAAGGATTGCATCTGTCCACATAAGTGATTTCCTGCACAACATTAACACAACATGATCTTGTTTCCTACTCATGCATGAAATATTTTCAGATCCAAGACTGAAACATCCATCGATATTTCTTCTTCCATAAGTCTCACTTCCACCTTAATTAGAATCAGTAAAACATGTTATCTTGACTTCCTTTCCATCATAATTCAAAAAATGATGTATTCTTCCATGTAGGTATCTCAAAATATTTTTGGAAGTTATGCAATGATCGTGACAAGGCTCCAACTAAAATTTACTAAGAAAATCTACAAAAAAACATATATCAGGTCTTGTATTTACCAAGTACATCAGAGAACCCACCAACTTACGATAGCTAGTAGGATCAATGAGACTAGATTCATAGCTTCTCAAATTCTTGATATTGGCGATCATGGGAGTAGTCATAGGCTTGGAATCCATCATACTAAATTTCTACAACATCTTGATTATGTATTTTCCTTGAACTAGATAAATATCACTGGGTTTATGTCATACTTCCAAGCCCAAGTAACAGTGCATGAGTCCTAGATATTTCATCTTGAATTCAACTTCCAACATTTTCTTTCATTCTAGTATTCTGCGCTCCAAATTTATCATAAAAAATGATCCACATATAGTAGTATAATTACTAGTTCATTATTTTCCACCTTAATGTAGAGGTTTGCATTGACAAAGATTTAGAAGAACCCAATTCTTAATAGATATGCATCCATCCTTGCAAACCATGCCCTAGGAGCTTTCTTCAAGCCATATAGGGACTTCTTGAGTGTGAAAACATGTGTATCTCTACTATTTATTTCAAAGTCTTCTAGTTGTTCAATGTATACTTATTCATCAATGGTACATTTAGAAACGTTATTTTTACATCAATTGGATGGATATTCCATCCCATAGTAGCAGCTAGTGAAACAAAATATATTATAATAGTATACCTAATAGTTGGAGCAAAGGTTTCTTTATAGTTTATTCCTTCCTTTTGTGAGAAAACCCTTTCAGTGAATCTATATTTGTATTTTTCTATGCTTGCATCATCGGGATGTTTAATTTTTTAAATCCATTTTGAGGTGACAACCGATTTGTCACTTGGTCTATGAGTTATTTCCCATACTATGTTCTTCATTCTGTCATTCTTCTTGATGAGAATCTTCTTCAAATGTTCGTGGTTCAACTTCTATCAGGTTTTCATGTATGTTGCATATCTTGAATGCCTCTTTGGTATTTTTCTTTCTCTAAAAGTTCCTTTAGTATCTCCATGTCCTTAAGCATACTTAAGTGTACTTTTAACCAATTTGGCCTCTTCTTTGTTTCGGGAATGATTATAGGTTGAATAGGCTTACTTGGTCCTTGTTCTTGGTTTGCAGTTATCTTGTCATGATGCTCTTCTTATTCAAATAGTGGTAAATATTTTGCATCATATTTGATTGGTATATCCTTGGATCTTTTGCAGTAATGATTTTCATCTAATATCCAACAAAGATCCCTTATATGCTTGTAGAATCTAATTTATTTTTCTTGTATTTTGGAACATGGATGTATGTAGGACACCAAAAGATTCAGAGATGGTCTACAATGGATTCTTCCATGTGAATACTTTTTTTGGTCTCATATTATCAAGGATTCTATGAGGACTTATATTTTGTAAATATAATGTTATCATTGTTGCTTCACCCCATAGAAACTTTGGTAGATCTTTATCAAATATCATAGGTCATATGCATTCTTCAATTGTTCTATTTTTTCCTTTCTGCAACTCCATTATGCTTGGTGTTGTAGGGAATGTAATGTGATCAATCTTAATGCTTGATTCTTTACATTATGCAATTAATTATTCTGTAGTGTATTCGCCACCATTGTCGGATCTAAAAGTTTTTATCTTTCTTTTGGTTAAGATCTCCACTTCACATCTAAATTCCTTGAAAATTTCAAATACTTCGTCGTTTGTCTTGAGAAGATAAAGCCATGTATTTCTAGAGATATAATCAATGAATTTAACATAATAAGGATGATCTCCAAGATAATTGTTACACATTGTCCCACACACATTGGAATGAATTAGGGCTATTATCTCCTTAGACCTTGTATCACTACTTGTGAGAGGTTCCCTTGTATTCTTTCCTAAATCACATACCTTGCATACTCCATGATCTTCCTTAATGTTGTTGATACCCTTTACCATTTGACTAAGTGAGGGTATTATCTTGTAATGAATATGACCATATCTTCTATGCCATAGTTCAATAGGATTTATCTCCATGTGAACTAGAGCTTGAGGAGATGGTGTTATGACTATATATAGCCTTCCATCATGAACTCCAATTACTTTTTCCTTTTCAATACTTGAATCCTTCCCCCAAACCAAAAATTTACCATCTACAAAGGAAACCCTATATCATTTATCTTCTCAATAATAAATGGAAAGTAAATTATTTTTCAACCTTGGAACATAGAGTATGTTGCTAAGGTGTAGATTTGCTCCACTTTCTAGCTTCACTAATATAGATCCAAGTCCCTTGACTACATAACTGTTGTTGTCTCCTAGCTCCACTAAATGTGATTATGGTTCCTTTGATAGAGTATGAAGTTTTACACTTTCTCCTGTCATGTTTCTTGATGCTCCACTATCAATGATCCATGTGTTGTCATCAAGAAGAGTACTTGTAATTTCAGCCAAGAATCCTTCACTCTTGATTATCCTAGATAGATTGTAGATGATTTTTCCAATACAACTTCCTGCAATTATTATGATATTTAATCCCATATTAAAGTAACTTTCCATAGAGAGAGTAACCTTTTCTTCCAAGCCAAAAAAGTGATCTTCTACCTTCTTTGAACTTAGCTCTGATACCATGTTGAGAAATCAATCATTATAGGAATTAGGGTTTGATTCCTCTTTCTTGATAATTACTGGTGAATTATTTTGGCTTATCTTACTTATTTACTACTTTATATATCATAAAGAAATTACCAAATTATATGTATATGAAGATCAAAATAACAATATACACAAAATGTAGGTGCTCAGATAGGGAAAAACCTATATAAGGGGAAAACCCAGTCAAGCTCTTCTTTGAGTATATTGAAATCAAGATGAGTGATTTCCAAACTTCTTAGACCTAGACAGTGACCTCCAACTACCAAGTTAGTAATTCCATTCAATAGATGATCCATATCAAATTCTTCAAGTGGCAGCTTCCCAACAACATCTTCAATCCAAAATCCCCCCCCCCCCCCCGCCCCCCCAGCAACATAACTTCAATCCCAACAACAAAATTTTAACCTACAAGAGACATAAAATTTATGCCCAGAAACTTCGCACATGTGACAGATATATAGCCCAAAAAATTGAATTATGCCTTCCACGAAAATTTCATCCTTCTCTATCTACTTCTCTCCTTATTTTTTTCTCTATTACTTGAAGATTGAACTTGCTGAGTGAATTCTCTAAGTAGGTCGAATTTCCTCTCTATATATAGCCATTCTTCTAGGTCCAATTTGACCTAATATAGTCTGACTTCATGGGGATAGGGAAGACTTGGTGTGGAGGTGTCAAATAACCTTTTTAACTCAAAATTAATTATTTTTCCATGATACAAAAGCCCAAGAAGGTTCTAATAAAAATGAAAATGACTCTATTGACTTAATATAAAACCTAGAAGACTTCAATGTAGGCTTTGACCTAGAAAATGATGACCCAAACATGAAACACATGCTTTAATAAGTAATTTTCTTTTATAATAAAATTTATTTTAGTAAGTAAAATTATGGATACCAATAATAGGTACATTCTTCAACAAGTTCTACATGTTTTAAGGAAGCTCGAGAAACCAAAAAAATACTAGTATATCATCGACGGCTTCTTTTGTGCATCAAATAAGGGAGTTCAAAATTTAAAGATGATAGGGGTGAAGTCGATAACCTAGACTTCCTTCAAAAATATAGCCACATCCTCCTTTTACTTGAAGGAGAGTTGAATCCACCCCTTATCTAGAAGAAATACATTAGGAACATACGAGACCACAAGGGAAATATATTGGTCCAACCATGTTAAAATGGTAGCTAATATAAATTTCTACCCTTTGGCCCTACCTACCAAGGATTTCTTATCCAATTCAACCACATCCAACATTTCCACACCATCTCGTAGAGATAAGTTATATGCCATATAAGATAAATCGCATTTTAGTGTTAGAAATTAAATAATAGAGCAATGAAATGAAAATATTGGAAACACATAAAAGCATAAAATAAAAGAGACACAGATATAAATGGCTCACTCAATTTTGGATACAACCATAGAGAAACAACAAGTCCTTCCCTCTATATTATCTAACAAACTAAACCGATACAACCTACCATGCATCCACTATAATTTCCTCTTCGCTCGCACAATCTCTCTCTTTTTCACAGAGAATAATACATAGCCATAATATAATTCCATGATATAAACTGAAGTTTCATTCTAGAGAATATTGGAAATTAAATTAACTCAGACAAATACAGAAAACACACATAAAAAAATAGACACCAAATAATGGCGGAAAAGGCTTCAGCCTCACGGCTTCCTCACATATTTTCTCATTATTAAAAGAATGTAATTTTACAATTAAATAGATGAGGAGACAGTGTCTCAAGATAGTACATGCTATATTGAACACATTATTGAGATAATTTCTCAACCAAACACGCACAAATATAGGAGCTACCTAAACTAATTCCTATCTTAGAGGAACAACCCAAGAGTTAGGCACAAATTCATAACTTGTAATATTTAAGTTGTTTATTTATTTTTGGATTTATTATTGTTTTGTGAGAGAGGCTAACATTCCCCCCTTCAATGATAAATCCAAAAGAAGAATGAGGAACCATATTCTAAGTTCTCATGTTGATCCTAAAAAAAAAATACATGAAAAACTGCCAAAGCTAGATGTTGAAAAACTGCAATCTAAAGAGACCATGAGTCAGCTGCATGTCTGATTCATCTTTGAATTTCGCTTGAAAACTCCATCATGTACCAAGTTGCAAAAGGATCCATCTTTCCTTTGCGTGAAATCAACATCATTTGTCCACTGACAAAATTTGTTCAATGCCCACTGGCTGATGATGTCAAAAAAACTCGTTGCTTTTGATGTGTTGAAACACTGCTCACTGCTTCTTTGCTATCAAATTCCCACTGGTGAATTTTTTGATGCCCACTAGCTTCATTTTTTTGTTTTTTCAAGACTCTCAGTCTGAAAACCATCGTCAATTTCATTAACATTTTGCCCCCTTTGTCAGCTGAAAGGAGAGACACTTCTCTGGAAAGTTTTCCTGAACTCCTCCCCTTCAGGTGTAGGAGTTGTACACTGGTGTACTCCCCCATTCAATTGCATGAGATTACCATCATCTTTTCACTGTTGGTTGCACTATGTGTGATTGTAGTCAGTTGTAGAACTGAGACAATATGTGGACTGTGGACGACCATTCCCAAGGATCAATCCATTCATAATGTATCTTCAATTGGGCTAATTGTTGTTGGTTGCGACATTTCTCTGAGGAATGATTGGGCTTGCCACAATGGCGACAAGGATGGAGATCAAAACACTGATCTTCCATATGATCGGTTCTTTGACAATGAGAAAATTTCGGTTTGACTTCAACTTAAGGTTGCATGCAATTATATTTGTCTGCAAATTTGGGTTGTGTGCATTGCTGGTTGTCTACAATTTTCTCAGAACTTGCTGAGGTGAGTTGTGCAAGAAATCCTGCATTGACGAAATTAATTGGCTTGGAATAATCTGGGATATGCAAGTTGGTTTCATCATTGACATATCCTAAGCCTCGTCAATTCTTGTTATTTTGAATTTCTTCCCATGGCTTGATGATGGGCTTGGAAGAAATTTGAACTAGAACAACTTCGATAGTTGAAGCTGTTTGGATGAATGACTTATCATCTAGATGGTTCAAAGACTTGAAAGTATCACATTTTTCCTGCAATTCATTCCTTTGAAGTTGTGACTTGAGTTGAAGAAACTTAATGGTTTCATGTGTTTGTTTTAGATGCCGTGAAAGATCAGCAAGAGTTTCTTTGCTAATTTTCACCATGTCTTCATCACTGGAGATGATCAAATTGTGAAGAATGTTTCACAATTGAATGTGTTTCACCATCTGAACTTGCTCTCTTGAAATCAGGCTCTCTTGTCGTAGATGTCGTGCTTTGAACTGTTTCACTTGATTTTGTTACTTGAATGACACGCTCACTTGCTATGTGACGTAAATGGCATGCTCACTTGATTTGTTGCTTATTACGCTTGCTTGAATGCTCACTTAACTTGCTTGATGACTTCACGCTCACTTGAATGAATACTCACGCTTACTTGCTGTAAAGTTTAACTTGCTTGATTGGTGTTAGAGTTTGAACATGTTTGGTTGCTTTGATTGCTTTGATGGTTGCTGCAATGAAATTCATGCTGGCTCGCTTGATGGTTTGAAATTTTTACTGACTTGATGCAAATTGCTTGAATAAATAATGACGCTCGCTTGTAGGAGATGTGAACTTGTTTCTTGTTTGATTTAGAGTTAAAACTCATGCAATCACTTGATTCTTCTTAAAGAAAGTGTGTCAAACACTGTTGAAAATGCACCCAAAAACACTTAATGATTTTAGTGACTCACTACAATGAATTCAATTTGAATTAATTCGAATCAATTCAAAACTTGGGTGTCGGTTTCAACCGAGAATTCACCCTTACAATTCAATGCAATTTGAGTGTAATTACAAGTTCAAAAATGTTGATGTAGACTGTGCTCAGAAACGTCGGAGTTTCCATATTAATGAACTTGATTGTATTGAGTGAATTTGCTTGTTGAGGTAGAATGCTGATGTTGAAAACTTTGATTATTTGTTATAGTGACACAAATGCATGTGTTGAGGTTAATTATCCTTCCTTGTAGCTAGTTTGTTACATATGTTGTGCTTGTTTGTATTGAACTTTATGTATGTATTAAATGAAATCATTTATGTGTCAAAACTAGACACAAATCAAAAGCAACAACATGAAGCATGCACCGTCATCAACACATTATTTGTGTACCTAAGATCCCCTTATTCAATTTCGGGCGGATATAGGACACAATCACCACAAAAAATATACGCTTTATTAAAATTTGGAGTACATAATCGTCCAAATTCAAAACATATTCATGGAATCAAAGTTCCAGAACTTCTTGGAAGAGAAATGTCATAAAAAAACTGACTCAACCTTCTACAACAACGAGCTTTCTTTTGATCACTCCAAATTTACAAAAAAAAAATGGTGAATCCTTATCACTCCACAAAATCATTTATTGCTCCAAAATTACAAATAGAATTTCAAAAAAAACTCTCACTCCACCTTAAAAAAAAAAAAAAAACAACAACAACAACTTATCTTTCCAAATTACAAAACTTTGAAACATCAAACTTATTACTCCTAAAAAAATAATTATAAATTCACTTTATAAAAAGTGAATCACTTTTTCAATTCTATTAACTCCACTTTTCACTCCAATGACTTATCACTCCAAAAACAAAATCACACTTTAAAACCTTATTACTCCATTACATAAAACCTTATCACTCCATTACATAAAATATACCCTAAATTACACCTTATTTCTCCATAAAAAACAACTTCACTGAATTCAAAAAATTTAACACACCTTTGTTGAAGAATCATCAATTGTAGGTTTTTCCTCCGTGTAAGGTTTCTAGTCATCCACTATTTTCTTTTTTTGTAAATTTATTTTGCTGCTTTTGGACTATGCTACGACTATAAGTTGCGGACCTTTTAAACTGTGGGTCCGTGGGATCTATGGCAAAATGATGAGATGTGAAGAGAGCAGAAAATGTTGGCTCATCAAAATCAACTGTGGGTAGTTTTTCCTCACTTGGAACATCCTATTTCCAGCCTTTGGATTTATTAGCTTTTAAATTGTATCCTCGCACACCTTCGTTGAAGATATGCTCAGACTGCCAAGTGGTGCCAAACAAGAGATATGCTTAGACGGCCAAGAAGCAGTGATCAGTGAAGGTGCTAGGAGCACTCATTGTGTGGCAGCTACAATGATGTTCATGGCATAAAACAATTTCGAGGTTGTAGCACTAATCCTAGCTGAAATTGGAAGAAGCAATCGTGACTAAATGAAATATGCAGAAACAAAATTATCCGCACACTTGTAAATTCCAATTAACATAGACATGCACTGATCGAGTCCAAGAACTTTTGCAATCTCATGGCATCGATCCAAAGAAAATTTTTGAATGTAATGCGTGGAATTTCAAACACAAACATTAATTTATGCTAGCAAGCTCTACTACCATATTTGTTGAATCGGTAAGGGATTGATGTGATTATAAGACACCATTTACATTGCATTTAAAAACCACATCCTTATCTGGAAAATTGAACATTTCATATTATGCAAGGTAAATCAACTATTAATATACCACCATTGACAAACAATTACCCTTCAATACTTACACAACCTTCAATACTGCTGCGTTACAATTGCACTGGTGTGATACAATGTGACTGCAATGGCTTCACGTTCTAGTTCAACCCTCGTCCAAACGCAGATCACTGGGATGGCTTCCACGTTGTTATAATTTCACAGTGATGATACACCATGATTGTTTGTAGCTTCAATGTTGTGATTCAATCCTCATCATGCCGTCACTATTTCACAATGGTTCATGTCAATCCACCGCTTTAAACAAACAAAAACGCTGCATTTCGTTTGGGACTGCCTTCCCTCATAAGCATGGCACCCAATACAAACGCATCTCTCACTACTACACTCCATAGAACGACAAACCCAAATATGAAATAATGCAGAGAAGTTTGACTAATGCCATTGATCCCATCAGTTGTTTAAAACAAGACGCTGTTCACCCACAGAAATGCTCTATGCCATCGTTTCCTTCAGCACAGGTTGCAACGCAATCTACAGGACGGAGAGTTGAGTGTTGAATTTATCCAATTCTCTGTAGCAGAAGTTACTTACGCAAGCATCCCATTCTATTGCTGCATCAACAACACCTAAAATTCTTCAAGAATGTGCCAACAAACACTTCAGTTTGAGATGCGTTGGACTAATTGATCACCGAAGGCATGAACATGCTTCTCCACAGAGGCACGAACACAAAATATAGAGTGCACAAATGAAAAACTGTTCTGTCGGTTGACCAATTGTGGGCAGATTCCACATGCTCCGGTTTTGTTCGGCACAAGCTCGAGTAGACTCGGTTCATCACAGGCCTCTCTGCTTACATTCCACAGCAGTGCCAGGCCTCACTACCTAGTACAGGCACAAAACAAATGGAGCACACTACAGGCTGTTTAATGCTATCCTCTAACAACTCAGATTCAATGCCATGTGCGGCATTATAAGCTTCTTAATAGTCAATCTCAACACTGAAATGGACATCCTGTTCAATAAAATTTTATCCTTGACTCCTTACTCCGATGTATGATAGTGCATATACTGAGCGCTCTAAACAATAGTATCCCTTAGTTCGAATGTGGCCTCTATCACTGCATTCAACGCAGTCGTTGCCAATTGCTTTTCTCTGTTAACAAATTCCTGTATCCACAAATTCATACACATTCTATGCATATATAAATTTGCAGATTCAAAATAGGCATCTTACTTGCTCCAATACCACATGTTAATAATCAAATTAACTTAGACAAATACAGGAAACACACATAAAAAACCGCACACCAAATAATGGCGGAAAAGGCTTTAGCTTCACGGCTTCCTCACATATTTTCTCATTATTAAAAGAATATAATTTTACAATTAAATAGATGAGGAGATAATGTCTCAAGATAGTACGTGCTATCTTGAACACCTTGTTGAGATATTTTCTCAACCAAACACCCACCAATATAGGAGCTACCTAAACTAACTCTTATATTAGAGGAACAACCCATGAGTTAGGCACAAATTCCTAACTTGTAATATTTAAGTTATTTATTTATTTTTGGATTTATTATTGTTTTGTGAGAGAGGCTAATAGAGAAAAAATCCTAAACTAACATAGCTTCTACTATCATATATTTCACCTAATGAACTATCTAGATTGATTACCAAATTACAATATTTTACATGGAAAATTTGTCTAATTTTTTTAATTTTTAATTTATTTTTATTTTTATTTTTATTTATTTATTTTTTCAGGGGTTCTGCCTCTAACTCCCCACTAAGAGAGGCTCAAAAGAATGACATGGCCCCCCTATAACACTAGTGGGGAGGCATGCCCCCCCACATTCTCCTATCATGAAATGGGATCCAAATGCCGTTGAAACATCCACGTATACTAATACAATTATTATATGATCGCCTTCAGATTTTGTGTATAAATTCCTATCAACAATACCCTTTTTAAAGCCTTGTTGCTAAAGGTATTTAGCCAACCTTTCGTACCAAGATCTCGGATCTTGTTTGAGTCCATATGAGGCCTTTTCCAGTTTCCACACAAACCCTTCATCTATGGTGAGCATAAATCCTTATGGATGCTCAATGTAAACTTATTTTCCAGATCTCCATTGAGAAATGAAGACTTCAGATCCATTTTATATACTTTGATTTTTTTATGTATGGAAAAGGAAATAAAAATTCAGATAGCTTCTAGTCTTGGTATTGATGCAAAGGATTCCTCGAAATCTACCCCTTCTATTTGGGAATACCCTTTATATACAAATCGAGCCTTGTTCTTGAATACTTGACCCTGTTCATTTAGCTTGTTTTTGAAAACCCATTTGGTCCCAATGATATTTTTCTCTCTAGGTCTTAGAACAATCTCCCAAGTGTCATTTGTTTCAATTTTTTCAAGCTATTCATTCATCACTTTCACCCAGAACTTGTCCTCACTTGCTTGGATGAGATTATTGGGTTTAATATGTGATAGTAGAGCCAAATTTGCACAACTTAAATTGCCAACCAGTTTCTTCCTAGTCTGAACACCATGTCTTTGATCTCCAAATATTTGACTCTCAGTATGCTCTTTATGTACATATCTGGAAAGTGTTTTTCAAATTGGAGTTGTGCTTGACCCCTCAACTTCATTATCTGATCCCATTTCTTCTTGATATGCAAACATCAGATCTGGATTTACTTTACCATTTGATTTTATATTTCTTTTAGAGGACTCAAGTTGTACAACTATTTCATATTCTATCAAATCAATGCAATCCTCAGTCTTATTTTTCTACTTTATGTAGCACTTATATCCTTTCCTTCGACTGGAGTACTCGAGTAATATTCCCTCATTAGCGTAGGAGGCAAAATTTTGAGGATTTTTATCATTCCTTTTGATAAAAAACTTTCTCTAAAACACTTTGAGGTGTTTGACTGATGAAAGCATCCCCTTCCATAAACCATAGGGAGTTTTATTACTATTATGCCTGAGATGAGTTTTGTTATATAGATACACTATTTCTTGTGCTGCCTCTCCCTAGAAGATGTGAGATACATCAACTTCATCTAACATTTCCCTGGCCATTTCCTGGATAGTTCTGTTCTTTCTTTCCACCACTCCATTTTGTTGTGGATTTATAGACATTGAATGTTGTCTTCTAATGCCATTCTCTTAACAAAATTCTTCAAATTATTTTCAAGTGTATTCTCCTCCCATGTCTGATCTTAAGCATTTGATCTTTAGATATTTCTCATTTTCAACTTGAGCTTTGAAATTTTTGAAATGTTTAAATGCTTCTGATTTGTTTTTTAAGACAAGGATCTAGTTGGCCTTGGTAAAATCGTTAATGAGCAACATAAAATGCTTTTCTCTTCTTAATATTTTTTCTATGGTTGGGCCAAAGATATATGTGTGAATTATCTCCAGTGGTTTGGATGACGCGAACTCTTTTGGCTTGAAGTGAGTTTGGGTTTTCTTACCAAATTGACATGATTTACAAATTGAGTTCTCAGGTCTTGAATGTATCGAAAAACCTCTCACAACTCCAAGTCTGCAGACTCTTATCAAGCTGTCAACATTCATATGGAAAATTCTCTTGTACCATAATCATCCTCCATTTGTCTTGCTTAAATAACAACTTACTCTTGAGTCATCAAACACATCTACATTGTTGTGCGTCCCGATTGATCTTCCAACTAGCTTTGCTCCTTCATTTTGTGGATCTCAAAGTCCTTGGTTCGAAAAGTCCCATCATATCCATTATCACACATTTGGTTCACATTGAGTAAGTTGTGTTTGATACCTTACACATACAACATGTTTTGTGCCTTTGTGTTTTGATCAAGACTTACTGTCCATATACTCTTAATTCCTGCTGGAGTATTGTTTCTGAAGGTGATTGATCTGGATCTTGGGGGGAGGCCCCCAAGATATAAAAAAATTTAAATGAATATTGTGGGGGGAGGGGAGGGGGGGGGGAGACTAGCAATATCTGAAAAATTGAAATTCCAGAAAAATACGAGAACACACAATAAACAAAACCGAAAATACTTTTTTTTATTAAAATAGAGAATATTTTAAAAACTCCATTGTGTTGGACAATCTTTCCTTTTAGAAAATGTGACTTCTTACTTATAGTCTTTTTTAGTTACAATACCACAGGTAAATTCCATGGGTAGGTAAATACCATGGGTGAATGAATATGATGGGTATATGCCACTTACAATACCATGGGTGGATGCCACTTTCTATTCGGATCAGTGACATTGTTTCCTATGTATTTTTAATTTAGCAACAAAAAATTGTTTCTATCCCCAGTCATATGCTTGGAACAACTGTTATCCATATACCATCTGTTATCTTGATTATGAGTTGATAGAGCGAGTCCACATTGCATCATATTTTCAATCTTTCATTTCCATCTCCCTTTATCATTTTGAGTGGATGAATGTTCAATATTTTGGAACTTAGATAGGTATTCAAACCTACTTTACACTCAATTGCTTTGTGCCTAAAATTATTACATTTAAAACATTCAAATTCGTTTCACAGAGGAAAGAATCCATTTTGGTCTATGAGAGGTGGATTTTGAGATCTAAAATTTTGATACTTAGTATATCTATTATTTCATATCTTTCAACTTTGATCATTCTAAAATCAACAACTTTGTGTCCAAAGATATGACACTTATAAAAATGACCAAAAAATAAATTGGCATGCCTATTGTTGGAAGTATTATGAGTTTATGCATGAAGGTACCTTGGATTCTTGGTTGATCGATTCATTCTCCATTGATAATATCGTCTTTTTCCTATTGCATTTTTAATTTCATTGAGACTGTCTTGATTTTTCTTTGCATAACCTTGAGGTTGTTCAAATCCTAAAAACCTAAAGTTCATCTTCCCCATGGAATATTCCTATGTATTTGAGTATCCTAGACCTGTTTTGATTCCTTAGGGCCTTTGGCTATTTAGAATCTAATCTATTTTTCTTTTTCCTTCTGTAAATTTCCCATTTAGACCTGTCTCGATCTTTATTCCCTCTACATTGGTTCTTAGAGAGACAATTCTGCCTCAAGGATCTGAAAATTCTCTTCACATTCACGGATCAAACCTTGAAGTACTTCTTCCTTTTGTTTAGCTTCTTCTACTTTAACATTGAAGGAAAAACTATCATCTCTGCATGATTTTGAGACCGTTTCCTTTCTTATCTTGAGCAACTCATGTTTTGACTACTTTTTCTCTTCTTCTAATTTCTCACATGCTCCTTATTTTTGTTCTAGAAGAAGGAATAGAATATATTTGCTTTTAATAGCCTCCTAAATTTTTCTTTTTGATAATAAAACTCCTAATTATCGGAGTTATACATACCTTCTTCAGCATGTTGTAGTTGTTCCTTCAACTTCTTATTCTTTTTCCTTTCTTTCTTTAAATCATCAAGGGCACTGATGAGTTCCCCTTCAAGGTCAACTATTCCTTCTTCTTCCTCCTCTTTAGAGTCAAAAATACTTTTGTTTCTTAGAGTGTGTTCAAAAGTCCATAAGTAGATACTTATCTGAATCATCCTCTGAAGAATTTTTTCAATCTAATTCTAGTGCTGAGCTATCTTATTTGGAGTAGAAAACCCTTTTTCTTACAGAACTTTTCTTCCATTGTTTCTGAGATTTGTTTTGAGGTTTCTAATTATCTTCATATTCAGCACCTTATTTGTAAGGTAATTTAGATGAAAAAGTTCCAACGCTTCCACAGTCAAAGCATTTAAAATGCAATTTGCCTTTATATTTTTCTAAGCCGCACTTCAGTTTCATGGATAGTTGAGCCAAATCCTGATTAGATTTGCAACTAGATCACTCTTGATGATCTTTGAGCTCCTTTCCCTTTTTACTTTGAACACTACTTCTTTCGGTTCAAACTTCTCCTTTCCTACTCTCATATGATAGGTTGTGAGAGTACCAAGAAGCTGGTCCATCTTGAGATCTTTTAATCTAGCCATTTCCTCAATATCTAAGACCTTGGAATTAAATGTCATGGGAAGATATCTTAATATTTTCTGTACAATCATTTCTTCCTTCAATTCTTCACTCGTCCCTCTAATCATATTGGTTACTTCATCATACCTGAGGAAGTATTCTGCTATAATTTTATCTTCACTTGTTCTTAGGTTCTCAAACCTCATTCTGAAGGTTTGGAGTTTGGCTTGCTTGACCTTGTCATCCCCTTCATGACTTTGATTAAGCTTTACCCACACATCCTTAGAATATTTACAGTGCATAACATTTACAAGTTTTGATTGACTAAGACTAAAGAGAATGGAATTCTTGGATTTATCATTATTTTCATACAATTTTTGACCATCTGCATCAGTGGGAGGAATATCAGGGATGTTGGTTTGTATTTGTTATTTCATACAAATCCTTGAGCACATCCCACATTTATTTGTATGTCTTGGAATCTTTAATGTGAGGAATAATGTTGTCCTTTACAGACATATGCAACAAAGCCTTTTCTTTCATCTCTCGTTTCTCCCAATCTTGAACATACGCTAAAAAAAGGTTTGGGCTCATCCACTCTCACAATATTGTCAGCAAATTGATTTTCCAATTCACATAATTTCATCCATCAAGTTTAGTGGATTCTTTCAAATAATTATTATAAAAAAAAAATCACATTTTTATACCGCAAAAATTGCACCAAATCTCAAATACATACCAAATAATCTCATAAATACTTTCACCACACATGAACCATAAAAATCTTTACCAACAACTCTTTTTCACCATTCAATTTATACCAACAACCCCTTATATATATATATATATATATATATATATAGATATATATATACACACACTAGTGTGACCATTAAAAAGAAATGAAAAATATTTAAAAAAAACTTATTTTAAACACCTAGCTTCTTTCACTTCCTTATATCTCTTTTTTCAACAATCAACACAAAATAATATTGTTTCTTATCATTAACTTGATACTCCTCTAATCCATACTCAATTTATTTTCCGGAAAAAACAAAAACTTAAAACAAATTAGCCACTACACAGTTGGAAAAAGCACTAAGAAAAATTATATGTATCCCCTAAATTTCTTTAAAAACAACACTTTTACCTCCCAAATCTATAAGCAAGCCCACATATGCAACATTGTTTTATGAGTGAAGGGATAGATGATCTCTGCTAGCTCTCTTCACTATCATTGCACATATTTGTAGCAGCTTCTTCAATTGATAATGAAGAAATTTTCTGCAAAAATTCTGCCTTCACAAAAGCGCCACACAACAAAGACAACTTTAACAAGTTCACACAGCTTCTATGTCACTTTCTAATAATGTCTACCTCAAAGCTCATAATACTCTACACACTAATTCACCATATCGGAAGATAACATAACACAATAGTTTACATGTTTGGTGTTTCCAAACGTTGCAATTTATACATGAAGGGATCCAAAGGTTCTACGTTGTTATAAAGCGACAAAATATTTATTTTCATAATACATCCGCAACAACGATTCCATATTAATAAAAAACAATTTTAGCGTTAGCCATCATGTAAATAATTTGTTGTTATTATTATTATTATTATTTTGAGATAAGAAACGTGGCTCCATCCCTTTTGCGTTTCATGGTCATGGATAGGTAAATTTAAAATGAAAAAAGGAGAAGCAATGTCACTGCATCCCATTTGCGTTTCATGGTCAATACCATCTCTATAGGTAAATTTAATAGTTTCTCTCTTCACTATATATATATAGAGTTAATTATAAATTTCCAACAAATGGCTTACAATTAAACATATTGTTTTTTGTTTTTTTAGATTAATACAAATAACATGGTCTATAATTAAATATAATGCTCCAGATTTTTAAAAAAAAATTTCTTGCATGTCTAACTTCATATTTAAAACATGTTTAAAATTACACTTTACTCAATAGGATTATAATTTACTATGTTAGTTGCTAATTGCCAAATGAGAATGGATATGTTTTATAATGAAAAGTATTTGGCATCTAGTCAATGTTTAATAAATAGCGTATGAATATAAAATCTTGACCCAAACTATGTCTGCTATTAAAAATTTATGAAATTATGATGCAGCAGGGTCGAATTTACTGTTTTTTTGGTGAATCAGCTTATCACTTATTACTAAAGGTGTAATGTAAACATATAAAACCACTACCTATTTACATGCTATATATTTTTGACTTCATTGCTATGCGATATTTTTTGAATTTATGATAAACATATATTAAGGAATTTTGAATATATATATATATATATATATATATATATATATTAAATCTTAGTGGAGCCTTGCTATTTTCTATTCATAAAAACAAAATGTAGGCTATAAAATTTTACAGCTTCTGACCTCAACTTGATAGTAGGAAACTAGCGAATAGGAAACCAGGTCTGTTGGCCATCTTAAAGAGTTATAGGCCATACAAAACATAAACAACTTAAATTTTTCCCTTATTATATTTGAAGGACTGTTATCTATCTTTCTTTCCATAAACATATGAAAAAAGTACAAATACTCTTTGTTATGCATATCAAAAAACGTAATGTAAATATATACATCCTCTGTTGTGACTCATTTTCATTTACCTTTCAAATATTTTCTGTTAGGTCCTATATTACTAGTATAGTCCCTTATTGTTGTTAGTGTAACCCCCTTATTGTTATTATTGTACCCTTGTAACCCCCATATTGTTATTATTGTGCCCTTAAATTATTATTGTTAGGCCGACTAGGATTACATTATGGCCCCATGGACTCCTATATATAGAAAGGAGGTTTTGTAAATTGTATCATCCAAGAATTGTTCATTTATGTAATGTATTGGAGGTTTCTCCCTCGAAGTGGCTCATTTCTAAGGCGTTGATATCTCTTTTCTTCTCTTTTTGGAGCTGGTTACACAACATTTGGTATCAGAGCTTTGGATTCTAGGGTTTCACTGCTCCAAACAGGTCATCGTGGAATTTTCGCTATAACGTTTTTTATACGATGGTTCAGAAGCTAAAACTTTTACAGAGTGAAGAAAAAATCCTAAGGAACGTCATGGAAAAATTTCAAATCTTGGTTTGAAATATGTTCGGAGATATCATCTGTAGAAGATAGGGTTGTTTCAGGCTCCCGAATTTCACCTAAAACAAGTTATCATGGATGTTTCACTATAATGTTTTTTTATACTAAGGTACAGATTCTAAAATTTTTACAGAGCGAATCCACAATGTTGAGGAATGTCTTGTAAAAATTTTAGACCTTGGTTTGCAATATTTTCGGAGATATGATCTATATAAGTTAGGGTTTGTTCAGGCTCTTGAATTTAATCTCAAAGAGGTGACCGTGGGCAAATCATCATAACTCTCTCTTTGAGCATCAGATTGGAATTCTGTAAAAAGTGGCCACAAGTAAATGGACTATAGTTTCCTTTATAGTAATCTTAGAGCTTAAAGAGGAAACATTGAAACACGACATGCCATACAAGTTCGCTCTACTGAAACAATTTATAATTAGGTCATTGTGGGAGATTGGGCATAACTTTACCTTGAAGACTCCAAATCAGGTCAGACCTATGGCATTCGAAAGAAGATTCAGAGGGATACTACAGGACCAAATTTCAGATATTGAATATCTGAAATCACAGAGATAATTAAGTTTTTATATAGAGTTCCTCAAAATCAAGAAAAAGGTGTGTATTTTTTTCTTCGAATTCCATAATTCTTGTTTGAAGAATTAGTTTGAATTGATTCCAAGGGCATATTGTAGAATAGATATCAGTATTGGGTTATAAAATGCTGCTTAAAAGGAATTCAAAACCCATTAAGCCTTCAGAAGGCTCTACTATGACTCATGAGGATGAATAAAAACAACATGACATGTCAAAATTACAAGAGGAAGTGCACCAAATTTCGCTCTTGCAAAGGGCAACAAAAAATGAAATGGAAGTGTTGAAGAAAGGAATGGAAGCTAAGATGGATGACATGGAACTTGGAATAGAAGCTAAGATGGATGACATCAAAGAAAACATGGAAAATATGAAGAATGATCTAAAAGCAGACATTGAAGGTTTGACAAAGTTGATTCAAGAAATTTTTCCTAATGGCGAAAAGATAGTAGAGGAAACTCATGATGAGAACAAAATAAATGTTAATCATGATTTCATAAACTCTAATGTTGGATGGAAGAACCACCATATTCCAAAGATGGAAATGAGGAAGTTTGATGGCAAGGATTCCGCAACATGGATACTAGAGATGGAGCATTTTTTTGATATCAATAATGTGCAAAACACACAAAAGGTACGCATTGCAACTTTACATTTAGAACAAAATAGATTTGTATGGTATCGATGGCTTTGCTCCCGTAAAAAAATTGTCTTTCGGTCGATTTTTATAGAGGAAATAATAGCACTTTATGAGGATACAAAGGGCAACACCTTCTTTAGCCAATTAATAAATCTCAAACAAAAGGGTTCGGTGGTGGAGCACATTGAGGACTTCCAAAAATTGAATATAAGGGTATCTGATATTCTAGAGGAACACATGATTGACGTCTTCATAGGGAATTTAAAGGATAACATCCAACATGAAGTTCATGTTTTGGAACCGGATTCATTGGAGAAGGCATTCAGATTGGCAAGAAAAATTGAATGTAAAATTATGGTGACAAGGAAGCCTACCACTCACATCTATAAATATGGAAGTGTTGCTACTCCTAGACTTACACAACCTATAAGGTTGACACCACAACAATTGGAAGAAAAAATAGAAAAAGTGCTTTGCTATAGTTGTGATAGAAAATACACCAAAGGTCATAAGTGTGCTAAGAAGAAATTGTTTTACATAGATTGTGAAGAGGAAGAAGAATATGAACAAGAAAATTAAAAAGAAGAGGATATATACCAAGAACCAACACCAGAAGAAGAAGAAATGAGTCTTATCATATCGTGTAATGCATTGTCAGGTATTATCACTCCTCAAACTCTCAATATAGAAAGACATATCAAGAAGAGAAAGGTAATAGTGTTGATTGATTCAGGTAGTACCCATAATTTTATTCATTCTAATGTAGCCAAGGAATTGAATTCCTATACCTAGCACCAAAATGTCAAGTGATGGTTGCAAATGGAGGAATTATAAATTGCATATATGTTATAAATGTATGAAACCAATGAATGTGATGCCTCAATAATACCTCAAATTACTTCCTCATTTTACTGGAGAATATGAAGTAACTGCAGAACAACATTTACCCTTGTTTTTCACTTTTGCTGAGAATTTAAATGTAGAACATATTGATGTTGTGATGAGAGTATTTGTGCAGTCTCTAGATGGAGAGGCTAGAAAATGGTTTAAATGTTTACCAAATGGTTCAATAAATAACTGGGAAGAGTTAGAAACTCAATTCACTCAGATATGGGGATAAAAGAGAGATCATGATTACTCATTGAAAAAGTTTAATGCAATTAAAAGAAGGCCTAAGGAAAGAATTTCTAATTTTGTAAAAATATTCAACAAATTGTACAATAGTTTACCTATAGAGATGAAGCCCCCCTTGTAGGAGAAAATGTATTTTTTGCTGGGGCTTTTGAAGCTGATTTTAGCTTTACATTGAGAGAGAGAAGAGCCCCTACTCTTGAGCAGATACAAGAAGATGCTCTAGAGATCGAAGCTAATATGACTATAGCTAAAAAAGTGAAAGGGAAACAATTGGTCCAAGAGAAGGGGAAAGCAAAAGAAGGATCATCACAAGATATAAGAATTGAAGATATAATAGAGGTGATGAATCATCTAACCAATAAGCTATCCAAGATGGAATTGGAAACTAAAAGCTCCCAAAGGCAAGTACAAAAAACTGAGGGGGGTTTAAACCTCAGTTCAGAAGACATCCCTTGCAAATTTTGCAGAGGGAAAGAAGAGATCAAGACCAGATTCAACCACCATTGTATATAGAAGCACTACCCATAGAGCCGGAAGAAGATGACCAAAGGGAGGCTGAGGATCAGGTATTTTCTATGTATGCAATAAAAGAGAATGAAGAGGAATATTGTGAGATAGAATATGTTGAAGCTGAAGTATCTTTTGATCAAGATGAAATGGATGAATACTGTAGACAATTCACAGATTTCATGCAAGCTGAGTTACATAAAAGGTATGATTTAAGGTCTAGAAAGAGATCTAGAGTGTAGGATAATGAAGGTGAACAACAAGGTTCTGTTCCTCCTCCAATGTCGACTCCACAACAAAAGAACCCTGTGAAACAGGTCAGTAAGGGGAAACAACCTATAAATTTACTTAATAGAAAAAATGTGCACCACGCTGAATCTTCCCAGAACAAATTAGTTGACACTAATATTTTTTAGAAAGTTGTTCTTGTACTCAAACAAGTGGAAAATTCTAGAAAGAGTGAAGAAGAAACCGAAAATAACGTTAAGAAAAATCATGCTTTGAGTCTAGAAGAAGAGTTGGAGAAGGTTAAAATCTAGGTACCTCTTCTAGAATTATCCAAAATACCAGCTTATAGAAAATAAATTTAAAAATTTATTAATTTCACACAAGTGGAAGATATAAGTGACACGGTGAACTTACAAGAAGAAAAGTCATTGGTCACCTTGTCCGTTATGAAGGAAATTAACTTGCAGATTACCAAACCTTATAGGAATATGTATTCATTTGATTCCAAAAGGGTGAAATGCGTTGGGTTAATTAAATATGTAGCAGTTTCGTTGGCACAAATCCCAACAAATATTATAGTCATGGATGTAGTGGTTGTTGACATCCTAGCCAAGTTTGGAATGCTCCCGTCAAGATCTTGGGGAGAAAAGTTGGGAGGTGTACTAAAATTAGATTTCACTTATGCTATCATTCTAGTTTTTAATGAGGAAGAAAGGAGATTGTAGAGGGAAACAAGGTTTGTGAAGAATACCTCCAAGAAATATGCAGGAAATTCACCCAATTATAGTCAAGAAACAAAATATATTTCTTGTTTCATGCTGCATGAAGATGAAAAATTTGCTGAAGGCACAAGGAAGCATATCTCTTCAGAATTTGTAAATAATGAGCTGCACTCAAGGATTATTTGGAAGTGCTAGTTTGATGGTGCCTACTCAAAGGAGGGCACAGGTGCTGGATTCTTGTTGATATCACCAAAAGGTAACCTCATGCATTTCTCTTTTAAACTATAATTTGATTCAACAAACAATGTGGCTGAGTATGAGGCCTTAATCTCAATCCTTCAAGTTTCTAAACAGATGGGAGTTCAATGTATTTCAATTTTTGGTGACTCTGAATTGATAATAAGGTAGATTAAAAATCATTGTCAAACCAAGCATTCGAGATTGAGATCGTATAGGAATGAAGTTTTGGATCTAATAGAAAACTATTTTGAAGCCTTCAATATTTAGTATATTCTAAGGAAGGAGAGAAAATTGGCTTATTCATTAGCAGCTGCAACCAACACGTTCAAACCTCCAATAAATCCAAGGTTAAGGTATGAAATTGAAATTAGACATAAGCCTTCTATACCTGACAATGTGAAACATTGGTAGTTGTTTGATGATGATGAACAGATAAATCAATTCCTAACCATGATTGGAAACTTTGAATATGTTGAGAGAGACCAAGAGGAAGAAAAAATAGAGCAGGAAGTAGAAATAAGAAACCTTAAGCAGTCAATAGGTGAACAAAATTATCCAATTGAAAGATAATGTGCTCCCCTAAGGGTTGGTTCCTCTTGAAAGATTATTCGATGCTAATGATGTTGTTGTTGATTCAAAGATAACACTTCAGGAAGAAGAGATGGAATATTGTAATTTGGGAACTCAATAGGAACCCAAAATAGTGAAATTGTTCAAAGGTGTTCCCAAAAAATACAAAGAAAGATACATTGATCTTTTTAAGAAATATATGGATGTGTTTGACTGGTCATATGAAGGCCTGAAAACATATAAAAAAAGAAAAATTTAGCATAAGGTTCCATTGAAGGAAGGACTCGAACCACACAAACAGAAGCTTAGATAGATCAATCCATTGTTGTTAGCTCCAATCGAAAAATAATTGAACAAAATGTTGCAGAGAAAAATTATAGTCCCTCTCAGATATTCAGACTGGGTTTCTAATTTGGTCCCTGTAAGAAAGAAGAATGGAGAGATCATACTGTGTGTAGAATTCAGGAACTTGAACCGAGCATCTCTAAAAGGTAATTATCCTTTTCCGAAAATGGATTATGTCTTATAGAAGGTGACTGGAGCTCATAGGTTGTCTATGGTTGAACGATTTTCTGGGTATAATGAGGTACCAGTAGAAAAAGAAGATCAAAAGAAGACTGCTTTCACTAAGACCTGAGGCACCTTCATGTATGCAAGGATGTCATTTGGCCTTATGAATGCAGGTGCAACATTTCAGAGGGCCATGGACATAGCCTTCCTTGGTGGTAGGTTTGTAGTTACATATCTGGATGATGTAACTGTTTTCTTAGGGTCAGATGATGAACACTTGGAGCATTTGCAAAAAAAAAATTCAAAAGTGCAGAAGGTTTGGTTTGTCATTAAATACCAATAAATCTTTATTTTCCTCAGAAGAAGGTAAATTATTGGGTCACATAGTTTCTAAACAAGGATTAAAGTTTGACCTAGCAAGGGTGGAAGCCATTTAGACTATTCCTTTACCCAAAAGTAAGAAAGATATCCAGATATTCTTGGGAAAAATAAATTTTCCAAGGAGATTTGTGCCCAATTATGCTGAGATTATGAGAAGTATAACATATATGTTGTAGAAAAATGCAGAAGTGAAATGGGACAAGGGAGCAAGAGAAACATTTGCTATAATAAAGGAAGTACTGCAGGAAGCTCCAGTTCTAATTAGTCTAGACTATCAGAAGTCCTTTCAGGTATTCTAATTTGCACCCCCCACTACTATTGCCACTGTGTTGTTGCAGAAAAATGAAGATAGTAAGGAGAAACCAATTGCATTTTTCAGTAAATTTCTCAGAGATGCTGACCTCAAATACAATATTATGGACAAACAAGTATATGTTTTGGTAAAAGCATTGAAAGCCTTCAGGACTTATGTGTTACAGTCCCAAATAATTTCTTATGTTCCTAATTATACTATGAAAGACGTGCTGGTCCAAAGCGATGTTGAAGGAAAAAGGGGGAAGTGGATAGAAAAAATCCAAGAGTATGATTTGGACATCAAACCCACCAAGCTAGTCAAGGATAGGGGTTAGCGAAGTTGTTGACAGAAATAAATTTTCAAGCCTTGGGAATCAATCTGCTGGCACCAGTGGATGGAGATGTTAATGATGAAGGTCAAAATAATTCCAAAACATGTATTCAATACAAATTTTTGTGCTCTAATCGGTATAAAGATATTGTGAATTACATGTGTTTCTTTTTCTGTCCAACTTCACTAAATAGAACAAAATATAGATCTCTCAAGCTCAAGTCTCAGCCATATGTTATCATAGACGCAAAGCTATACTGGAAATATCCTACTGGTATTTTTCTGTTATGTTTGAACGAAGGAGAATTTATTGAAGTCACCAAAAAATATCATGAAAGTTTGTGTGGAGGAAATTATAGCTAGAAGGTCATTGCTCATAAAATTATCAAGTTAGGATTCTATTGGCCAACCCTGTTTGCAGATGTTTATAGACTAGTCTGAAGTTATCAAAAGTGTCAGTTGTTTTCTAAAAAGAGAAAACTTGATTCGTTACCTCTCATCCCAATATTTATTAAAGAACCTTTCAGGCAATGGGGATTGGATTTTATTGGAGAGATCAATACACCATCAAGTGGAAAGTTCAAGTGGATTCTGACTACCATTGATTACGTTACAAAATGGGTTAAAGAAATACCCACTAAGAAGGTGAATGACCAAGTAGTGATGAAGTTTTTCGAGGAAAATATTTTCAACAGATTCGGATGTCCAGTTACAATTGTGACTGATAATTGTCAAGTGTTGAACTCTGCTCGTTTCATTAATTTATGTCAAACATATAATGTAACTTTATCACATTCCACAACATATCATCCCCAAGGGAAAAAATTGGCACATTCCTCAAATAGGACATTGGTTAGAATCATGAAGAATACAACCATTGAGAATCAGAAGGATTCGGATTTGAAGTTTAAGTTTTCCCTCTGGGCAGTTTGATTCACCCCTAGCAGATCTACTGGGAAGTCTCCCTATGAGATGGTTTATCGGACTCAAGCACTATTTCCTACTCAACTAGACAAACCAATGATTCCTTTCCTTCAATAAGCTTAGGGAGAACCTAATGCTATGGTAAGAATATTGAAAAATATAATTGAATCAAGTGAAAATAGAAACAAAGTCAAGGATAACTTGATTACTTATCAGGAAAGATGAAGTTTATATTTGAAAAAAAAGCAAAAGAGGTTCTCTTTCAAGCAGGAGATTTGGTAATAAGATGGGACACCAGACGAGAAGAAAAGGGGAAGCATGGTAAATTTGACCCTCTCTGGTATGGTCCTTACATAATCTCTGATGTAAGGTCAAATAACACATTCATTTTGGAAGATCTAGATGGAGAGTTAGTACAACTGCCTGTGAACGAGTATTACCTAAAGAATTATTTCCAGTATTAGAATTCAGCATTCCACCATTGTAAATACCATATTTATCATTGTTCATATGTCACCAAGAAATATTTGACTCGATTTTGGATAATGCACTAGTCCCCGGTCCTTAGCGCTTTCGTGGAAAAAAGCACTATCCCTAGGTGGAGCCAGATGTTGTGGCTCATTTGCATTTACCTTTGAAATATTTTTCAAAACACTAAAAAATCATATATGTTAGAAAATGTAAAAGTTTGTATGTCGAAGAATAATTTTGATTTATATGTTGGTACATTAACATTTTCGTGTTGAGATGTGAAGGTAGGTCGAAGGATTGGATAACTAGAATAAAGCTGAGGATGGTTTTAACATCATGGAGAAAGATGGAGTTGCACAAGTTCAATGAATGAACTATAGCAGGGAGTAGCATGGAGAAGGTGGAGCTGTAGAGTGGCGAAAACTGAAGAAATAGAGAAATCGATTAAGGCAGAAAACCTTTAGAAGATTCCCAAAGGAGGCGATATGACGGTGAGGAATAAATCGTAGAATTAAAGTGAGAGATGGACGAACCAGGTTGCATCCCAAAGTTAAGTTTGAAAAGTTACAAAGTGGACACGTGTCGACATAACACGATTTCACATCGGCGATTATTTAGTTTATGCATTAAGGACTTCGCAAGTTAAACAAAATAACTTATGATGCGGTAAGAAGTGAAAATTGTGATGAGAGAAAGGGAGGAGCCACATGTTGGCACAACAATTCAGTGGATATCGTACATCGGCAGGTTTAGATTTTAGCATTGAGTCTTCACAAGGTAAAGTATTTTGGTTGCGATGCGAAAAATGGGAGATGGCTATGTAAGATAGTATAGGGGGACCGTTGGATTGGGGCACAGATCAATGGTGGAGGTTAAATCACAAACATAGCGGTTTTTCACATTGAAATTATTATTTTTTACCATTTAATCTATTTGTTATAGTTTCTGATGTAAGATATCGAATAAGTTGCGAAGTATGATTTCTTCTGATTGGTCAGGTCATGTGTGGGCCCGTAAACCATAGGTCTGTGGGGTTTGTATAAAGTTGTAGCCATGTATGAAATAAGGTAATGTGAAGGGGTGGCCAATGAATAAATATGCATAGGCAGAGTCAGGTGGAAGAATGTATATTGGCACTGTGGGAAGCATGATAGCTGGGTCAAGTCGGGCACCAAGGCGTCATTACAGAACTGTCGAGTTGCTACATCATAACCAGAAAGGACACCTTGGCACTTCGTGAGGATGCATCAGCAACATCAGATTAAAGAAAATGAATAATATTTCTAGTTTTTATTTGTTTTCTCTGTATGATTACATAAGTAATCTTAATAGTTTAGGTAGACGAATAGTTTCAATAAGTTCAATAGTTATGAACTACTTTGATGTATTTAATTATATAGAAATAAAGAAAAATGGTTCCGAGTTTTGGACCTCTGGATGGATGTTAATTTGGTGGTGAGTTTTCTAAGAAATTAATGAAAGAAGATCAAGTTTCCTGCACTTGTTGATGTTGATATGTCTTTCCAGTTTCTCCTTGTGTTTATTCCTCTTTGAATGAAGTGAAGTATTGTAGTAGCTGGTCTCTTAATTACATCTGTGAGTAAGAGTTAAATCACCTTAATTTGCGCTCCTTCACTTCATCTCTTCTCTTTTCACATACTCTTGTTGAAACTTTAAAGTAATAGATTCTGCATTTACAACATATTATTTCGAGTTTTCTCTCTCTCCATGATTTCCTCTGAAACTTAAAAGTGATAGATTCTATTTCTGAGCATATCATTTTGAGTTTCTCTTATAGTTCTTCTTTTCATTTCATTCAAGTATCAATAGTTTATGGCATTGTGAAGGCTTTCATTATATCAGATTATTGAGGGTATTATGTAATTAAATTCCAAAGGTGTTAAACAAAGTACATTTGATATCATAATTGTGACATACATTTATAAAATTTCTTAAGCATTGATTCCTTACCACAACCAAGGGATTGCTTCTTGAGATACAACGCTCTCTACATTTAATTTAAATTGGAATTGAAAATTTAGGTCGTGTATTAAGCTAATTATATGTGTATGAAAAGATAAGCATTAAAATTAAGTTTTACATTTAAAAAAATGGATTTTAAAATTTTTTAAGAATGAGGATTTTCATTAAGCAGACAATATGATTGGGAAAGAACTGTATGGATCTCTGAAGTAACGAAATCTTACAAAGCATCACAATAGAGAATAAAGGATTGCGATCTGAACCAACTGCTGAGGATAAGCAAGAATTTGTAGAGTTTTTGTGGGCTGATCAAATTGATAGCATGACGTCTGAACAGGAGTGTGGGGAATGGAGTTAGTTGGGGGGTTGGATAAAAGATATTGAGGTATAATCTATTTCATTAGCGAGTAAATGATTTTCGTTAACACCGAGACTGAGGGATTCAATTTGCATCACCTGAAATGCATCTACAACATTGTATGCGAATCCAATTCACAATATTTTCATTTGTTTGAGATCTCAGATGGAGGTCATCTATTAGATAGAATGATATAGTTTCCCTGCACTCAACTAGACTTTAAAATTAGGTATAGCATTGAAAAAATAAGTTTTACATAAGAATTTAAAGATTACATATTTTTTTTATTGAATATATATTTAGTAGCGAGTTATCTTTTCATTAACCTATTTAGTTATATCATATTTGTTGTTTGGGAATTTTTAATTATGTTTTTAATTTGGTTGCAGAGATAGAAATATGTTTTATGAAAATTCCCGTGTATAGTTTGGAATGGCTTTTAAATATAGATAAATATTACTTTTTCTTTAATTTAAATTAGATTTTACAAATTTAGCTTTAATGTTAATGTTTATATTAAATTAATAATAATAAAGATTAAATATTATTAATTTTATTAATATTTTGTTTTTACAGTTTAGCATGCGTACATCTTAATCATGTCTAATATATCATTTTATCTGGGTGGGGAATTGAGGATCATCATCTATCCAAGGTTCCATGGACATTAGTTTTAGTATTATTAGTATCATCCAAATAATAATATTAACATTAAGATTATTTACATTCTAATCATTAATACAATTAATAATACAAAAATATTATTTTAATAATATTAATGCTAAAAATAGTAAAATTACTAATAATATTATTAATAACATTAGTAATATATTATTAACAATATTAATACAATAATTATTGATGTAATAATATTTTTTTGAAAAAAAAAATCATATATATCCATAAGAGAAATATATACATATCTCTGTCTATAATCTCAGAAATTTTCTTCTTAGAAAATAAAACAACAACTCTAACCATTCCTCCCTATATCTGACTGAGAGGCTATACAAAATTTTATATTTAGTAAAATTTGAAGGCACATCTTCCCTTTTATGAAAAACTTATCAACCGCATATTTCAAAAAAATGTATTAAGAAAAATGAGTGTGGAAAGAGAGGCTAGAAGGAGAGGTTTGATTCAATTGATTACACCTTTACTCAATCACAGAATTCATAAATACCAATAGAAATATTGAGGAGGGAGACTCGATATTTCTTTGATAGGATGATTGCTTTGATATTTAGTTCCCTGGGGACGTGGATGAAACGTGTCCGTTGGAAGGAGTCCGCAACCCGACGAATGTCACAAAGAGCATTCTTAGGGTTGATGTTGTTCATTGAATCCCTTTGATTGGCCCAATCAATGAAAATTTTGGAATTTCCCCTGACCTAAAGGCTGTTCAAACCTATTTTGCAACCTAATTCTAAAAAAACCAAAGCATAGTGAACTTGACTTTGTTGTCTGTCCCCCTACTATGGGCATACCTACATTACATGAAATGGAAGTGACTAAAATAGATCACAACACCTACCCCACAGTAAGGTCAGTGGCCTTGTATGACACCATTGGAATATCCCCATGGAGAGTCATAATGATGCAGGAGCATTTAACATGTACCTTCAAAATGTAATTTTCTAAATCTCAATTTTTTTTAGAAAATTCTAGATTTTGTAGATTTTTATAAAGTACTAGATTATTTAAAAGGCGAAGAAATAATATGTAAAAAAAATAAAGAAGGAAAGAAAAGGAAAAAGAATTTCTTAGAGAATCCTTCTAAATAAGATTCTTTGAAGTATGGATCCTTTCAATTCATCCATCCATAAAACATTTACCTAGAATTTTTCTAGAACTAGATTGATTCTACTTAAAACATGTGATACTTTATTTGAATGCCTTCTTCTATACTTGATAACAAATGTAAAATTTTGTAGAAATTCAATCAATTTAACTTCTTTGAATCCATTTCTCTGGTTGTTGATATATTGTAAAACATTATTGTGGGTTTAAAGGACAAATTCTTTTAACACGAGATAATGTCTTTTTTATCATGAAAAAAGGGTACACCCATTTGTACACAACAACATGCACTAAAAATTAGTAAGAAACATGTAAATATTGCATAGTTACAACTCAAAACATTACGAAAGGAGAGAATTAAAAGGTTCTCCTAAAGTATATTTAAAAAATAAACTCTTATGGGTGCTCTAAAGATATTTTGACACATCCTCATGGCTTTTTATTTGATAACCCCGAGGGTCATAGAAAGCACAATCAACACCTTGAGAGACACATTGCTTGAAGTAATCCTGACATGGAAAAGCTGACCATTCAATGCTTGAGGATCAAGAAGCTTTAATTGAAGGAGGATCGTAGCTCCCATTTCATTTATGAGGCAAGCTATCTCATTTATGGGACAAAGGAGATAGAGATTGTTCAAAATATCTATAAATTCAAGAGGACGGAGAGCTAAAAAATCAGAATAAGTTGCATATTTTTATGATGCCAAAATTTCTCCAAGAAATCAAGCATTCCAATGGTAATAGGATTCCACCATTAGGAGAGATTCTTCTTTGCTTCTTTGAGAGAGCAAGGTATTGCAAATGGGAGTGAGAAGGGGAAATCATTTCCAAGAGCTGTTGAGCACAATTTCTCAAAAAAATATCATCAAGTGTCTTTGAAGTCTATTTGTAACTCTTCCACTTCCAACAATCAATAAAGATGACCTCTTTCCCATTACGTTTTTTATTTGGTTTTCTTCATTTGCTTGTTTTAAGTTGTCTAGTTTAGTTTTGTTTCATGCATTGTTTCATATAATTAAATGTTGTATTTATTACATGTTTAATTGCTAATATCACTCATTGTTTGTGTATATTCTTGTAGGATTTAACCAACTGCAAGATTAGAGAATTTGGGACATTTTTTCTACCAAATTTAACACACAAATTAACGACTCCATTGGTTTTCCTTTTTTTGATCAAATTGGTTGTTTGCAAGCCTTTGGTCATTGTTTTTAATTCCATTTGGTTTTATTCAATATTTTTTGTTTCAATTTTGTAGGTCTCCTTTGGACCTACTCGTGGACTAAAATGATCTCTTTTTATTTCTTAAAGACAACCTCCCATATTTTGAAAATATAGTCACGTAGGTCTCATGACTGTGCAAACCACAAAGTGTGGGACACACAAAGAATATTTTTTATCATTGTAATTTCCTTTTCCTGACTGCTTGGTATCCTTTAGTGATCCACCTACACTCCTACAATTTTTTACCGATTATATGTACATTAACATTACTTTCCTAACCTTGTGCTTATCTTTTACTTTAAAATTTTGTATGTTGGGACTAGGTGTAGTGTGATTAAGAATGAGAGTAGGCTCTCCCTCTCTTGTACCCTTATGGAAAACCTATAGGGGGATCCAAAAAGGTTATAAAATACTACCTACCATCTCCCTTTTAAGTGGATATTCACGCATAACTTAAATAGGAAATACATAAGTAACCCTTATCCACACATATTTACTTGTTTTGAAAACAATTTAAATTTTGGGACTAGGAGTTGGTGTTTGTAAGAATGAGAGTAGGCTCTCCCTCACTCGCACCATTTTGGAAAACTTGTGTGCGGATACGAAATGTTTTTGAAAACACCAAAATTTCCATTTCCCTACATGATCACATAACATAATTAAGAAAAGTATGCAACTCATTATATACACATAAATTTTTCTTTTCTCAAGGAACAATGTAACATAATATAGTTAGGGGGATTGTAACGGATCATCACATATCCACATTGTTGTAATTCAAACACGTTGTATGTTCTCCATTCACGTTGCACACACCATCATATCACACACTAAATTATTATAAACTTTATGCAAAGGATATGGTCTTTTGCAATATTTGTACTTAGTTTATTTTGAATTTATATTTTTAAAAGCTTTCACAAGGCCTAGTTAGTAATTGAGTGAAAGGACGTTAGGTGTCTCATAGAAAAACCTCACAAACCTTTTTTTTATTGTTTCACACATTAAATAGGTTAAAGGGAAAATTAACCATTTATTTTTTTTCTTTTTCTTATGTATGTGAATTATCTGGTTTGCTAAAGAAATCCCTCCTCATAATATCTTACAAAATTTCTAGGTCACTATACCGGACCTAAGGGTTTCTAGCCGCTTTATGTGTATATAAGACCTCCACCCCTTGCCAAAAAGAATAACTAGTATCTCACCATTTTGTTGTAGACAACAACATCCAAGGACCTTGTTTGGCACATCCATCATTGGTGCTAATTTGTTGGAAACTAGTTCCTTTCAAGGTACCACTAACACTGTAGTATACCTGGGGGGATAATATAGGGTACAAAGGAGGTAACTAAGGGAATAAAATAGATTTAATAATGTAAGAATTCTAAATAAATGGGCCATAGTTAATAAATAAATTGGTTAACCCAAATTATGCAAGGGACCACATGTATTTAGGGAATAAAGTGATAAGGTCATTGTATTGGATGTATGGTATTGAGAGACCCATGGTAATTACCCATGGTATTATGATGTATGAAACCTATATAGAGGCCAGAGACTCTCTATTGAGAGATGTGAAGGATTATGGTATTGACAAACATATGACTTGTGGAGTGATCTACTTCCTTAAGGAGTGATTGTATGGTGTTGGCCTACCTCAAGGGTTTGATATTAATGAAGATATGAAGTTTTATATTGTATGGCATTATTTCATAGTAATATTTCCAAGAGGAAGATTTCTAAGTCTTTTATCTATCTTTTCTTATAAAAAAAATTAAAAAAAAAAATCTGCACCCATTAAGTCCTCTGAAAACGCTTCTATGACGCATGAAGAGGAAGAATTGCAACACGATATATCAATATTATGGGACCAAGTGAAACAATTTTTTCTCTCACAAAGAGAAACCAAAGATGAAATAAAAGGTGACATGGATGGTTTAAAAGTATACATGGAAGCTAATATGGATGGCATGGAAGTTAAGATCGATGGTATAGAAGCAAAACTTGAAGGCTTGAAGGAATATTTGACAAAGTTGCTACTATAAATGATTCGTAATTGTGAAAAGATAGTATATGAAACTTATGATGAGAAAAAAAAAATGTTAGTCATGATATTATAGACTCTAATGTTGGATTTTAGACCCACCATATTCCAAATATAGATAGGAGGAATTTTGATGGCAAGGATATGATAACATGGAGACTACAGATGGAGCAAGTCCCAGTTCAAAAAATATTTCCAGAACTTGATGAGGAAGGAAAAATAATATTGTAACTTGAAGCAATCATAGAAAAAAGAGCTCGATAGCTACGAAATCGATCAATTTCAGAGTATCTCATCAAGTTGAAGAACTTACCAGCTAAATATTCCACATGAGAGGATGAGAATATTATACAGAAGTATCCCCAAGTAATCAACCATTAAGGACAACATTGTTATTAAGGAGAGGGGCATGTTAGGCCCTTATAATACTAGTGTATCCCCTTATTTTTATTTTTGTGACCATGTAGTCCCCATATTGTTATTATTGTGCCCTTACATTGTTATTGTTATGCCGACTAGGATTATATTGTGACCCCTTGTACTCCAATATATAGAAAGGAGGTTTTTTCATTTGTATCATCCAATAATTGTTCATTTATGTAATGTAAAGGTGTTTCCCTCCTTAAATAGACTGATTTCTAAGTTGTGACCTATCTTTTCTTCTATTTTGTGAGTTGGTTTCATAACACTCTACTTTGTGTCGTCATGTCACCAATGTCGAAAAATATGTTATGCATCAAACATGCCTAGAAAATATGTGAAGAAGTGAAAGAAGATTTGATTTTAAAAAATTGTGGAAAGCTTGTCAAAAATGTGTTTTACAAGCCCAGTGCACTCTGCACTGCTACTAACCTATGCTTGTCGCCCATTTCAAAACATGTGTCTAGTGCTGGAAGAGAAAATTTTGTCAAGAAAATATGCACTAGTCCTCTTCAGGCAGTTCTTCCAAAAATGGAGGAGAATCTTCCCTTACTAGAAGTATCAAGAATGATGATGTGGTTTCAGGTTATTGATGATAGGAGTGAGACCTCCCATTCATGGCCATGGATCATCTTTCCATGGATATTTCCCTTAAGATGCGGAGCTCCTCCCACCTTTGATGGATCCTGAACTCGCTCTCCTTCCTTAAAAATGAAACCCCTACCATCCACTAAGGGTTGGTTACCATCCTATGAGATGAAGCATGCCTAGTTTTTTCCCATCTATGAAGGAGGAAGTTGTTTGAAGGGTTGAGGCTAAGACTTGGAGTCTCACCTGAAGGAGGCGTCCAACATCAAGGCTTCTGGTTTCATTGATCCCTTTATCATTCTACTTATAATTTATTGTGTCTTTCCTTTCCATAAATGTGTCTCTCATAACATATTTATTGTAGTGCTCCTTGATCTTCTACATAGCTTATACTAGAGATTGTTATGCTTTGTATCTATTTTTTGTCTCCACTTATTCTTCCTTGCAGGAATTTGTCTTCACCAATGGAGAGGAGATCGTGAGTGTGGAAGAGAAATAAGTAAGGTTGACATCAAAAGGAAGCATTAGCATCAGAAAGAGGTAGGAAATCTGTCCTCCTTTGTGTTTTTCTATCATAAGTTACGAAATGTTGCATATATTTGTCTTGTTTATTTCTAGATCCTATCATTAGGACTAAAAGGGTTTCTTCTATCCGCAGAAGAGATTTCCTGCAGAACATTAATGCAACATGATATTGTTTTATACTCATCCATGAATTGTTTGCATATCCAAAACTAAAACATCCACCGGTAGTGCTTCTTCCATCAGTCACACTTCCAACCCAATCAGAATCAGTAAAACATGTTAGCTTGAATTCCTTTCCATCATAATTCAAATAGTGATGTATTATTATATGTAGGTATCTCAAAAAATATTTGGCAGATATCCAATGATCATGACAAGGCTCCAATTGAAATTTACTAAGAGAATTTACAAAATAACATATATCAAGTCTTTTATTTACCAATTACATCAGAGAAACCACCAACTTACGATAGCTAGTAGGAACGATGAGACTAGATTCATAGCTTCTCCACTTCTTGAGATTCGCGGTCATGGGAGTAGTCATAGGATTGGAATCCATCATACTAAATTTCTACCATATCTTGATTATGTATTTTCCTTGAACTAGATAAATCTCACTGGGTTTATGCCATAATTCCAAGCTCAAGTAATAGTGCATGGGTCCCAGATATTTCATCTTGATTTCAAATTCCAACATTTTCTTGCATTCTAGTATTATGTGTTCCACGCCTATAATAAAAAAATCATCCACATATAGTATTATAATTACTAGTTCATTATTTACCGCCTTAATGTAGAGGTTGGCATCGACAGAGATTTAGAAGAACCTAATTCTTAATAGATATACATCCATCCTTGCATACCATGCCCTAGGAGCTTGCTTCAAGCCATATGGAGACTTTCTGAGTCTGCAAACATGTGTATCTCTACTATTTATTTCAAAGCCTTCTGGTTGTTCAATGTATACTTCTTCATCAATGGTACATTTAGAAACATTTTTTTGACATCCATTTGATGGATATTCCATCCCATAGTAGGATCTAGTGAAACAAAAGATATTATAGTAGTATACCTAGTAGTCAGAGCAAAGGTTTCTTCATAGTTTATTCCTTCCTTTTGTGAGAAACCCCTTGCAATGAATCTAGATTTGTATTTTTCTATGCTTCCATCATCAGAATGTTTGATTTTTTAAATCCATTTTGAGGTGACAACTGATTTTTCACTTGGTCTAGGAATGATTTCCCATACCCCATTCTTGATAATGGATTGATATTATTCGTGCATTGCCTTCTCCCATTATTCTTGGGGAGAATCTTCTTCAAATTTTCTTGCTTCAAATTCTATCAGGTTTTCATGTATGTTTCATATCTGGAATGCCTCTTTGGTATTTTTATTTATCTAAAAGTTCCTTTAGTAGCTGCATGTCCTTAAGCATCTTTAAGTTTAGTTTTTGTCCAATTTTGCCTCTTCTTTGTTCTAGGAATGATTATAGTTTGGATAGGCTTACATGGTCCTTATTCTTGGTTTTTAGTTGTCTTGTAATGATGCTCTTCTTATTCAAATAGTGGTACATATTCAACATTATATTAAATTGGTATATCATTGGATCTTTTATAGGCATGATTTTCATCAAATATCCAACAAAGATCCCTTTTATGCTTGTAGAATCCAATTTATTTTGCTTGTATTTTGGAACATGGATGTATGTGGGACACCCAAAGATTCAGAGATGGTATACAATGGATTCTTCCCTGTGAATCCTTTTTTTGGTGTCATATTATCAAGGATTATATGAAGACTTATATTTTTTATATATAATGTTATCATTGTTGCTTCTCCCCATAGAAAATTTGGTAGATCTTGATCAAATATCATAGTTGATATGCATTCTTCAATTGTTCTATTTTTCCTTTCTGCAACTCCATTATGATTACTATTGTAGGGAACAATGAGATCCCTCTTAATACCTGTGTCTTTACATTATGTAATTAATTATTTTGTAGTGTATTCTCCACCATTTTCGGATCTCAATTTTTTTTTTATATTTCTTTTGGTTAAGGTCTCCACTTCATATCTAAATTCCTTGAAAATTTCAAATAATTTGTATTTTGTCTTGAGAAGATAAGGCCATGTATTTCTAGATATATCATCAATGAAGGTCACATAATAAGGACGGTCTCCAATATATTTGTTAGACATTGTCCCACACACATTAGAATGAATCAACTCTAATATCTCCTAAGACATTGTATCACTACTTGTAAAAGGGTTCCTTGTATTCTTTTCTAAAGCACATACCTTGCATACTCCATGATATTCCTTAATATTGGGGATGCCCTTTACCATTTGAATAATTGAGGGTAATATCTTGTAATGAATATGACCATAACATTCCATAGTTCGATAGCACTGATATCCATGTGAACTAGAGTTTGAGGAGATGGTTTTATGACTCTATATAGCCTTCGTTCATGAACTCCAATTACATTTTCCTTTTCAATATTTGAATACTTTCCCCAAACCAAAACTTTACCATCTACAAAGGAAACCCTATCTCATTTATCTTATAAATAATAAATGGAAAGTAAATTCTTTTTCAACCCTAGAACATAGAGTATGTTTCTAAGGTGTACCTTTGCTCCACTTTATAGCTTCACTAAAGTAGATCCAAGTCCCTTGACTACATAGTTGTTGTTGTCTCCTAGCTCCACTACATGTGATTATGGTTCCTTTGATAGAGTATGAATTTTTCCACTTTCTCTTGTCATGTTTCTTGATGCTCCACTATCAATGATCCATGTGTTGTCATCATGAAGAGTAGTTATAATTACAACCAAGAATCCTTCACTCTTGACTATCTTAGATAGATTTTAGATGATGTTTCAAATACAACTTCCTGGAATTATTACAATATTGAATATCATATTAAAGTAACTTTCCATATAGGGAGTAACCTTTTCTTCCAATCCAACAAAGTGATAATATACCTTCTTTGACCTTAGCTCGGATACCATGTTGAGAAGTCAATGCTTATATGAATTAGGGTTTGACTCCTCTTTCTTGATAACTATTTGTGAATCATGTTCGATTCTCTTACTAATTTATTAGTTTATATTTCATAAAGAAATTACAAAATTATATGTATATGAAGATCAAAATAAAAATATACACAAAATGTAGGTGCTTAGCTAGGGGAAAACCCATATAAGGGGAAAACCTAGTCAAACTCTTCCTTCAGTAGATTTAAATCAAGATGAGATATTTCCAAACTTCTTAGACGTAGAAAATGACTTCCTTCAACTAAAAAGTTAGTCATTCCCTTCAATAGATGATCCCTGTCAAATTATTCAAGTGAAAACTTCCCAAAAACATCTTCAATCCAAAATTTCATCCCCGAGCAACATAAATTCAATCCCAACAACAAAATTTTGAACCTGCAATAGACAGAAAATTTCAGCCCAAGAAACTTCACACATGTGAGAGATAGATATCCTAGAAACTTGAATTGTTCCTTCCAAGAAATTTTAATCCTTCTCTAGTTACTTCGATCCTCCTTTTTGCCTCTATTAATTTAAGTTCGAACTTGTTGAGTGAATGCTCTAAGTAGGTCGAATTTCCTCTCTATATATAACCATTATTTGAGGTCAAATTTGACCTAATGTATGTCAAATTCATGGGGATAGGTCCGATTTGGTGTGGAGAGTGTAAAATAACCTTTTTAAATTAAAGGTAATTATTTTTCCATGATACAAAAGCCCAAGAAGGTTCTAATAAAAATGAAAATGACTCTATTAACTCGATATAAAACCTAGAATACTTCAATGTAGTCTTTGACCTAAAAAGTGATGAACCAAACATGAAACACATGCTTTAATAAGTAATTTTATTTAATAATAAAGTTTATTTTGGTAAGTACAATTAAGAAGACAAATACTAGGTACATTCTTCAACAAGTTCCAAATGTTTTAACGAAGCTCGAGAAACCAAAAAATACTAGTATCTCATTCATAGCTCCTTTTGTGCATCAAATAAGGGAGTTAAAAATTTAAAGATGATAGGGGTGGAGTCGATAACCTAGAATTCCTTCACAAATATAGTCACATCCTCCTTTTACTTTAAGGAGGGTTGAATCTACCACTTATCTAGAAGAAATACATTAGGAACATCTGAGGCCACAGGCGAAATATATTGGTCCTGCCATGCCAAAATGGTAGCTAATATAAATTTATACCCTCTAGCTCTACCTACCAATGATTTCTTAGCCAAGTCAACCACTTCCACCATTTCCACGCCATCCCGTAGAGATAAGTTATATGAAATAGGAGATAAATCACATTTTAGTGCTAGAAATTAAATAATAGAGAAATGAAATGAAAATATTGGAAACACATAAAAACATAAAATAAGAGAGACACGGATATAAGTTGCTCACTCAATTCTGGATACATCCATAGAGAAACAACTAGTCATTCCGTTTATATTATCTACCAAACCAAACAAATACAACCTACAACACATCCACTATAATTTCTTCTTCGCTCTCACACAATCTCCTCTTTTTTTCACAGAGAATAATACATATCCAGAATACAATTCTCACGTATAAACTAAGATTTTCCTTCTAGGGAAAAAACCATAAATTAACATAACCTTTACTATTATATATTTCACCTATTGAAATTTCTATATTTATTACCAAATTATAATATTTTACAAGGAAAAATTTTCTATTTTTTTTAAATTTCAGGGGCGCTGCCCCCAACCCCCCACTAAGAGGAGAAAAAAAAGAATGATGTGGCCCCCCTATAGCACTAGTGGTGAGGTATGCCTCTCCATAATCCCCTATCATGGATTGGGATCCAAATGCAGTTGAAACATACACATATACTACTACAATCATTAGATGGAGGCCTTCAGATTTATGTATAATTTTTTATCAACAGTACTTCTTTTAAAGCCTTGTTGCTGAAGGTATTTATCCAACCTTTTGTACCAATCTCTCGGAGCTTGTTTGAGTCCATATAAGGCCTTTTTCAGTTTCCACACAAACCCTTCATCTGTTGTGGGCATAAATCCTTATGGATGCTCAATGTAAACTTCTTCTTCCAGATCTATAGTGAAAAATGCAGGCTTAAGATCCATTTGATATACTTTTATGTTCTTATGACTGGAAAAGGAAATAAAAATCATGATAGCTTTTAGTCTTGTTATTGATACAAAGTTTTCCTCAAAATCTACCCCTTCTATTTAAACATACCTTTTACATACCAATCAAGACTTTTTCCTAACTACTTGACCCTACTCATTCATTTTTTTTTTGAAAACCCATTTGGTCCGAATGAAATTGTTCTTCTAGGGCTTAGAACAAGCTTGCAAGTTTCATTATTTTCAATTTGGTCAAGTTATTCATTCATTGATTTCACCCAGAACTTATCCTCACTTGCTTGGATGAGATTATTGGGTTCAATATGTGATAGTAGAGCCAAATTTTCACAACTTAAACTGCCAATCAGTTTCCTCCTAGTCCGAACACCATGTCTTTGATCTCCAAATATATGACTCTCAAGATGTTATTTTTGTACATACCTGGAAGTTGTTTTTTGTTTTGAAGTTGTGCTTCACTCCTCAACTTCATTATCTGATCTTGTTTCTTCTTAATATGAAGAATTCATATATGGATTTACTTCACCATCTAAGTTTATATTTTTGTTAGGGGACTCAGGTTGTGCAACTATTTCATCTACTATCACATAAATACAATCCTCAACCTTCTTTGTCCACTTTATGTAGCACTTAAATCATTTTCTTCGAATGGAGTACCCGAGTAATATTCCATCATCAGCTTGGGAGGAAACATTTCGAGGATTTTTATCATTGCTTTTGATAAAAAACTTTCTCCCAAACACTTTGAGGTGTTTGACTGATGCAAGCATCCCCTTCCATACTCATAGGGAGTTTTATTACTATTAGGTCTGAGATGATTTTTTTTATATAGATACACTATTTATTGTGTTGCTTCTCCCCAAAATATGTGAGATACATCAACTTCATCTAACATGGCGCTGGTCATTTCGTGAATAGTTCCTTTCTTTCTTTCCACCACTCCAATTTGTTGTGGATGTATAAACACTGAATATTGTCTTCTTATTCTATTCTCTTCACAAAATTCTTCAAATTATTTTCAAGTGTATTCTCCTCCCCTGTCCAATCTTAAGCATTTGATCTTTTGATCTTTCTCATTTTCAACTTGAGCTTTGAATTTTTTGAAATGTTTAAATGCTTCTGATTTTTCTTTTACGAGCATGATCTAGGTGGCCCTGGTAAAATCATCAATGAGAAACATAAAATACCTTTCTCCTCTTAATATTTTTACTCTAGTTGAGCCACAAATATATGTGTGAATTGGCTCTAGTCGTATGGATGACACAAACTCTTTTGTCTTGAAGTGAGTTTATATCTACTTACCAAATTGACATGATTTACAAATTGAGTGCTTGGGTCTTGACAGTCTCAACAAACCTCTAACAACTCCAAGTTTGCTGACTCTTATCAAGTTGTCAAAATTAATATGGCCAAGTCTCCCATGCCATAATCGTGCTTCATTTGTCTTGCTTAAATAACAACTTACTTTGGAGTCATCAAACACATATACATTTTTGTGAGTTCATATTTATTTTCCAACTAGATTTCCATCCTTCATATTGTGGATCTCATAGTCCCTGGATCGAAAAGTCACATCATATAAATTATCACACATTTGGATCATAGTGATTAAGTTGTGTTTGATACCTTCCACATACAACATGTTTTGTGCCTTTGTGTTTTGATCAAGACTGAATATCCATTTACCCTTAATTCTTGCTGGAGCATTGTTTCCGAATGTGACTGATCTGGATATTGGGGGGAGGCCACCAAGATCTAAAAAATTGAAACGGATTTTGGGGGTTGAGACCCCCAAGATCTGAAAAACTGAAATTCCATAAAAATATGAGAAAACATAGTAAAGAAAAACACAAAGAAAATTTCTATTCAAATAGATAATTTTTTAAAAATTGTGGTGGACAATCTATCCTTTTACAAAATGCATCTTCTTACTTATAGTATTTTCTGGTTACAATACCATAGGTAAATTCTATGGGTAGGTAAATACCATGGGTAGATTCTAGTTACAATACCATGGGTGGATGCATACCATGGGTGGATAAATACCATGGGTAAATTAATACCATGGGTAGATTCCACTTACAACACCATGCGTAGCTACCATGGGTGGCTGCCACTTTCCATTTGGATCAGTGGCATTGTTTCCTATAAATTTTTAATTTAGCGACAAAAATTTGTTTTAATCGCCAGTCATATGCTTAGAACAACCACTATCCACATACCATATGTTCTCTTGATTATGAGCTGATAGAGCGAGTCCACATTGCATCCTCTTTTCAATATTCCATTTCCACCTCCCTTTATCCTTTTGAGTCGATGAATGTCTAATATTTTCGAACTTAGATAGGTATTCAAACCTGCTTTTGCACTAAATTGCTTTGTGCCCAAAATTATTACATTTAAAACATTCAAATTCATTTAACAGAGGAGAGAATACATTTTTGGTCTCTGAGAGGTGGATTTTGAGATCTAAAATTCTAATACTTATTATATATAGTATTTCATCTCTTTCAACTTTGATCATTATACAATCAAAATCTTTGTGTCCAAAGATATGACACTTATAAAAATGACCAAAAAATAAATTGGAATGCCTACCTAAGGTAACTTGGATTCTTGGTTGATTGATTCATTCTCCATTGATGATCTCCTCTTTTTCAATATTTCCTTTTTATTTTCATCGATTCTCTCTTGAGTTTTCTTTGCATAACCCTGAGGTTGTTCAAATCATACAGACCTGAATTTTATCTTCCCCATGGAAGATTCATATGTATTTGAGTATCCTAGACTTTTTTTTATTCCTTAGGGCCTTTGGCTATTTAGAATCTAATCTAGTTTTCTTGTTCCTTCTGAAAATTTCTCATTTAGACCTGTCTCGATATTTATTCCATCTACATCTGTTCTTCGAGAGACAACTTCTACTTGAAGAATATGAAAATTCTCTTCCCATTCATGGATCAAATCTTGAAGTACTTATTCCTTTTGTTTAGATTCTTCTAGTTTAAATTTCAAGGAAAAATACCATCTCTGCACGATTTTGAGATTGTTTCCTTTCTTATCCTCAGAAACTCCTGTTTTGACTGCTTGTTCTCTTCTTCTATTTTCTCACATGCTCCTTGTTTTTCTTCTAGAATAAGGACTAGACTATATTTTATTTTAATAGTCTCTTCAAGTTTTTGTTTTTGATAAAAAAAACTCCTCATTATTAGAGTTATACATACCTTCTTCAACATGTTGTAGTTTTTCCTTCAACTTCTTATTATTTTTCCTTTCCTTCTTTAACTCATCAAGGGCATTGATGAGTTACCCTTCAAGGTCAACTACTCCTTCTTCTTCTTCTTCCTCTTCAAAGTAAAAAATACTTTGTTTCTTGGAGTCTACTCAAAAGGGCATAAGTAGATACTTATATGAATCATCCTTTGAAGAATTTTTTTCTATCTGATTCTGGCGTTGAGCTATATTATTTGGAGTAGAAAACCCTTTTTCTTATAGAACCTTTTTTTTTTTTTTTTGACATTCGTTCCCAGGTTTCTAATCATCTTCATTTTCAGGACTTTGTTTGTAAGGGAAATTAGACAAAAAAAATTCAATCTCTTACACTGTCAAAGAAATTAAAATGGAACTTCTCTTTATATTTCTTGAGCCACACTTTAGTTTCCTGAATAGTTGAGCCAAATCCTGATCAGATTCGCAACTAGGTCACCCTTGATGATCTTTGAGCTCATTTAGCTTTTTGGATACTTTGAACATTGCTTCCTTCAGTTCAGAATTATCATTTCCTACTGTCATCTTATAGGCTATGAGAGTACCAAGCCACTGGTCCATCTTGAGATCTTTTAAATTAGCCATTTCCTCAATATCTGAGATCTTGGTAGAAAATGCCATGGGAAGATATCTTAATATCTATATGTATGATCATTTCTTCATTGACATCTTCACCCATCCCTCTAATCATATTGGTTACTTCATTATCCCTAAGGAAGTATTCTGCTATACTTTCATATTCACTCATTCTTAGGTTCTCAAACCTCACTCTGAAGGTTTGGAGTTTGGATTTCTTGACCTTGTCACCCCCTTCATGACTTTGATTAAGATTTACCCACACATCCTTAGAATATTTATAGTGCATAAAATTTACAAGTTATTATTTACAGAGACCAAAGTGAATGGAACTCTTCGGTTCATCATAGTTTCCATAAAATTTTTGACCATTTTCATCAGTGGTAGGAATATCAGAGACATTGTATTCTACCATCACTAAATTTCATACATCCACTTCCAGGGACATAAGTTATACTTCCATCCTTACTTTCCAGAAGGCATAGTTTGTCCCATCGAAGACTGGTATTCTTCTTGATTAAACCTCTTGAATCTCTTGCCTCGACATAATTCCTTATAGATATACCTTCCAATGGTTAGATTGTTCCTAAAGGAACTTGGCTCTAATACGAATTGCTGGAATAAGGAATTATTGAGAGGCGGGTGAATAAATAATTGTGAGATTATTTAAATTTTCTTGCTAAGTTTACTTTTAGTTCTTTTCATTTATTTTATATTACTTATGAGAGCATTCATTCATAAATAAACTGAGGAAAAAACTTAAGAATTATGTTGACACCTAATGAAGAGACAATGGGAGAGGAATCCCAAGAGTCTCTCCCTCTATGTATATATTTGTGTATACCCTTAATGCAAAATCAATTCATTTTTGGTGGAGTTACCTCCTGGCCTGACATGGTATCATACCCAACTCCATTTTTGACTTCCATGCCCTTGTAACTCCCACCATTCTACAAAAATTTCTCTTTTCTAAATTTTTTTGCAGACTATGACCTCTGTCATATTCCTGGTTTGGTCATAAATATTACTGCAAAATCCTATGCATTATTTGTTTCCAAATTCCCTCTGTGATCTCCCTCATTCAGTCTATTCCCTCATTCCACAGAATGTTGCAGACTCCTCTATATAGTGTATTCATATATTCAACTAGTATGCAACTTTGGCATCTGTGCTACCACTGCAAATGATTCAATTTCCCACTGGACAATCCACCACTTCATACTAGAGTCGACTTGCATAAACAATCAGCCCTTGGCCCCTTATTCAACTATTGTCAGGCTCCACACATACACTTCTCCCTCGACACCACTTATCTCTGCTCCCTCAACATTTGTGGCCTCTGCTCCCTCCTCGGCGCTCTTGGCCTGGCCTCCCATACTGACCCCATATGCATGCCAGTCAAATCCTCCACTCTATGGTTCCCGTACAACCTACACCTCGCCACCTCCAACTTCATATATAACAACCCACTACTCCACAATGTCTTCATAGTCTACCCTTCCATACAATCGACCCCTCTTTGTGTGAAACAACACAATGATTTCCATATATACAACACTCCCACCATACACCATTATGCTCATACTTTTCAACCTTCAATACGCTTCTCCACCATACTTTGCCCCACCATATGTTTCCCTAACTCCACAATCATACCTTCGCCATATAGGCCTTACCCCACATAAACCCTCCCCCATATATACCTCTGTATTAAAAAAAAAGTAGCACAAAATTCATTTAAAAAAATAAAAAAAATTAGCACCAGAATTGATTTATTTTTTACAATATTGGCAGCAGAGTGTAAATTATATTTTGAATTACACCTTTAGAATTCGTTCACTCATATCTATTATGGGAGTGGTTCTCACTGGAAAGGAGAAATATCTTGAGTGGTCCTAGAAAATCAAGCACACTCTAATTTTTAATGAGCCATGGAAAGGAATTTGTGAAGGAGGTGGAGAAAATGCACCTACAAAGCCTACCTCATACAAGGAGATCGCCATTTGGGACAACAAGGAAAACAAGGCCTATGTATTGATTGCAACATCTGTAGATGAAGAGGTGAGTCACCATTTTACACCATTCTCAAATTCTTATGAAGCATTGAAGAAGTTGAAGGAACTGTATGACTCAAACTCATAACTTGACATTGTTCAATTGATGATTAAACTATTTAGTGCTGACTTGAAAAATGATGACCTTCTCGATTTAGCATTAGAAGTAAGATCTATAATGCATGAAATTAAAAATATTGCTGTTGAAACATACATAAATCTCATACCTTATGTCAAGGCATTATATCCCACTTACTCACATTATCTTCAGTCATTGCAAGCAAGTGGAAACCTCAAGGAGAATACCTTTAACTCCCTTGAGATGAAGTTTGTATAGAGAGAGAAAGATTTTGGGAAGAAGATAACACCTTAGTCTTCTGAAGAAGTTGTGTTTCTTGAATATAGAGAGAATAATCATGCTCAAGATTCTTCTAGAGGAATAGGTGGCCGAAGAGGAAGAGGAAGAAGAAATTTCAGAGGCAAGCGGGGCAAACAATTTCAAGGAGAAAAGTTGGATCTTCATTGCACACGGTGCAATAGATATGCACATGATGCATCCACATGTAAGTTGACTTGGGAAAAAAATGAGCAAGAAATAAATGGAGTCAAAGTTATAACTCATGAAAAAGAGAAAGGTAAAGCACCAGAATCTGCTCATTATGTTATGGCACATTGTAATATTGGAGTAACTGAAGACTTGTCTAATCCTTCACTTGCTTCTTGGGAAAATGATTGGTTGCTTGGTTCAACACCAACATGCCACATGAATTTTAGAATTTTTTATTTTTTTTGAAGAATTTACTGACAAGGTTGGTGGAGCAGTATACTTTGCAAACCAATCAAAACTCAAGCCATTTGGACTTGGCATAATCAGGCTTAAACTGCCTGGTCTTCCAGAATTTATTCTACATGAGGTTCTATACCTCCCAGAGTTGAAGAGAAACTTGTTGTATTTGGTACAAATCCTCTAGCAAGGACACTCCATTCATATGTTTGATGGCAAGTTTGAGTTTCAAAAAGCACCCGATCGCTTACTTTTCATGACGGGGATAGAAGAAGAAAGACTTCTAAAGCTATAAGGTACCTCTGCTCGTGAAAAACAATTTGCATACAATTCTCGCTATGGTGAAGGTACGCTCCCATAAAGTATTTTATGGCATGAAATATTTGGACACTTGAACTATGAAAACCTTTGATTGTTGAAGAAAAATGGTGTTACTGGTTTGCCTACAATTCCTAGGAAACTTATGAAATGTGATGCTTGTATTCTAGGAAAGCATAGCAAACAATATTTTCATGATTCACGTTCCAGATAAAATAGAAAAATTTAACTGATTCATTTATATTTATTTGGCCCCATGCCTATTCCTTCTACAAATGGTATTAAATATATGATGACATTTATTAATGACTACACTATAATGTGTTGCGTTTCCTTATTGAAGAACGAATATGATGCTTTTCAAACATTCAATAACTTTCATGCATGAATTTAAAATGATGCACAAACTCATATTGGCTCTATTCACACCGATAATGGAAAATAATACAGTTCAAATGAATTTGAAAATTATATTCCCCAGCATGGGATCAAACGTCAAACAATCGTGCCTTAAAATCCCCAACAAAATATTGTAACTGAAAGAATGAATAGGATAATTTTAAATATGGTATGCTCCATGATGTTTTTCAAGAATGTAAAATTGATGTTTTGGGCTGATGAAGTTCTATGTGTTGTGTATATAAAGAATAGGTGTCCTTCTAATGCAATTAGAAACAAGACTCCTTATGAATTGTGGCATGGCCACATTCCTTCGGTAAAGCATCTCAGGGTCTTTGGTTCCACCTATTATGCCTTGATACCTAAGGAACAAATAAACAAACTTGGTGCAAGGAGTCTTAAGTGTATATTCTTGGGGTATTCAAGTGACCTCCAAAGCACATCGCCTCTATGATGAAGTTAATAATAAATTTGTAGTATCTAGAGATGTCATATTTATTGAATCTTCCAAGGCTAAAAATGTTGTTGAGCGACATCTTGATCGCTTGGATAGATTCGGGAATGCAAAGTCATTTCGAGAATTTGATAATCAGATTCCACATATTGAAAGGGGGATTCCTATACTGGAACAATATTTGGAATATTTTTTTGAAGCAGTCTACCCCCCACATGAAGCTCCAACCACTTATGATACTTTGATTGATGTGACTGATAGAATTGGTAGACTAAATCTTGGTTTAGGCCCAACTTATTAAACTAAGAAGCTTGGGCCATCTCAAAAAGGTCCTCCAAAATGGCTGACAAAGACACTTTAAAATTTTCATGATGATGAGGTTGGAAAGATAGGAACAAGAAGTTATACCAGGAAAAATGGAGGTGATGTAGATGATTTTGATTCACCTGTTGATATGGATGTTTCTTATAACTATGAATTGAATTTGTCTATAGCTTTTGAACCATACACATTCAAAGGATATGCTTCTCATGATGAATGGAATGAAGGAATGCAAAAGGAATATGATGCCTTGATAAATAATGGCACTTCGAAGCCAGTTGATCCTCCATTGGGAACCAAACCAATTGGGTGCAAGTGGGTCTACAAGAACAAGTACAAAGTTGATGGCTCACTTTACATGCACAAAGACAGGCTTGTGGAAAAATATTTTTCACGTAAACAAGGGGTCGATTATGAAGATACTTTTCTCCCCATAGAAAAATGGGCTACCATCCAGACACTCTTTTCCTTGGAAGCTCAAAACAGTTGGAAATTCCATCATATGGATGTAAAAAATGATTTCTTGAATGGAGATCTAAAGGATTTTTATTTATTTTTATATCCCAGCTAGAAGGATTTGTTGTGAAGGGCCAAGAACACAAAGTATGTCAGCTTGTAAAATCCTTATCTGGCCTCAAGAAAGAACAATGAGCCTGGTATGAGAAGTTAACTAAGTATCTTCTGAAACTTAACTTCAAACATTATGATCTTGATGATGTAACTTTTTTTGTCAAGAAAGTTGGAAAAACAATTTATAATGTTAGCCTCTCTCATAAAGCAATAATAAATCCAAAAATAAAATAAATAAAATAAATATTAAAAGTTAGGAATTTATGCCTAACTCTTTAGTTTGGGTTGTTCCTCTAAGATAGGAGTTAGTTTAGGTAGCTCCTATATTGGTGTGTGTTTGGTTGAGAAATTATCTCAACCAAGGTGTCCAAGATAGCACGCACTATCTTGAGACACTGTCTCCTCATCTATTTAATTGTAACACTAGATTATTTTAATAACGAGAAAATATGTGAGGAAGCCGTGAGGCTGAAGCCTTTTCCGCCAATATTTAGTCTCTGGTTTATTATATGTGTTTTCTATATTTTATGAGTTTATTTGTTTTTCAACATGTGGTATCAGAGCTTGAAAGATGCATGTTCTAAATTTTGTTTGAATCTACAATTTATGCATTGATGTTGCACTGTAAGAAACTAACTTGAACGCAGGTGATTGTATGAGAATTAAATCTTATGACAGGCGTAGACATAGTGGTATCACACAACACTAAGGTAAATTTAAAGTTGTAGGCTAATGTATACAGCCATACAATCAGACTGTTGAAGTGAGTGCATAGGTAAGGAATGGAAATGATGCCATTTTGACGAGTTAAAAAAGATTTGGCTCAGGCTATACCACCGAGCACTAAAGCCAATAGAATGCATTATACCTGTGCCTAAATCATCATGCGAAATTGTTAGAATGTTATGTGAGTTGCCGCTTTGTTGAAGTCTACGTGTGGATGTGGATGAGCCACAGCTTGGGAGCTGTTATCGTGTTAGAGCTACATCAAATCAGAGAAATGAGCCAACGGCCAAATTGTTACATGTGCGGAGTTGCAACATACGGCATCGAAGTCACGACAGTTACAAGGCTATGTGAATTTCATCGATGAATAACCATTCTGCGTGGAGACGTGATCAGGTTACAAGAGTGGAAAGCACTACCATGCTCACACTATATTATATCTGAGCTACGGCGGTGTCATACTGTCTCAATTAAACATGCATAGAGACCATGTTGTTTGCGTGGATCGTAGCAAAAACGTTGAAGTCTTGGCAACAACTGTAATATATTACCTGATGCAAGAGCATAACGTAGTGTCATGAGATGAGTACGTGAGGGATTACAATAGTGCCAAAGAGCATAACGTAGCTTATGTGATGCGTGTGTAGGTATGAAGGGTTTGATTGGTCTGTCACAGTGAAATCAACATGAAATTTGTATCCGAAAATTTGCAATGTAAGTGAGGTATGGGTTGAAAATTAAATTATATGGGGTGCATAGTTGTAACGATCCCTTGAGGATCTGATAACCATAGTATTGAGAAAATGTTTGTGTTGAACTTGCAATGTTAAATTGGAAATTTAATCAATTTTATGTTGAAACAAGACTAAGCCTGGGACTTGGTAGAAGCAAACAATTGAAATTGTTTATCCAAAAAATATTTGGAAGCAGAAGTTGTTGTAGATCTACATCATTGAGTTGTATTAGAGAATTGAGTGGATTTTACTTGACATCTTCTAAAACAATGCAACATTTTCTTCCAGATCAATGATTTGTATGAAGAGCCAGAAAATATGAATCAAAGTGGCGCAGTGGAATTATGAGTCAAGGAAAAAGGTATGACTGAGCAAGTTATGTGTTGAAATTTTGGGGTTTTCTTAATTGAACTTATAAATAAGTATTTTGCAGAGATTATTTATGTCAATATGCTGCAAATGTGGAGGTATAAGGTTTTATCACCACAGTAGTTCATATAAATTTAAGTTTCACTTAAATGAATCGAAAGGGAGAATGTGCTAATCCTGGGTGATATGAAGGAAAACATGCATGTTTATATGAGGAGGTTTATTATGCACAGTGTGATGATTTATTATAAAAATGTGAATTATTCGCAGTTTTGGTTAAGTCATTTTTGACCAAAGCTTTTAGTTGGCAGTGGGAGAATTCTTTTGGTTCGTGTTGTGAGATTGTAAGACACAAATGCATGATTTTGTATAATATTTATTTACCATCATGTGGTGGAATTCAGGATGAACACGATGTACGAGTTTTACATTATTCATCGCAGAAAATTGAAAACATGAATAGATTGTTATATGTACATAGGTGAAGAGATGTAAGTTTATGTACCATTTACAATGTGCGGCTGTATGGTGAATGAAAGTATAAGTGAGAGATGGAACAAGATCACACAGAGATATTGAAGGTGATCTGATATTTTTTATTTTTACTCTGGTTTGAAGATGATATTTCCAGAATTGAGGTTGTAGACAGGTGAAGATCTCAGTGAACGAAGATCACAGTTTTAAAAGTAGTGATGAAAGAGACTAGTAATAGTTTTTGAAGGAAAGAAAAGTGTGGAGTAGAACCCTGAAGAATTCCAACAGAGATTGGATAAAAGGACAATTGTGTTCTTAAAAAAGTGCAGATGAGTTGTATCCTAGAGGGAGCAAAGAGGATGCTCAAAGAAGTTCCAGAGAATAGAGAATCATTACTTGCTAAAGACCAAGTCCAGTGAGAGGATTGCTTCTTTGTAATTTTTTGAAGTAATACGAAGATTATTGGAGTGATAAGTTGAATGTTCAAAGTAATTTTGTGGAGAAATAAGGTGCATATTTTGTAAGTTTGGAGTGATAATTTTTTAAAGGAAACCTTATTGTTGTAGGAGGTTGAGTCAGTTTTTGAAGACATTTTTTCCAAGAAGTTTTGGAACTTTGATTCCATGAAGATGTTGTGAAGCTGAACGATTATGTACTTCAAATTTTAATAAAGCATATAATTTTTTGTGGTGATTGTGTCCTAGATCCACCTGAAATTGAATAAGGGGATCTTAGGTACACGAAGAATGTGTTGATGATGGTGCATGCTTCATGTTGTTGCTTTTGATTCATGTCTATTTTTGACACATAAATGATTTCATTTAACAGATACATAAAGTTCAATAAAAAAAAGCACAACATCTATAACAAGTAGCTACAAGGAATGATAATTAAGCTCAACACATGCATTTGCGTCACTACAACAAATAATCAAATTTTTCAACATCGACATTCTACTTCAACAAAGAAAATTAACTCAATACAATCAAGTTAATGAACCTGCAAACTCCAGCATTTCAAAGCGAAGTCTACATCAATATAATCAAGTTAATGAGCCTGCAACCTCCAACGTTTTAGAGCAAAATATACATCGACATTATTGAACTTGTAATCAAACTCAAATTGCATTGAATTGTAAGGGTGCATCTCGGTTGAAATTGACACCCCAGTTGTGAATTAAGTCTAATTAAGTCAAATAGAATTCATTGTAGTGAGTCATTAAAATAATTAGGCATTTTTGGGTGCATTTTTGACAGTGTTTGACACCCTTTCTTTAAGAAAAATCAAGTAAATGCATGATTTTTAACTATAAAGCAAACAAACAACAAGTTCACATCTCCTGCAAGCGAGCACAAGTATTCATTCAATAAATTTCCATCAAGTTAGTACAAATTTCAAACCATCAAGCGAGCCAACATGAAGTTCATTGCAGCAACCATCAAAGAAACCAAGAAATTTCAAATCTAACACCAATCAAGCAAGTTGAAATGTACATCAAGTGAGCATGAGTATTCAATCAAGTGAGCATGAAGTAATCAATCAAGTCAAGTAAGCATTCAAAGCAAAGCAATCGTCATCAAGTGAGCGTGAATTCAAGAGTTCAAGCAAGAAAGTTATACAACTCTAGCAAGTGTTCCAAGAAAGCGAAATAAGCAAAAAATCAAGCGAGCGCGCCATTCAAGCCCCATAGCAAGCGAGCCTGTCATTTAAGTAACAAAATCAAGTGAAACAGTTCAAATAATGACATCTACGACAAGATAGCCTGAAATCAAGAGAGAGAGTTCAGATGGCGCAACACATCTAGTTGTTACAAATTCTTCACAATTTGATCCTCTCAAGTGATGAAGACATTGTTCACATCAACAAAGAAACTTTTGCTGATCTTTCACGGCATCTACAGCAGAAAAATGAAACCATTGATTTTCTTCAACTTGAGTAGCAACTACAACGAAATGAGTTGCAAGAGAAGAGTGGTACTTCAGATTCTTTGAACCATACAACTAAAGATGATTCTAAGTCATTCATCCAAACAACTTCAAGTGTCGAAGTTGTTCCAGTTCAAATTTATTCCAAGCTAATCATCAAGCCATGGGAAGAAATTCAAAGTAACAAGAATCGACGAGGCTTAGGATATGTCAACGATGACACCAAATTGCATATCCTAGATTATTCCAAGCCAATTAAGTTCTTCAATGCAGAATTTCTTGAACAAATCACCTCAGCAAGTTCTGAGAAAGTTGCAGACAAATAGAAATGCACGCAACCCGAAGTTGCAGTCAAACTGACATGTTCTCATTGTCACAAAACCAGTCATATGGAAGATCAGTGTTTTGATCTCCACCCTTGTCACCATTGTAGCAAGCCCAATCATTCCTCAAAGAAATGTCGCAACCACCAACAATCAGCAAGATGGGAGATACATTATGAATGATTTTATCCTTGGGTATGGTCATCCACAGTCAAAATGTCTCAGTTCTACAACCGAATACAATCACACATAGTGCAGCCAACAGTGAAAATAAGATGGTAATCTCATGCAGTTGAATGGGGGAGTACACTAGTGCAACACTCCTACACCTCAAGGGGGGGAATTCAAGAATAATTTCTAGAGAAGTGTCTCTCCTTTCAGCTGACAAAGGGGGGAAAATGTCAATGAAATTGACGGTGGTTGTCATACTGAAAGTCTCAACAAAACCATCAAAAGAAGCTAGTGGGCAACTTCCGTAGCTAGTGGGCATCTTTAACAGCTAGTAGGCATCAAAAAATTCACCAGTGGGCAGTCGGCAGCAAAGAAGCAGTGAGCAGTTTTCAATACAACAAAAGAAACAAAGAGTTGTTTTTGACATCATCAGCTAGTGGCTGTTGAAAAAATTTTGTCAGTGGACAAAGGATGCTGATTTCATGCAAAGGACAGATGGATCCTTTTGCAACTTGGCATGTGATGGAGTTTTCAAGAGAAATTCAGAGATGAACCAGACATGCAATTGACTCGTGGTCTCTTCAGATTGCAGTTTTTCAACATCCATCTTGGGCAGTTTTTCAGGCAATGTTTTTGAGGATCAACATGAGAACTTGGAAGATGATTCCTCATTATTATTTTGGATTTATCATTGAAGTGGGGAATGTTAGCCTCTCTCATAAAACAATAATAAATCCAAAAAAAATAAACTAATTAAATATTAAAAGTTAGGAATTTATGCCTAAATCTTTAGTTTGGGTTGTTCCTCTAAGATAGGAGTTAGTTTAGGTAGCTCCTATATTGGTGTGTTCTTGGTTGAGAAATTATCTCAACCAAGGTGTCCAAGATAGCACGCAATATATTGAGACTCTGTCTCCCGATATATTTAATTGTAACGCTAAATTCTTTTAATAATGAGAAAATATGTGAGGAAGCCATGAGGCTAAAGCCTTTTCCTCCAATATTTAGTCTCTAGTTTATCATGTGTGTTTTCTGTATTTTATGAGTTGATTTTATTTTCAACATATATTTTGTGGTGTATGTAGATGATATTTTGATGATAGGGAACAATGACAGCTATATTTCCTCCATAAAGAATGAATTGAGGAAAGGTTTTGAAATGACTGATTTGGTCTATGTTCATTACTATCTTGGTATTGAAGTAAGTCAACATCCTAGCTTTATATTCCTCTCTATGAAGAAGTAAATTGGAGATATTTTGAAAATTTTTGGCATGGATGAGTGCAATCCTTTTACTAATCCAATGGAATAGAACTTGAATCTCACATCCATTAAACGAAAATAATTTGAGGATGCAACAAAGTATAGACATATTGTAGGATGTCTCAACTACCTGAGTAGTACCATACCAGACATTTCATTTATTGTTGGAATCATCTCAAGGTTTGTGAAAAAGCCTTTTCAGGGACATTGGTTTGTCACAAAATGAGTTCTAAAGTACTTGAAGGGGACTCAAGACTCTGGACATAAGTATACACAAGTGGGTGACTTCATCTTCATTAGATACTCTGATTTATAATTTGTTGGAGGAAAATAAAATGGGGTATGTACTTTAGGTTATAATATGATTCTTGGATCCGGAGTTTTCTCCTAGAGATCACACAAACAATAAATTCCACCAAATTCCATAACTGAGGCAGAATATGTGGTAGCAACTGAAGCAACAAAGGAAATTGTGTCCAGCCAAGGAAAATTTTGGAAGATTTGTAGGTGAAACAAGTGCATCCAACTCCACTCATGATCAACAACACTTCTGCAATGAAGTTGGCCAATAACCCAAAGTTACATGATAGAATGAAGCACATCAATACAAAATACCATTTGATTCGACATCATGTTGAGGCCAAGACAATCCATATAAGCCACTGTTCCACAAATGAGCATATTGCAAACATCTTCACCAAAGAGCTTGGAAGAGAAAAGTTCGAAAGATTCAGAACAATGCTTGGACTCACCAACATCCCTTCATATTAAGGGGGGAGAATGTTGACACCTAATCCGAGGGGTTGGGTGAAATTTTAAAATAGTGTAAATAGAAAATAAGGAGAGGCGAAAGATGAAGAGACACTAGGAGATGAATCCCAAGAGTCTCTCCCTCCATGTATATATTTTTGTGCACCCTTAATGAAAATTAAATTAATTTTTGGTGGATTTACCTCCCGATATAACACACTCATATGTTCAAACAATCTTTCACATGAGAAACACACACACACATTGACACTAGTATTTTTCACGCGGTAACCCAAGGGGGAAAAACCACCAATTTTATTAAGTTGTTTGAGATGTAAGATAAGCACCGAATTAATTACATCGCCTTGTTTGTGAGCAACCACTCAAAGAGTTCGACCTCTCGTTTAGATAGCAAGAACCAAATTTTCAATAGGCACCAACTCCTTTGAATGTGCATGCTATCAGCCGTTGTTGTCATTATTCTCCTTTTCATACAATTTTCAACCGAGAACAAAGGAATATACAAATACAAAATACCAATCAAATATGTCACAGAATCAAATTCTCGCTATCACTGGTCATCCACAAACACCTCTGGTCTTACACAACAAAACTTATATCCTATACCATAAACTACATATGCTCAACTCTCTGCCTCTTCGTTGCATGCTCTATGTTGCATATGGCTCATCTCTGCTCTAGTGCTCATTTCACGACACACCCACAACTCACACTTCTCAAAATTCAATAATAATCACTTTCTCTCAATTTATCGATAGAAAACATTTCTTTTGATCCTATTGTTGGTTTGAGGGTTCTTTGACCTTGTGTTCCGCAGGTTAATGTCTTCCATCAACCCCCGTACGACTGCCCTCTCAAAGAATGAACTACTTCTCGCAAGAAAAGGTCTCACCCGAAATAGTATGGGAGGGTGCCGGAACCATGTTTCGCACCAGAGACAAGAGGGTAATTTAAGGCAAATCCGTGTCGTAGCTTATTAGGTTCGCACATAATGAGTCTATTCACAACTCTTTTAACAGTATAGCCATCACATAAGCGTAACAAAGCTATTATCATTAATATATCTAATCAACACATTCGCATCCACGTGTGCATCAGAAAATACCATCACCAAAAATTATAATCGCAACCAACTATAGATCACAGATACATTCATAGCTTAGATAAATATCACAGATGCACTTTAGCAAAGAACAAAAACCAACTAAAGATAGCACAAAGGTACTTCAAATATATTCCACATTCATTAGCATCAAAGATCCACTTACAACCCAAAAACAGCCCGCGCACATAGCCTAGCGAGGTCCGCACATAGTAGGACTAAGGATCTTCATGCACACAATCCACGGGAGTCCTTAACCAAAACAACACAGAAAGATCTTAAAAATTCACACCTAGAATCAATCTTATGACTTACTTTTCTACTAGAGCCAACTATCTATCTATTTATAACATCGTAGACTTTGTTATAAAATGTTTTGCAAACCATGGTTTGTGAACCCTAGAGCTACCCTTTAACCCATTACAAACATTAGGGGCTTTCAACCACCCCAAAAGACCTATGCAAGACCGACTATTATAAAATTATATTAAAAACGTAGTTTTAGGGAACCCCATTCCAACAAGCCCCCAACACAATCTTGTGACTCGTCCTAATTCACTCAGCTCTGTGTGGTCTTTTTCTATCTTTGTCCTAAGTCGCTTTCGATCACATCAACTGAAGGGGAAGCACTCCTTTGCTCTGTGCAGCAGTGTTCTGAGAAATATCCACCAACTGCTACAAATTTGGACCTTTTGTAGTAGTAGTGACGCTTTCAAAAGTCTGTTTTAATTGCTTAACTGTGATGTCTACCGAGAGAGCTTGAGAAATTCATCGGCCCAAGGCTTAAGGTGGTTGCTGAGAACCTTCTTTTTGTGGCATAACTCTTAAATTTCATCTCTAAGCGTGTGGCTGGTATGCATTCATGCTAGGTGCTAAGCCGGGAACTGTAAAGGGACATAGTAGCTTCAGCTCGTTCAAACTCTTCCTTCTAAGTACACAAATTTTGGAGTGAAATCATGGAGCAGAGGGTTGTGTTGCACCTTTGACCATGGCTGCATAGTGGTCTCCAAAAAATCTGTGCCCTAAAAAATATGAGCGATAATAGCATTTTTGGCCTCTATGACTAGTGCGGGTCATTGGGCTCTTACCTGAGGTGGAGTTTCTAGCTGCAATTTGGCCTGTAAGGAAGCAATCTGCTGTTCCATCTCTCTCTTAACAGTCTGAGTTTCGATCCTAGAAGCCTTTAGTGCTCCAAAAATCCCCTCAATATTGGCTTGGGGGGTAGTAGAAGCTGGGATATCCTCAGTTACATCTATGCATAGCCTACTGATTAGGTTCCAACTTGGTTCATCGCATGGTGGCAAGAGTGCATGAAGCCAGGCTCAGGACACCTCGGGCCGATTTTCTCGACAATTGTCTCCGCTCAATTGTACCGAGATGCCGGCACCCGACAAGCCTCTATGTTGAATCTCTCGAATGTGGATGTGTGAAGGACCCGCAAGAAATATGGGTGGTGTGGCCAAATCCAATTGCAATTTCTATGCAGGCCTGGACTTCACAATCCCATGCGATGGGCTCAAGACGAATGTTGCGCCCGGCGCAGGGTAGAGGCGATTTCCGTTGTGATGATCAATTCATTGTCAAGCTTCGGGGGGGTAGCCCCGGGGTCCGAATCATGCTTGTCTTTGGGCGCTGAGCTGGGATGAAGCCAACTGGTAGCGACGGTGACACCTTCTACTGCTTCTTCAAGGCAGCGTTTTCTTCAGAGAGGTTTATTATGATGCATCCTGGTCTGCCCAGGTCTTCCTCTATTAGAAATACTTTCCAAATTTCCTCCTCATAGCTCTGTATTACCATTTTTCTGGCCTTTTTGGGTCAGCTCATTTCTTACCACGTAGGAGTCAAAGATGTCCCATCTGTGACCTCCTGATGCCCAGATCCTATTGTGAATCCTTCTATGATTTTGGCTCGCACCCTTATCGACATTCTTGCCCCGTCCTTCGCCTCCTTTGGTGGTACGCGGTAGTCTTCTTGGTACTCGTACCTCGAGTGTCATGTACCCAATTAAGCCCAGTTTCTAGTGTGGAGGCCAAGCTGCAATAAGATGGTCAATATACTCATCCGTAACCATATGTGGTAGTGATACCCATCAGGATCCTTGTAGCTCCCAGATCCGCACATTGTGCATTGCGACTTGAAAGTCATGATGCTCTTGTACTTGTCATAGTTTTCTAGTGAAAAGCACGGTCGGGAGTGGATTGTTGCTGCGAGCCTGCTCTGAAATAAGACCCAGAAGACTTTATTATCTTTGATGCACTTCTCATCCTTTGAGTCCCACAGATTTGCATACCATGCCCCTTCGCACATATCCGACTTGAGATCAGGGAGGACCGAGTCTTTTGGAACTTCCCATGCGACCAACGCGATGAGGAGCAACAACCAGGAGTAGCATAATGACCTTCCATGATCCTGGGCTTCGTGCATGTTCTATAGAAATTAATTAGATAGGAACTGGGACGAGTTGAAGCAGAACCCTTTCTCACAAGGCGCCCAATTGAATTACATATGTAGGGACCGTGGCAACCTGGAATTTGTGCATCCTTTTGCATGCTAACAACAAGGTGACCATGTGCGCACCGCGGTCGCTAATAGTGCTGATCATGAACCCCCTAGTGTTTCATTCAACATGGTAATCATCGCACACTTTATCAACAATTTGTTGCTCATATTTTTGTCCAACACGCTCCATGGGATTCAGCCACTTGATGGGAAGAACAGTAATATGGTGAATTAGCGCTGCATCTATGCGAATGCGGTCCTGGATCCACAAGCACCGGCCATGAACCGCAGCCAGTGCCTGGTGCAAAATTCGACTTCCAAGGATAATGTAGTGGAAAATGAGGTGATCCGGGGCAGCTGATTTATTAACCCTAAACCAACCAACCCACTTTCCCCATGGCATGTGGACTACCTTCGCACGTCATCCTCCAATACCCGTTCGAGATATACTTCGGTGCCAATTTAGGGAAGGCCTCTATGTTGGATAGGTCATGATCGTTGAATTTGACTGTGGAGCTTGCTAAAGGATTCACCAAATGATGGGGACCTTGCTCGGAATCGAGGAATCTATAGATAGATGCGCATCCCATCGAGATTCTTAGGCTTGCGCACTGAGGGCCTGCGAGGCCGAACATATGGTGGGATCTAATTTATTGTCTCAGCGATCAGGGCCTCCTGTTAAGAAGACAGAGGTCTTTTTGAGGGGTTAGGCAAACTTTCCTGGGGCACCGTTCGTGGGGATTTCACGTTTTGCGGGGAGGTACGTGGCTTCAACCCGACCCATTTCGCGCTCCTCCCCGCCATTGCTCCTAGAATTTTCCCTTCCCCTTATTCTTCTCTCCCTTCTTTCCCTTTCTGTGGAGACAACCTCCTCAACCTCGGGTGACCTCTTCAACCTCATCGCTGGAGACCATGGTCCGTGAAGATTCGGTCGGGATTAGCTGCCATCATTCTCACCCGAAAGATAAATTCAAGATCGCTTACCATCGAAGGAGTAGCTCGCCTTCTTAGACATTAACAAAGCACAATAGTCATAGGGTTTCACAAAGCACAAAATGTTCAAGAGCATGACTGCCGTGGAAACCCTTTCTTGATCTACGTTCGCTTTTATAGCCTTTGGAGACTACCTAATGGTTGTGAGAAGTGATGAAAACTTACGATCAAGTAAACGATAAAAAAATCTTTAGAAATTGCCTTCATTAATTTCTAGATCACCGCTCCTTTCAACGATAAAATTTTCTTTTTACCCAATTTTACTGTTCTAATGGCTATTTTTCATAGTTGTATATTAACCCTACGCTGCCAACGCACCTCCTCCGCTTCCAACACACCCCCCCGTTCCCGAAAGACACCCCTCCAAGCTATAACTAGCCCCCTCGCGCTCCCAACGCACCTCCCCGGGGCTTCCAGACTCCGCGAATGATCCCTACGCATACTACGCTCCCCGCTTACGTTTGTCCCCGTTTACGCACACTCCACCCCACATAGCTACCTCGACCATATAGTCATTTGATCTAGTATGGTTTGAGTCACTGCGATTGACATATCCTAGTACCATATCACCAGCAAGAAAATAACCGCATGTTCCTCCATCAGTAATTTCTTTTACCATATAGGGACCTTGCCAGTGTTGAGGGAGCTTCCCTGGGTGCTTTAAAAACTATCTATCATATAGCAGGACTAATTCTCCTTCCACAAAGATCTTGTGCCAAATATGTCGATCATGCCATTCTTTTTCCCGAGCCTTTTGAACTTGCTCATGGAAGTTAGCAATGAAACGATCTTCCTCCAAAGCCATGAGCTGCGCTAACCACTCCTCCATGATATCAGGCTCTGCCATGTTCATAAAGGATTCAATGCGCAAGCTAGGAATAGTATACTCCATGGGCATAATGGCCTCCTTTCCATCAACCATCCAAAATGGTGTTTTCCTAGTCAGTTTCTTACAGGTGGTTAGATAGGCCCAAAGGACTAATGAGATGTGCATGTCCTACCACTGCGTATCAAAATTACACAGATTCCTTGGTCGTTGCATATTCCAAGACTTTATTAAAAGCTTCTACAACTCCATTTGTCTGTGGATGATACGGTGTGATTTGTGCGTGGTGGATCCGAAATTATTCAGTCAAGGCTTGTATTGTTTCATTAACAAAATGCGTACCTCTATCTCTCATCAAGATATTTGGGCAGCCAAACCTGGTTAGAATATGTTCAAAAATGAAGTGCGCAATGGTATCTACAGTGCAAACCTTCATAGCTTATGCTTTGGCCCATTTGGTTACATCATTAGTCACAGTGATGATGTAACATGCACCTGTCTTCTTTCCTAGTGGGTTGATGAGCCCAATGAAGTCTATGGCCCATTTTTCAAACACTTGCGGGGCCATCTATGGTGGTAGGGGCATTTCATCTCTACGTGATGGCTTTCTTGTCCTTTGGCATGTGTCACAGGCTTTGCAATAGTCGTGAGAGTCGCTATGCAGTGTGGGACACCATAGCCTAGCTCTCAAAATCTTCTGCGCTATTGGTTTCCCTACGTAGTCGCCTCATGCTAAGCCTCCGTGGGCTTTTGCTAAGATGGCGTGCCTTTCATGTTACAAAAATTATCTTCGCAACACCTCATCAGCCCCCAACTTATACATATGGCTCACTATGATGGTAAAATCCATTATGCGGGTTACAAACTCTTTCTTCTATTGGACCGAATACTCTGCAGGCGCCATCCCCATAGCTAAGAAGTGAATGATGTCGGTGAAGTGCAAATGAAGTGCCTTAATAGAAAACAATTGCACATCGGGCAGTCCTTCTTCTAGGTTGGTCGGCTCTTCGCCACTTTCAATTTGGGATAAATGGTCTGGTTGAGCATTTAGTTTCCCTGGCATCACGATGATCTCAAAGTCATATTCTTGAAATAGCAGCAGCCATCGAAAAATATTCCCCCCCAACACAGGCTTATTCACTAGGTACTTCAAAGTTGAGTGATCTGTAAACATCTTTAAGTGCCCTCCAATGTATAATGTCGAGATTTCAAGAGGGGCGAATACCATGGCCAATCCCTCACGCTCGGTGAAGAAAGTGTTGCGCTCCCCACTAGAGAGTTTTCTACTAGCAAATGAAACTGGATGATCGATATCTCCTTCCCCAGGTTGTGTAAGGACAACTCCCATGGCTATCCCTGACGCATCTACATGAACATGGAAAACCTTCACCCAGTCAAGGAATATGAGGATAGGCGCAAAGACCATCTTCTCCTTGAGTAGTTCAAAGCTCTTCTGACTGTTAGGTCCTATATCACTAGTATAGTCCCTTATTATTGTTAGTGTAAACCCCTTATTTTTATTATCGTACCCTTGTAACCCCCATTTTTTTATTATTGTGCCCTTAAATTATTATTGTTAGGTCGGCTAGGATTACATTGTGGCCCACTAGGATTACATTATGGCCCCATGTACTCCTATATATAGAAAGGAGGTTTTGTAAATTGTATCATCCAAGAATTTTTCATTTATGTAATGTATTGGAGGTTTCCCTCGAAGTGGCTTATTTCTAAGGTTGATATCTCATTTCTTCTATTTTTGGAGTCAAGCTACACAACATTTGCATCGTAGCTTTGGATTCTAGGGAAGTTCTGTCATTTCCAAATGTGTCATCGTGGAATGTTTGCTATAACTATTTTTCTACAAAGTTTCAGAAGCTAAAAATTTTAGGGTGCGAAGCCAAAATCCTAAGGCAGCTTGTCTAAAAATTTCAGAGCTTGGTTCGTAATATTTTCGAAGATATCATCTTTGAAAGTTAGGTCTTTTTTCAAGCTCCTAAATAGGTCATCGTGGAATTTTCGCTATAAATTTTTTTCTACGAAGGTTAAGAATATGAAATGTGTATGGTGCGAAGCTGAAATCCTCGGAAATTCATTAAAAATTTCGCAGCTTGGTTCACAATATTTTTGGAGATATGATATGTGGAAGGTGGTGCTTTTTCTGTGCTCCTAAATTTCATCTCAAAGAGGTGATCGTGGGAAAAGTTCACTAACTCTCTCCTCGGGAAGTGGATTTGAGTGTAGTAAAAATTGTCACAATTACACGGACTTTAGTTTCTTGGATATCAATTTTAGAGACAAAGGATGAAACAGTTGACACGTGGCAAGTCATACAAGTTTGCCTCATTGAACCAAATTATGAATTAGGTCATTGTGGGATATTGGACACAACTTTGTCTTGGAGAATCAGAATTAGATCATACCTATGGCATTTGAAAGAAGCTTCAGAGGGCTACTACAGGTCTGAATTTTAGATATTGAATATTTTCAATTATAGAGATAATTAAATTTCAATATCGAGCCCCTCAAAGCAAGTTAAAGGTGTGTATTTTTTTTTTCTAATCGCATAAGTCTTGTTCAAGAATCAAGCTTAATTGATTCCAAGGGAATATTGCAGAATATAGGTATCAATATTGGATTCTAAAATGGCACCCAAAAATAGTTCAACACCCATTAAGCCTTCAAGGCTCCACCATGACTCATGAAGATGAAGAATTGCAACATGATCTATCAAAATTACAAGAGCAAGTGCAACAAATTTCACTCTTGCAAAGAGCAACAAAAAATGAAATGGAAGTTTTGAAGAAAGGCATGGAAGTGAAGATGGATGGTTTGAAGAAAGGCATGGAAGCTAAGATGGATGGCGTGGAAGTGAATATGGACGGCTTGAAGAAAGGCGGAAGCTAAGATGGATGGCGGGAAGCTAAGATGGATGGCATGGAGGCCGGCATGGAATCTAAGATGGATGACATGGAAGCTAAGATCGATGAGAAAAGGGAAAACATGAAGAATTTTCTAAAAGCAGAAATTGAAGGTTTGACAAAGTTGATACATGAAAGGTTTCCTAATGGTGAAAAGATAGTAGAAGAACCTCATGATGAGAAAAAAATAAATGTTAATTGTGATTTCATAAACTCCAATGTTGGCGGGAAGAACCACCATATTCCAAAGATGGATATGAGGAAGTTTTATGGAAAGGATCCTCGTAACATGGATACTACGGGGGGTGATGGAGCAATATTTTGATTCCATAATGTGAAAAACACACAAAAAGGTACGCGTTGCAACTTACATTTAGAACAAAATACATTTGTATGGTATCCATGGCTTTGCTCCCGTAAAAAAAAATCTCACTTGGAAAATTTTTAGAGAGGAAATGATAGCACATTATGAGGATACAAAGAGAACACCTTCTTTATCCAATTGACAAATCTCAAACAAAAGGGTTTAGTGGGTACATTGCTACTGAGGACTCTGTGCACTGAATATAAGGGTAACTAATATTCCGTAGGAACACAAAGATTGATCTCTTCATAGGAACTTTAAAGGATAACATCCAACATGAAGTTTAGGCCTGAACCTCGATTCATTGGAGAAGGCATTCGTGTTGGCAAGAAAAGTTGAATGTATAATTATGGCGACAAGGAAGCCTACCACTCAATTCTATAAAGAAGGAAGTATTGGGTTACTGCCTAGATTTCCACAACCTACAAGGTTGACACCACAACAATCGGAAGAAAAAAGAGAAAAAGGGCTTTGCTACAAGCAGATAGAAAATACAAGAAGGTCATAAGTGTGGCCGAGAAGAAATTATTTTACATAGATTATGAAGAGGAAGAATAAAATGAACAAGAAGAGGATATACAATTGTGAACCAACCCTGTGAAGAGGAAGAAATGAATCCAACCATATCATGTAATGCACCGGTAGGAATTATCACTCCTCAAACTCTCAAGATAGTAGGAAAAAAATCAAGAAGAAAAAGGTAATAGTGTTGATTGATTCAGTAGCACCCACAATTTTATTCATTGTAAGGTATAGCCAAGGAATTAAATTGTTTTCATACCCAAATAGCAGTTATAATGTCAAGTGATGGTCAAATGAGGAACTATAAATTGCTCAAAAATGCCATAATATCAAGCTAACCATGGGGGAATATGTATTGACTAGTCCAATGCTTTCCATTCCTATGGAGGTGTTGATGTTGTACTAGAGTACAATGGTTACAATCTGGGACCGTAGCTTTTAATTTTCAAGAACTTTTATTGGAATTTTTTCTCATAGAAGGAAAGGAAGTTGAATTACTAGTATTGAAGGGAATCCAGGAAGGATAATAAGCTCTAATGTCATGACAAAGCTTCTAAAGAAAAAGAAAACGAGGCGTAATTGCACAATTATGCCTACTAGAAGTTCGACATCAAAATAATCTATTTCTGTAGATCTCCAACAAGTCTTGGACAATCATTCCAAGGTGTTTGAAACTCCCAAAGGATTCCCACCTATTCGTGATCATGATCATGCTATTCATTTGATTTCAGGAAGTGTTCCTCCAAACATCAGGCCTTATAGATATCCTTACTTCCAAACGAGCGAAACTGAGCGCATGATCATGGAAAATGTGTCCGGATTACAGGGAGCTCAATAAGCTCACCATTAAAGACAAATTCCCTATTCCTGTGATTGATGAATTATTGGATGAATTACATGGAGCAATTTATTTTACCAAGTTGGATCTTCGTTCAAGATATCATCAAATTAGAATGAAGACCGAAGATATTCCAAAAACAAAATTTCGAACTCATGAGGGTCATTATGAATTTTTGGTCTTGCCTTTTGGCCTTACCAATGCACCTTCTACATTTCAAGGGTTGATGAATTCCATTTTCAAACCCTTCCTTAGAAAATTTTTGCTAGTATTCTTTGATGATATACTATGTACAACAGTCTTGGAAGGATGATGTTGAACATGTTGACAGGTTCTCAACTATTGCGGTGCGAAACAATTATATGTAAAAATTCAAATGTTTTTGGAGTACAAGAGGTGGAATATCCGTCATATCGTATCTCACGCAGGGTGTTAAAGTAGACCCTAACAAAATTAGAGCCATTAAGGAATGGAAAGTCCCCACAACCATAAAGAAGCCATGTAGATTTCTCAAAGTTAACAAGGTATTATCGCAAGTTTGTTAAGAATTATGGGAGAATAGCAAGACCTCTCTAACAACATTATTGAAGAAAGATGCATTTTCATGGAGTCCTCAAGCAACTAAGGCCTGGAATGCCTTAAAAGAGGCAATGTGCCTAGCACCGGTCTTAGCTACGCCAGTATCATAAAAACCTTTATCATGGAATGTGATGCCTCATGAAATGAATTGGTGCAGCTTTTAATGTGAAGGAAGATCCATTGCTTTTGGAAAGTCGTCCAATCAAAGGAAAGTATTTACGTTAAAACCTATTTATGAGAAGGAAAATGTTAGCAATACCGCATGCACTAAAGAAAATGGCAAACTTACCTAATGGGAAGACACTTCAAGGTAAAACTGATCATGATAGTCTTAAACAATTTTTGGAACAAATACTATCATCGAAGAGCAAAGAAAATGGGTCACAAAGATGTTGGGTTATGACTTTGAAATAATCTACAAAAATGAAAGTTTAACAAGTTGCTGCGTATGCACTCTCAAGAAAGAATGAAGAGGTGAAGCATTGTTTGTGCCATTTCTATTATCCAAATCCGATTGGATAATTGAAGCAAGAGATGAATGGAAGAAGGAAAAATATGTATGGACACTCATTCAAAAAGGCAAGCAAGATCCTAGTACATATGATACATTTAGTTGGAAAAATGACTCCTTATGGTACAATGATCGCTTATATCTGTAAGAATTCCCAACTAAAACAAAAAGATTCTCTAGAATTGCACACTTCTCCTTTAGGAGGACACCAGATTTTTAAAAAACTTACCATAGGGTGAAGAAAGATTTTTTTGGGATGGCCTTAAATCTGATATTCAAAATTTTGTGGCGAAATGTGTGGTTTGCCGATTAATAAAGTGGAAACAATTAAGACCCCAGATCTCTACAACTTTTTATCCATTCCAAGTCAACGTTGGGAGGAGATTTCAATGGATTTTATCACAAGTTTACCTAAGTCCTAAGGAAAGAGTGTCATCATGGTGGTAGTTGATAGACTTACCAAGTATGCACACCTTTGTGCATTATCTCATCCATTTAAAGCAAGTACAAACTTGCTACTACATTTATGGACAGAATTCAAAAGCTACATGGAATCCCAAGGGTTATTGTGAGTGACAGAGATCCCATTTTTACCGGAAATTTTTGGACGGAGTTATTTTATTGTCTGGGTACTCAATTAGCTCATAGCTCATCTTATCATCCTCAACTGGATGGTCAAACCGAGATAGTAAATAAATGTTTGGAAGGATATCTTCGTTGTTTTTTATCCGATAAACAAACACAATGGGTCATGGTTACTCTTTGCCGAATGGTGGTATAACACTTCCTTCCATACCGCAAAGAAAATGACCCCATTTATGGCACTTTATGGATATCATCCACCATCCATCACATCATCTTTAAGAGAAAATTCGAAGGTTCAAGTAGTTGAAGATCACATCGAGCATCGCAAGAAGTTCTCCAACTCTTAAAGGATAACCCGAATTTATGACAAAATCGAATGAAACAACAAAGTGCATCAACATCGGCAGCCGAGAGAAGTTTTGATGTAGGAGATTGGGTATTTTTAATAATACAACCATACAAACAAATGTCCCTCAAGCAAGCTAAGAAGGATAATAAATTATCACCAAATTACTATGGTCTCATAAGGTGTTGCAAAAATATTGGTACTATGGCATACAAATTGGAGCTTCCTACTTCTTCTCAAGGAAAAGTAATCCAGCTTTCCATGTTTCATGCTTAAAGAAGGTTATGTGTGAAAATCTTCCAGCTCACCAATACTCTTAACTTTGATGAGGAAGGAAAATCATATCGGGAACTCGAAGTGGTCATGGAAACAAGAACCTGTCAGCCTACTTTAATCGATCAATTTCGTAGCATTCTATCAAGTGGAAGAACTTACCCACCGAAGATTCTACATGGGAGGATGATAATTTTATACGTAAGCACCCGGAGCTACTCAAGCGTTGAGGACAACACTTTTGAAGGAGAGGGGCATATTAGGTCCCTATATCACTAGTATAGTCCCTTATTATTGTTAGTGTAAACCCCTTATTGTTATTATTGTACCCTTGTAACTCCCATTTTATTATTATTGTGCCCTTAAATTATTATTGCTAGGCCTGGCTTAGGATTAGCATTAGAATGCACTAGATTACATTATAGCCCCATGTACTCCTATATATAGAAAGGAGGTTTTGTAAATTGTATCATCCAAGAATTGTTCATTTATGTAATGTATTGGAGGTTGCCCCCTCGAAGTGGCTTATTTCTAAGGCGTTGATATCTCATTTCTTCTATTTTTGGAGTCAAGTTACACAAAACTCGACACTCCCTCATCCTTAAAAGAAACATCCTTCTTTAGCAAATTTTCTATGGATGTTGTGACTGCTGCACTTTGAATAAACTTCCGTAGTAGCTCCTCAGAGGTCCGGGGATAGAGCATGCTTGTTTCTTAGTTGTAGGAACTACCACATTGATGATAAATGCTACCTTGGTGGGGTTAGCCATCAATCCTTTTCGGAAATACGTACCATGTGGCCTAGCAAGATTCCAAAGGGTACAAAATATGCACTTAATATTCAGGGAAATTCAGTTCTTTCGATAGGCATCGAACATCATGCACAATTTTGAGACGTGCTTCTTTATCAACCCTCGGATACTACTCTAGTCATCCAAATATACCTCCAAAAAATTGTGGATGAAACTTTAACATCGCGACCACCACCCTCGAAAAAGATGCATAGGGGCATTCTTGAGCCAAAATGGCATGAAAGGTACCGGAAAGATCCCCATTCATGGCGAACGTAGTTTTGTTGCAATCTTCAGGTGTGATCATGATATGATGGTAGCCCAAGAACCCATCCGTAAACGAGTATGCTTCCTTCTCACCGACACTATCAAGGATTTCATCTAAGAATGGCATAGGAAAGGGATCATGTATGCATGCATCATTCAATTTGCGCAGGTAAACATGGATCCGTATCTCTCCTTTAGTATTTTTCTCCTGAACCACCATAGGACTTACCCAATCCGACCGTTCGATGAGTTCGTGTATATTTCAGCCTATCATTTTGTCATGTTCTTCTGAATTTATTTTTATACTTGGGGTTGAATCGATAAGGGTGCTGCTTCATAAGGTGCACATCTAGTTTTAAAGATGCACATGACCCCTAGGTCCCCCCGTAACCTTTGAGTTCGATAATTTTGTAGGAAATAGGTCCTGGTACTCTATGAGGAGTTCCATGACTCTTCCAATAGTATCATCATCCCAAAGAATCCCAAATTTTAGATAGCTTAGGTTTCTCCTCCGTTCCAATGTTGAATTCTCATGTACCCTGGCACCCCCACCGTTGGTACCGCAGAGGCATTCACTATCATCGGAGTCGAGAGGCATTCACTATCATTTTCCCAAAGAACTCACACCATCAACTCGACACACAATCCTCATCCTCGAGTGAGTTTATAAATGTGATCCACGTCCTCTTCTTCATGCACTGGCTCCGTATACCTCTCTCCTTCCACAGGGTCTAGTGGGACTATCACCCTGGTACCCTCATTCTCAAAAACCATGCTCCTTTTCTTTAGGCCGATAATGCCTCCCATGTCTATTTCAATCCAAATTTTAGAGTGCAAGATAAGGGTCTACATCTTCCACAATCCGAATGACTTCAAAATATGGGCGTACCTTAACTCCTACGATATCTACCATAATCTTGGAGTAGCCTCCCTAATGGTAAGATTTTATGTTGGTTAGCCATGCGCAATCGTATAGTGGACCATTCCAGCCTAGGGTTCTCCCATCCGCTGCCATGTTTTCTTAGGAAGTAAATTTGCATCTGATCCCAGATCCAAGATGACCTGATCCATTTTATAGTCGCTGATATACACTGTTATCCACATCTCTTGCCCGGTACGCTTCTTGTGCTTATATAGCTTGTGAACATCTGTAACCTCTATATGAGGGTCAGTTCTTTCTACGCAATTTTCTATCAGTATTTGAAGATTTTATATCGCCTTCCGGTTGCATAGCCGCATCATACATGCTTGTAGGAATGGTTTAACTTTGTTGCCCACTCTTAGGTTTGTTGGAGCCTTGAAGGTAGATGCCTCATCCTTGGAAAAGTCCTTGCGAGCTACGAAAAAGGTTCCTTTCTCCTTCTGTAGGTCCAGGATTTCCATTTTGAATACATCCTTCTGGATAAGGGGTTCAGCCACAACTTTCTCTCGGGGCCCCCCCCCCGTAGCCATGCTACCGCGGTTACAGTTACTAATACTTGGTCCCTCATCGCGTGGCTCCTCGCCTTAACCCTATGCACATTTTTCATTGGTGTATACTATTTTTCCTGCATTTTTGTCGTCATTAGTGGGCAATATTCGATCACGTGATCCAATTGTCTACAATATTGACAAGATTATTGTGTAGGGTTTGGATAGTCCTGCAAAGTTCCCTATTTCTCCACAAATTGTAACATCAATTTTCCTCTTCCCCGACTTTCTGCTTCCAGCCCCTTCCCCCTCCCCTACCTCTCTCGCTAGGGAGCCTCCTCTCCGCTCGAGGGAGATAGTGGTGAAGAAGGGCTCAGCCCGTACCCTGTATAGGTTCCATCGGTCTATCATCAAGTCATAGGTCTAACAATTATGCTCATCATGTCCCACAAATGAGAAAAATTGACACCATTGTTGCTTTAATTCTGGAACATAAGCACCAAGACGGGGAAAATGGTTGGTATCGTGTAGTCCGGAAATGCAACAATCCGCACACCATAACATTGGACCACTCGGCCCCGCAACATCTTTAGGGCCGGGGTCCCCCCCACCCGCATGTAGTCCGCCAGAGGGCACTCCATCCTTGGTGTGGCCGTACACCCCGCATCATATGCACCATACGTCCGGGCTAGCTTCTTTCCCTTATTTTTTTCGTATATTATAGATTTCAAGGTTCATTGCCGCCACTCTATTCCTAGATCTACCGCACTCCAAACTCGGCATCGTCTTCATGCAGCTCTTTCTAGTTTCAGAAAATCTCCAAGGCTTTCTCTTGCATCTCAATTTCCTCGCTAACCCATAGGTCTATTCAAAAGTAAGGTAGCAAAAGATAGCGATAAACCATTCCTTGTGGGCCGCCTATCATCATACTCAAATTCCACATCTCTGATAACCTTCTTTAACCGTTGATCAGCTTCCCATAAAAACTCATTGGGTCCCTATCTAAAGTATTTGTGTCAATTACTAGCTATGAGTAGGACTTAGGTTTCCAGAATTGTTGTTTTAAAGCTTTATTAATCTCTTGAATAGACGGATCCGCATGCTAGCCTACATACCCCATATACCTACTCCAAGGCCCTTCCTTCAAAGGCGAGGGATAGTTGTAATTTCTTTACAACATCCGTAGCCACATTCGTGCAATCCATAATGATTTTTCTACAAACCAAAACCAGTCCATATCTTCATCTCCTACACCCTCAAGGTGGGTAGCTTCATGTGTGTGGCCATATCTTCTTCTAGAGGTGGCGGAGGTGTGGGTGAGTTCTTACCCCTTATGTTGACTTTGAGGGTGGTGTAGCTAGAGGACTATTTCCTGCGTGCACAACCGACTCTCTTAATGGGATGTAGATGGATCTATCCCCTTCTCGATTGGTTCGCAGGGGTACTTACCACTTCGTGTTTTACTTTCGCTTTGATCAAAGGTCATTCATTCTATGGTGGATGCATAGAACCCCTTTTCACCCGCAATATTTTAATTAGCAATGGAAATGTTCACAAGAACTTACCTCTAAAACGCTTGAAGAACCTTCGATCACTTAATATGATATGACCGATCAACTCCGGGAATTTCGTTACAAACTTCAGTACACTGTCCACCCAATGATCTACTGTATGGGTGATCGCCTTGTCAGTCTTTTCCAATTGTTGAATCAATTTCGGCATCCACTGTGTAACTTGATCGTCCTTCGAACACGTCTAAAATTCCATGAGCCTTTCTAAACATTCTTGAAGCTTGTGTGCAAAGTTACAAAGAACATTTCATAAACTTCAATGAAGATGTACTTATTCTTCCACTTCTCACTGCCGCCTTTTTACTACGCTTCTCTTTATATAAGATTCCCTTAATTTGTCTTTCAAACAAGCCTTCAAGTTTCGGTTTCTCAGTCTCCAACGGTCTTGTGCCATTATCAATCTCTCTCAAATTCTCCCGTCCTTAAAGAATGTAACCATTTGTTGACTTGAGGGGGCAAGCTGACCCGTGTTCGCAGGTTAAGGTTTGCAATCAAACCCCCGTACCATCGGCCCTTTCGACAATGACCTACTTTCGCTGTGCCAAGGTCTCACCCTTTGGTAGTATGGAAGGGTGTCAGAACTAGGTTTCGCACCCTAGAGAAAGTAGGTAAGGTAATAATTTAAGGCAAATCCATGTCGCAACTTATTAGGTTCGTACTAAAATGAGTCTATTTGGCAGCCTTCTTCTTTTAATGATAATCAGCACATAACCGTAACAAAGCTATTATCATTAATAGATCTAATCGATACATTCGCATCCATGTGCGCATCAACAAATACCATCACAGAACATTATAATCGCAACCAATTATTGATCACGATACATTTCGTTGTACTCTTTAGATAAATATCACAGATGCACTTCAACAGTAAACACAACCAATCCAGATAGCACAAAGGTACTTCAAATATATTCTGCATTCATTAGCATCAAAGATCAACTTACAATCCAAACACAACCTGTGCACACAACTTACTAGGGTCTGCACATAGCAGGATTGAGGATCTTCGCGCACACAGCTAGTAGGAGTCCTTACCCAAAACAACCCAAATATATCTTAAAAATTCACATCTAGCATCAATCTTATGACTTAATTTTCTACTAGACCCAACTATCTATATATTTATAACATTGTTTCCTTTGCTATCTGATGGTCCACAAACCGTGGTTTTAGGGACCCTGCATCTACCCTTTAACCCATTACAAATATTAGGGGTCTTTGACCCACCCCAAACCCCTACGCAAGACCGAATATTACAAAATTATATCAAAAACGCAGTTTAGGGAACCCCGTTCCAACACCTATGTTGCACACTACTCTATGCTTTCTCCGGCACATGTTTCTATAATTCTTGAGTGTGTTTCTTTGCATGTCTTCCCTTGCTCTTGTTTAAGTTTCCCATTGATTTATGTCATGGTATTAATCATAAGAATGGGATTCCGAGTTCTTCACTAACTCCTATGTAAAATAACATACTATGATTTAATTTTAAGTTTGCCTCGTGCACTCTACCATGACTTCCAATGCTTATTTATTGCTCCTTGGAGCTTGATAGTCAGTGAGTGTCAACTTTGTTTCTCATTTAATTGAGCAAGACTTGCACAGAATGAGGAAACTCGGCTTTCTTTTATCCCATCGCCTCTTCTTTGTGGACCATTGTCCTTCTTGCCTTGCATCATTGCTCCTTCAAATAACATCTCTCGTTGTTTTGTATTTAATCTCCAAATTCTCTCTATTTAATCTCCATTGTTGACCCATTTTTCTTTCACTTCTTTTCAATGTTCCATCTGAGTCTCAATATATCGCAACTCATAAGAAATGAGTGTTACGATGTCACATATATTCAATGTGCCTTTATCCTTCCGAGTTCTTAGCTCTTTGTTCATTTAGTCTCCACAATACCATATACCAAACAATATCGTAGTCAATTTTATCATAATGGCACTTTCCATAGGAGTTACTGTGTCCCTACATCCGATATCCCAACCTTCGATATGAACTCATTCCTACATCATCCGTCCATGTGGCTCTTTCCGAGTGGTGACATGTGTCACCCCGATTAGCCCCATTAGGCCTCCCAAGTCACAACTAGTTGCAATGTGTCTCGTAACTCTTGTCACGTCATGTGGATGTCATTTTCCACTTCAAATCTTAAGGACTAAATGACTCTCATCACGTGTCTATCGTAGTGAGAGAGAAAAAGTCCTCACATTCCTTGGATTTTCCTCGACCTTTGTATTTCTTCTCTTGGAAACCTAAGGTCTTTCATGGAATTTCAATCTCTTACTATAATTGTAATGATCCTAGGTTCCAATATGTTTATACCTTTGATTCACTAACGTTTTGATGCTTCGAAGTTCTGCTACTTAGATATCTCTATGCTACAATGCTTCTTGGTCTCCTATATTCCGATACTCCGATATGTAGATGCTCTAATGCTTCCTGCTCTCTGATATTACGATACTATGATGTTCCGATATGATGCAATCTTTGATATGTCAATGCTCCAATATTTTGTCTCCTCTAAAGGCCTCCAAGCTCCTCACTTCGAAAATCAAAGATCTTTTGATTCCAATGTCCATTTTTCGGATTTCATGTACCGTTGGAAATATTATTCTCAACACTTTTTTGACGGAGACAATTCTATGCATTGTTTAAGCCCTTTTCCACTCCGAAAAATGGCTTCAAAACTCGAAGGAGGATGCCTAGGACCTCGACTCCCAATTCACCATAGTCATTGTTTTAAGGCTTTTCAATAAGCCTACTACTTTGGAGATTATCTACTAGAAAACCCATAGCCTCTCATTGGATTCTTCTTGGACACTTAAAGTCATATTTTATGGATTTAAATAATCCTACTACTATGGTGATTCTCTATCAGATACCTACATCTATAATTGGATTCCTCTTGGAAAATTAATCACCATTTTACTATGGTTGACATCAATGCTAATACACTCGTAGCCACTAGCCATCCAAACAATTCTAACTGTCTAACACAAAAAAAAAAATTGTGCAGTTTGGACCCACAAGGTGCCATGTCACACTCCCATAAACTTCCACGTGGTAGCCCAATAAACAAGCATAGTCAACAAGTTACACCCATAGGTGACATGGCACATCGGCGTGGATGGACATGCCAGCATATCATGGCATGGACGTGGATGAACCTAAGGTTTCCATGTCACCCAATCACCAGGTGTTACACAACAATTTGTCACCGTCGCTGCAATCCCCATCCCGCACATTGGAGGGCTCATTCTGTGACCTGTGAGTAGAGACAAGACTTGAAAATACTTTCATTGCATCCTTCCTCAAGATGAGATTTCATTGCCCTGAAGACATCTCCTTGCAAAAACCTCAAAAATAGCTCTTCCATTGCTAGCCCATAGTTCAGCCCTCGCGCCAAGGGGGAAAATCCTCCAAAGAGGGCGCACCACCGCGCTTCCGTCATAGAGCCACACCCGTGCCAACCATATTAAGAGGTGTTTTTTAAAAATAAAAGTGAAGTTTCGCCCTAACAAATTCCCCGGACCGATATCTATCTTGTTGGAGGTTTGGCACGGATTTCCATAGAGAAGTGGTTTGCCACCTCTCATGGAAGCTTCCTTTGATGAGGAAATAATCCCATAATTATAGGGATCCCAACTTCCTTCCTCCTTTCTATAAAAGCTTGCTCTACTTCCATGGCAAGCTAATCTCCACGTTCCCAAGAGAGCTTTCACATCCTTATAAGCCGCAAGAGCCTTCTCTGATTACCTTAAGGCCAAATCCAAGCAAGGAGACTATTGCCAAGTATCCGGAGAGGGAGGCTTGTCCTATCCTTGGATGTGCTTCATCGAGACATGTCTTGCCGATGCACCAAAGGAGAGAGTGCTTTCGCATCGAAGCTATGGTTGTATTCTTCTTTTGACTCTTTAATGATAAGCGACTATTGGTTATGGTTCCACTCTTGTTCTTAATCATGTTCATGAGTTATGTCCTCTGATCGACATATAGTTGTATGTACCGAATTTTATGCTTGCGTTTGTGTTGTTTATTGCATGTGCGTGTGTGTCTCTGACACGGGAGATCATGAGGATTGTGGACCGCCAGGGCAAAGGAATGGGAGGACCACCTCTTCTACTAACAACAACGTTGGATTCCAGGTAAGCCTTTCTCTCGCAAGTCGGTTTATTTACGATTAGAACCCGCACCGTAGTGTGTGTGACTGTTGCTAGACCCGATCCGCTAGTAGGATCGCCTTTGTCCACGAGGGGATTTACCTCCCCTAACAATTTGGCTTAATTCGCCGGGGGAATCAACTTGTTGTTTGATTTGTAAACTATGCATGTGAGCCCGAAGCACAACCAGATACCTTCGAAATGCTTTTGCTCGCACAGCGCAGTATGATCAACGCCGCTTCGCTCAATCTCTTGTTTGGTTTACGAACCGAACAACTTGGAGCATTGTCTTCTCTTTTCGGTCAACTTCTTGGTCTCGCTTGCTTGGTCAGCTCTTTGGACTCATTTTCCTATTTCTTTGGCTTTATTTTAGCCTTGTCATCACTTGTCTCCGTGTCCGAAATTGCTTGTTTTTCATTTTTCCATAGTAAACTCGGTTGGCATGCTTTTCAAGCAGACAAGCCGCGCCTATCATGCTAGGTTGCCTATGTATCACCCGCGCCATTGCCTTTCCGGTGCTAATTTCAAGCCTGCCGCCGCGCCAATCCCGTGAGCTATTAGGGTTTGCCGTTTTCATGCTTTCGAGACTCGACTTTGTGATTTTGATCTTGTTTTTTGGTTGTTTGCGCACCGGAGGCTAGTTTGGATCGGGTTGTAACCTCCATCCTTTGGTTGTTCGCCTATTTCTTTCGATTTTTGCATTTGAGCCTCAGGTCATTCAGGGCGCTTTTATGAGTCGAGCCTCCCTTGGGAGTTTTTGGGTTTTCGTTCATTCCGCCGACTTTGGGATTGCTTCCTTGCATTCACTTGAGAGCTATCTATCATTTCATTGCGTTTTTGGAGTGACTCGATTTCTGTTTTCATTCGACTCGCTTTGCTTCATTTTGGCCTAGATTACACTACCATTAGTGTCTTGGACTTTTCTTGGTTTTGAGAGACTTTCGGTCGATTTGAGATCTAATTGTTCATGCCATTGAGTGAAATTTGCTTGTTTTTGCTCTCTTAATATCATTTCTCGAATTGCTTTTCATTTCTTTTCGGTTTGTTTAGTGCATCTAGCTATCAAACATTAAAAATAAAAAAAAATCTCTTTTTCTTTTCGTTGATTAGTGCAAATTAAAATCTTTTCGGTATTATTAGTGATTAGTGAATTTGAAAGAAAAGCTTTTGATTTCATTAGTTGCATTGGAGATATCATTGATTACTTTCCGATCATTTTTTTTGTGTAAAAGCTCTCAACTCTTCTGTAGCTAGCTTTCATCGAACGAAATGGTATACCGTGGCATATAGTTTTGCATTTAGGAGATTTTTGAGACGACACATTTGCTAGGGCCTCGAAAACCGAAACGTAACCGAAGATAAACTTTAAAATCTCATTCAATTTACACTAAGGCAACATTGAAATCTAACGAAACACATTTTGAGGTCTAGGCTAGAGACGCACCAGAACGTCTTAAAACCTAGTAGCTGGCCGTTTGCCTCTTGGCTTTAGACATCACTAGTACCATGTAGGGACTTGTGCTCCCGTACCATCGTATATAAAGGGATACCGCACTAGGTTCAACTTTATCCATAGGAAGCCGAGTCCGCCACCCTATACCCGTGATACACCGAACACAACATTCGGGGAGATTGCTCGCACGTACGGAAAGTCCTTGGTTGATTTCTTTTTCTATCATAGAAACCAAGGTGTATATTGCGCTCACGGTTATTTGGCACACCCTTTTGCTTCAAGATTCCCGAGTAGTCATTTTGATCCTATCTCGACTCCCTAAATTTGAAAGGATCACTAAGCGCTTGTCCTTTCACGCTTGTGTCAAATCAAAGAGATAGAGTCACCTTTTTCGACCGTTTCTCGACTCTTAAAACATGAAACGGAAGTTTCTTATTTTTCAATGTGGTAAAATTAACGCACGATCACATGCCTTGTTAGTTTCTCGTTTTGTCGACTGCTTGATTGTGTGTCTTCACTCTTTTTTCAGCCCATGTGTGTGTTTGACATTTTTCTCTTGTCATTATTACCACAAAGGGCGAACCCTCGCTTTCATCTACTCGGTAGTCCTTATATGTACACCATCGCAGGTTTCCACAATCCTCTCGCTCGAACCACAACAACCTATTGTTTCCGAGTTTCCCGACGGGGGACCGGTTCTTTCCCGAGCAACCCTTTGGGGGACCAAGTGAGTTCAATTGGCCCTTTCGAATCTCTCCAGTTTAATTGAGACTAGGAGCCCATTTCTTCTTCACATCGAGTTTGCCTTTTATGCCTACTATTTTTTCTCCTAGTCCTCGCCGTCTATCAAAAGATCTAGCGGGCGGCTCAAACATGAGTGATTCTCGTGAGGAAATCCCAACGTCCGGTGAAGACTATCACCTCTTCCCACGAAGATTATTTTCGGAGAAAACTCGAAAAACAAATTCGTCATGTCAACGCCCCGTCCCTCATTACCACCGGGGTGCGTCCCTGGGTCAAATCTCGATTTCCCACGCCGCCTCTATGGGATGCCGCCTCCTTCTCCGAGGCCACCGTTCCTTCACCGGGGGTGTCTCCCTCGCACGCCCGTTACTTCGTACCCATTCGACCCACCGTCCGTGTGGTCGCTCTACACCCGTTGTCACGACACCTCCGGCCAGGCGCTTGCCGCCGTCTCCCCCGAAGACGCGACGAAGACCACATACCGAGAACACCGAGGAGTATCGCTCGTCCCCTCGCAACAAACAACCCCGAGGTTGGACCATCCTCCCAAGATCCCAACCACTTATTTTTCACACTATGCACAAGAGTGTACACCCGTGTATGATTTTCCAGGTTAGTATGATGAGCACGGGGACATTTTGCGTCTACCCGATCCCTAGGCTTACCTCCATGCTCAAGGTTTACCTTATAACCAGGCTTATAACCCGCAAGGGCAACCTTTTCAAGGCTAACCTTCAGCTAACCTGCTATCCTTATGACTCCATGGGTAGCCCAAGGCTATCCTACGGCCACAAGGGCCATCATACGGTCCGCAAGGACAAAGATTATAGCCCTTCCCACAACCTCAGGCACTTCTACCGGTTACCAACCGGGACCGGTCTATGGTCCTAGGGGTCAACCAAACTCTTCTCAACCTATGCAATCATAGCATCTCGTTGCTTCTAATGTTGCATATCAGCCGGGACCACCCCATGTGGTCCTGCTTTCAGGGTCAAACCGGCTACTCAGCAACCACCGGCCCTATTCCTCCACCAAAGCCAACCGTCCATCCGCATAACCCGGTGTTCCGCCTCCGGGCCAACCGGCCCATCCTAAGACAACCCGAGGCTTCTTTACGCCCCAAGTCAACCCGCGCAACCGCGCAACCTATCTATCCGGTCAACTTGTTCACCTGTGGCAGCCCTCTCACCGGGCTGGGTCAACCTGCTCACTCAGGCAGCCCGCTCATTCCATTAACCCTCGCCTGCCAGCTCGATTCATTCGATGCCGCGTTCAAATCAACAATGCGCCTAGTTATCAAAGGTTCGGCAGGTTCAACCTATCAGCAGCCGACTCATCCTCGTGGTGGTTATTATCCCTCACGGTCAATCTCAACCAAATTATAACCAGCCCCGAGGCTCTCGCATTATCCTCCACCCGGCTCTACCTATACTTAGTAGCTAAATCCAAATGTCATACACCGGGGCCGACACATAATCGTGGTTCATACTCGCGTTATCAAGCCCCACACACCGGTTACCAACAACAAATAAGTCCGGTTATACGACCTACACCCCTACTAGCCGAATCCTACGACGTAACCTTATGGGGGCAAGGATATTCACAACCAGCGTTGTGGAGTACAAAGACCGGTCCTCATCCCAGTTCGGGATGCCGCTCAATCCACTAGTGCCATTCCCTACACTGGAGTTGCTCTGATGTTTCAAATTAACCAATGATCTAATTTTGCATAATCCGTATTGGCTTCCGGTTCCTACCAAGATACCAGGTGATTGCCCCAAGTTTGAGGGTAAAGCCGGGGAGGACCCTCAATCGCATTTAATGTCGTATCATCTTCGTGTTCATCTAACTCTTGGGTCGGATGATTCAATTCATTCCGCGCCTCTTCCGGCCGCACTTCGACCGGGAGCTACTACTAAGTGGTATATAGAATTATTCCGTGGCATCTTCCAAGATTTCAATTCCTTAGCCATGGCTTTTCTCATGCACTTCTCGCTACCGGTTCGCTATGAAGCCGGGACGCACCTCCCGACTTCCTTGAAGAGGATAAAGCCACTCATACTTCGATCACATTTATGAGTGGCGTGCCATCGTAGACCGATCAAGTTTCATATACCTAATCGTATACTAACTCACCGGTTCACCACCTCCTTCGTGGGACAAATCGCCCAAGATATTGCGATGGGAGCGGTGTGATCGAGGAACAAAGCCATTGCACGTGCCCAATATCTCGGATCTTGTATATTCTCGTCCGGGGCACACTTTATGATATCTTGCCCGATGCTCCACGTCCGAAATCCTAAGGCTCCACCTACCCCCTCGCGTGCTGGATGGTGTCATTGGTTTCGTGTCTCGAATTCGAAGAAATCTTCAAATGTAGCGTAAGTCTAATTCTTCCAACAATACTCTTGCTCATCCCGCCCCCGTCGTATCTCCGGCAAACCGCGAAGTGAATTCCGTTCAAAGCTAATCCTACGGAGAAAGCCTCCAAAGGGAAAAAGAAGGGCAAAAGGTAAATCTAAATCTCGATGTCTCAAAGCCGTAATCCAAATCTCGCACTAAGGATGGTTCTCAACGTAAACCGAAGTACCCCCGCTCATTTGTGAAGGAGACCATTATACTAAGGATTTTCCATGACGATCCAAGGTTAGTTTTCAACTTCTCAAGGATCTAAAGGGACTCCAACAAGCCTAAAGAGTCATTCTATCTTAGCAGACCCTGCATGGTTGAACAAACAGAACCATCTCGCACCATTTCGGTCCCAAGTTTTTATGATGAATGGTGCTGCACTCATCTCCGTTGCCACGCGTTCGAAGGATTACAATGAATCGTGCTATGAGGCACCAAGGAAGGCAGTTGCGTATGGACCACCTCCCCCATCTTTCTCCTGGCTCGTTGGAAATCGTAGAAGTCACCCCCCAACCTGTTGTTAAGTCGCCTTCTGTGTGGTTTTCAAAGATATTCCTATAATCCGAATGCTCGTGCCGCTCAACATTACAATATTGTTGAGGATTTGGCACAGCGCCTTCGGCTATGTCCGCACTAGAAGTTCTTCAAAGTTTTCCTTCGCAACGGAAGGCTTTATCGTCTTCAATCGCTGGCATAGATCCCGCCGATTCGAGTCTTCTCACCTTCGATTTAGAGAATTTCAACCCCTGACTTCCACATCGATCGCTCTTGTTATTCAAGACGGATCAACGATCCGAACATCCATAGGGCCGTTGTGGATGAAGGTGCTTCTACTCCGCGTCATGTCGTCCGCTTCCTCGGAAGGCCATTGGTTTCCCAGCTCTTTCGTCATCTCCCAATGCCCTAGAGGCATTTGAAAGGTCGCGAATCCAAACCCCCGGGTGTTCTCGAGAGTTTATCGATCACTTTTACAAGGGAAGACTATCAACGAGGAAGTGGAAGTAGTCGACGCTCGTGCTCAACTACAATATACTTTCACCAAGTACTGACCCATGCCATGCTATGCATGCGTCCACCGTCTTTCGACTTTAATTTCCTCACGAGGGAAAAATTGTTACAAAGGATCGCCTGTCCTTCTTCACCCACCTCTCGAGAACAACGTTCCGCACATGGATCAGATCCCGAATCCCCCGATGTTGTGGTAGGACCCCGGTCTCTTCAAAGACCTCGTCCTCATGGGTATCTTTCCCACACCACCACCGCACATGACTCAAGTTAATATGATTTCCAGTACCGATGACCCCCGTCTACCCCCAGCGCCCGAGGCAGTGTTTGAGTTTGGAGAATCAATGCCCTTGACCCAGAGAGATTAGCTACTATGAAATTCTTGTTTTAATTGATCCTCCACCTCCTCGCATGCTCCTTGAGCATGGCTCTCAGATGTCTACCTCAATCCCCTAGCTTGGTCAACTTATCGACGCATCCTCTAAAAGAGACTTTTCCTTCCGATGAGGCCATCATTGAAACTATGTCTCTTAAGGAGTTGTCTGAAGCATGGACATCATCGTCCTCTTCATGCCCAGCTTGGGGGCAATGTCGATTGTCTAGAGCGTTATGCATCTTAGTTTCCTACTCCTCCTCTCCAAACGTCCATCTGACGCACGAGGTTCTTTCTTAGAGGAAACTCGAGTAACACCAAACCATCCCAATCGACATCTTCGTTAAACCTAGGATCGTTGAGAATATACATGTGGAAGTGACTTGTTCTCCCGATGAGATTCAAGTCTATACCGATCTTTTTAAATAATTCGTAGATGTGTTCGCTCGGTCCTACGAGGAAATGCCGGGTTGATCCTAGTATCGTAGTGCAGGATTCCGAACTCATCTCGGTGCGAAGCCCGTGCGCCAACGCTTACGCCCCATGCATCCTCATAAACCATCGCAATTAAGGCAAGTTGAAAATTCCGAACGCAAAGCTTTATTTATCCCATCCCCCTCAAGGTATCGGGTTTCCAACATTGTCCTTGTCGATAAAAAGCAAGGTACTATTAGGGTCCGTGTTGATTACCGCGACATCAATCGTGCTCGTCCAAAAGATAACTATCCCACCCGTTCATGCACCATATCATCGACTTAATGTGCTCGAAGTGAGATTTATTCCTTGATGGACAGCTTTGGCTACAATCAGATCAATATCGCACCGAGGATCAAAGACAAGACTACATTCATCCGTCCGTGGGGTACTTTCGCGTATAAAAAGCCCCGTTCGGCTTAAAGAATGCTTGAGCCACTTTCCAGCCGTGCGATGTCTTACGTCGATGACATTATCCATATCGTTCAGCCTTATCTCGGACGACTTGCCAGCCTCACTCAGCCTAGGGCGAGAGGATCATCCCGAACACCTCCGCCGTATTTTCCTTCGCCGTAAAGGCTTACAATATTAGGCTTAATCCTCATAAATGTGTCTTCCGCGTGGATTCCGCTCGCTTCTTTGGGATTCATAGTCTCCAAATACAGAATTCGCCTTGACCCTTTAAAGGTCGAGGCTATCAACCTCCCATCACCCTCCTCGTTATATCGCCGTAAAGTCTCAGGAAAAGAGAACTTCCTTCGACGCTTTATCCCGAACTACGCCGAGGTGGCCAAAGGATTCACGCACCTATTAAAGCGTAATGTTCCCTTCCATTGGGGACGGCCCTCAACAATCCTTTGAGAAGTTGAAGACATTACTCGCTAATGCTGCTTCGTCCTCCGACTATCGCTGTGATTTCACTTTTTTGTATCTCGCCGCTTTTAGCACCATAGCTATGGTTTTGGTGCATGTGATGATGATGATGGTAATGAACATGTTGTTTATTATTCATCACGAAACCTTCTGATACAAACACGTTATGCTCATGTTGAGAAGCTGGCGTTAGTCAGCAGACACGTTGTGCGTCATTAATACATATCCTTGCGTACGTATAATAAAGTGGTTTCGTGATTGCAACCCCATGAAATATATTTTCCTCGAAATTACCTGGGAAATAATCCAAATGGATCATTATCCTCATAGGAGTTTGACTTAGAGTTCACCACCTAAGTCAACCAAATCACTTGTTTTCACGGACCTTATATGCTCACTCCCGAAGCGTACTCCACTCCTTCACACCCGAGGATCATATCTCGTACGAAAATATTTTCCTCATCGCATCGCCGCGACCCTTGGTATGGCGACATCCAGATCTTCAGACCTCCACATTTTGGTCCGAGTTTACTAAAGATGCCCAACGTCGAATTCGGCATCGGGGCCTCAACCCTATCGCATCAAGGAGATACCTTATACCGTGTTGGAGTAGATTCGGTGCTCCATCGGTGCTCAACCTTGGAAGAGGTCGAAAGGGTCCTAAATGACTACCACAAATGGGCGTCCGTGGTGGACATATGTCTGGATATGCTACTGCCGAAAATTCTGTGAGCAGCTTACTTCTAGCCGTCCATACTCAAAGACTGTATCATTGCAATCCGTAAATGTCACACGTGCCAGGTGTTTCAACACAAGATGCGCACGCTACCTCTCCCTTTGCATCCTATTATTATCGTCGGCCCTTTTTCGAAATGGGGCGTGGATTTTATGACGTGTAACCCTCACTCGGTTAGGGGGCATGCGTATATCATTGTCGCTGTTGACTACTTCACCAAGTGGGCCGAAGCGATGCCTACACTAGCTGCCGATGGTAAGACAAGCCTACTCCAATTCATATTCAACCACATCATTGCATGTTTTGAGGTCCCTCAAGCCATCGTTATCGACTCATGGTACTCATTTCCGGATTATATGATGGCAGAGTCGACTTCAAGATCAAGCCACGGGGCCAGAGCAGCTCAACGCCATATTTCCCCTCAAGAAAAGGCTGTGTTGAAGTAAAGGAACAAGGTTTTTGGTCACTATGCTTCAACGAACGCTGGTATTCACAAATCCAATTGGCACCTCCAACTCGTTCTCCGCTCTATGGGTATACCGACGTCCGCAAAGAGTGCAACCGGATTCACACCATTTCAATCGTGATGGTCTAGAAGAAACTCTTCGGCTGAAATGCGAGATTCTTTCGTTGAAATTAGTCATGGAACTTCTACCCGACACTTCCGTTTAGGAAGAACGTCTTTGTATCCGGAACGTTTAGATGAAAATCCGCCGCTTAGCCGTTTTATTTATTGAAGCAAAAAAGAAGCGGTTAAAGCTCACTTTGATCAATCGGTTTCTCCTCGTCTTATCGAAGGGGGAGCCTCATTCTCCCGTACGATCAAGCACATGAAAAGTTTGGGGTCGGTAAGTTCCAACCTATGTGGCATGGGCCCTATATAGTAAAACGTGTTTTGAATAATGGGGCTTATAAGCTTATAGATTATGAAGGAGTTCTCACGGGCGCAAATTTCGGGAATGGCCGTACCGAAAATACTACGCTTAAAGTCATTTTTGGTGTGGTGTGTGTACATAAGTGTGTGATTTTTCATTTTTGTGCATGTGAGGTGTGGTGTGCGATGTAAACATCTTTCTGCTGATTGGGTCTTCTTGATTGTGCATATGTCCATCCGTCCGTTTGTTGGCTTCGCGGATGGTGCCTCCCGTACTCGTAAACCCTGGGGTTTCGTAGCCTCGGGTAATCTATGATCCCGCTCGGTGAGTTGGTCAACCTGCAAGGTGTGTGTTTGGGATGTACTACAAATAACATCGTGGAATATAGTGTTGTATTATAATTATTAACCGAGGCCGTAAACCTTGGTATCCATGAATTGCTTGTGTATCTAGACTCACAACTTGTAGTATTACAACCGAACCCGTCATTATTTGGTTGCAAAAACTTATCCATTTTACGTCAGGACCGCGCATTCATTTACTGGAAATAAATTTCGACTATATTACATATCAACATATACCTGTGCATATGAATACATTAACAGACAGTAAAGAGCTAATTTGGTGTTACATAGACATTTGCGCATTTTGTAAAACAACATCACATGAAAAGAAAGATCCATCCAGAAATAGATATGTATATATATAGATATCAAAATGTTTACATAGTGTGCATTGCATAGAATCAAAAAATATACATGTTTGTCTTAATATATCCGGAGACGACATGTCTCTCAAAAAATATGCATGATAAAGTTCTAGGAGTCTAATCCGCATGGTGCTCATGATAACAAGTGACCGGCATGCACCGAGCGTCTCTGGGGGTCCTATGGAGGCGACTAGGCACTCCCACCGTCGTCCCCTCGCTACGCCATCGGGCATCCACCACCGGCATAGTTCGGGGGATCCTCGGCAATGCCCTCGAGATTCCGGATTAACTCCCCCCTCTCGCACCCTATGCCTAAGGATCAAAGAGAAGAGTCCTCCGTGCGAGAGACATACCACTCGCTCTTTCCGGCCCACGTCCGCACATATAAAATGTGTCAGATGGATATGTATTAACAAAAAAAAAATTATAAAACATAAAAAATCAAAAAGAGAAGAGTGTCATACACAACTCCCCGTCCCAATCATCTCCTTCCGTAGTGGGAGATCCGGGTCTCCAAAGTGAAATCGGTTCCTACATATGGCCGCTCTCTCCACTACGATCAACCGATGCCGCAACCACCCAAAAACTCGGCCTCTAGGACATCTCGTTGGCCTCCTCCAGCTCGCCGGGCATTAGTGTCAGCCGGGCCGAGCCATTCTTGGCTCTCGGAATTTGGCTCAAATACTATGGCCCCTTGGCCCCGGAAGATTGGTAATCTTTCCGTAATGAACGATACTGTGATGGAACCGTAGCCAAACCGTTTCCGCCCTTGGATTTATTACATTTCGTAAGTCGTCTTTTCATGTTTATTGTCACTGCCGTGGCCCACCAAACAATAGGAGTCATACACTCCGAGGCTAGCAAAAGCTGGGCCTTTGTGGCCTCGTGTGGTGCCTCGCGACCCCTGCACTCGCGTGATGGCATACGCACCACCTCGTCGCATCGTGAATGGTGTGAATATCTACTTTCCCACTTCTCGATCCCGCCGGTGCTCCCTCGTGCACACTCTGCATATCACTTCGCTCCATCTTCTCACTAGATGGTCTTCCCCCGTAAATATGGGCGACCGGACCTCTCGCGTCGACAATCCTATTATGAAGTATATGTCGAAACCTCCGCCCTAATACCTCGATCCTCGCTAGCCTTGAACACTTGTTCATTTTCATCCCAAATGTTGATTAGGTATCAGAGAAGCTCGGGCTGAGCTCGTAAACAAGGTGTCAGAAGAATTTTTTAGCCTCCACAAGCTTCGAGGGCGTTCATGCAAGTTTCATTCTCCATGGCTTCGTTCATCCTCTTCACTGCTCTCTTCTTTCCACTCAATCACCATTTTCTCGCTTCTCGCATCAACATGGTCACAAACCCTTAATTAGATCTCTCCGTTGAGCTTTAAAATTCATCCAAATTGGATTAAAATCTTGAATTTTTACGCGAAAATTTGCCTGGCACCGGGGCGCGGGCCGTTTCCTCGAACAACCGCCGCTTAGCGCAAGCCCTTTGCATATGTCTCATTGGCGCGGGTCCGTGCCCGATACCCACGCCAATGAGCGGAGCCCTAAAAATTTAAAAAGTTGCCACAGAAATCTAATGCATGATGGAAACTATTAAAAAATAGATTGAAATGGAGTACAAAGAAGCGCCTCTTACCTAGAACTGATGGGAATCTTAATGGTAGCCCGGATTGGTTGCAATCGATGTCAGAAGTTCGCACACAAAATGGACCATCACATTTCTATGAGGTAAAAAGTAAAAGTAATTTTATTTTTACCATTTGACATATTTATAATTCAAAATAGGTCTGAAGTTATTTTTCTAAATATTTTAATATATTTTGTCGAAAATGGGTTTTAAACTTGCCTTTTTAGCAAAGAACAGTGTCTTTCACGCAACTTAGCCGGTGAAACGAGTTGTACTATACTTTTTCGGACTCGGTAAATACACGAAAAAGTCACTCCGGAGTCATCTTTCAAACTTTTCCCGACTTTCAAACGTGAAAAGATTAAGCCGAGGTTCTTTGTCATTTCGATCTCGTTAAAGTGGACATGAATCGACATCTACCCGCATACTTCTTTAACCCTTTTTCTGGCCGGGATGGATTATTTACGAAAAAGGAATACTCTAGCCTATCACGACTAGGGAGGTTTTCTCGATATTTTTTTCTACCTTTTCGGGTCCGAGGAACTATTTACGAAAAGCGGGGACCACTCGGAGTTTACTTTTTCTGCTGTCTTTTCAAACTCTCTAAACATGAAAAGACGTCGAGTTCTTCCTTTGTCGACTCGTTAAACCTCGATGACATTGGATTCAAGAGAAATGACGTTCTCCGAGTTCTTCCTTCCTAGGGCTCAAAATGTACTAGGATGGATTCGCCCGAAGGGCAGCCTTATATTGCAAGCATGTTGCCATCCTCCTCTTCAAGCTTGTTATAAAAAAAATAATTGGGGTACTCGCCAAAAATGTTGGGGGAAAATGGAACCAACATCATTGTCGTGCTCAAGATGTCGAAGCCCTTGGAACACGACACTTGTCCGCATTCAGTGTTGGGTTGGGGACATCTCATCTCGTCCTTCACTTGCCTCCATGGGTTTGACAACTTTTGACCTCTCATCTGCTCTTTGCCTCGTCGCCATGACCTCGATCCGTTGTCACAACACCGCGAAGTCCACCGTCGTGCCCTTTATATGTTCAAGAGAAGTTGACCTCTCGCAAAGCATCAACCTCCCTCTGGCCTCATTTATTCTCATTCAAAAAACATGATGTTCCTCCTGCCTCATGTCGATGATGTGGGAAACATTATGGCCCACCTCATCAAGGCCGCCCCCGTCGATCCCCCGCCCCTCATTATCTGGTAGTTGATCTAGAGACTCCCTATGGTACTCGAGCTCGCATGCCTCAATGGCAGTTCGTTGCATTCGACGTGAGGTTTTCATCAGTTAGCCTCCGATCAAGTGATTCTACTTCTGCACCTGGCGTCGTGCCTCACGTTGATCACATGCCGTAGATTGTACCCCTATAGTGTCTGAGAACCATTGTCATTATTGGTGGTTCCTCTCGCGTCTATTAACAACTTTTCATCATTGGCCGGTAACTGTGCGATTTTTCTTGCATGTTCGACTTCACTACATATTCGCATGCTTTAACTTGTACTTTTTCGGGTCGAGATGGAGCGCAAGCACCCCGGATTGTGTCCGTTGTAATCCAGGTTGCGATATTGTGGATTATTATGATTATTTACATGACTCACCGATCGATGGCCGCGACCATGCTCGAGTCTATTTATCAATCCTCACCGGATGGCCGCATCCATGCCTTGGATCTAGATTATTGTACACTCGTTATGGATGGCCGCGCCCATACCATGCATATATATCATGTGTCCGGGAGACATCAATTGTACTTCGCTCCGTAGGTTTTTCAATGGCGTTGTTTTCACGCATGTTCTCGTAAAGCATTTCACCCTCTCTCTCTCTTTCGGGCCCTCATGCGTTTAGGGGCATCTCACACACGTCATTCTTCACCGTCCCCGCAATCCCCATCCCGCACATTAGAAGGCCTGGTCTTCCGTGACCTCGTGAGCAGAGACAAGACTTGAAAATACTTTCACAGCATCCCTCTAAAGATGAGATTTCATTGCCCCGAAGACATCTCCTTGCAAAAAACCCTAAAAATATCTCTTTTTCCATTGGCGCGTGCCTCCATAGTTCAAATTTCTGTGACTACAAAACTCTCTGAAAGAGGGTGCGCCACTGGCGTCACAAGAGCTAAATCGTTTCAACTTATTATATTAAGAGGTGTTTTTTTAAAAATAAAAGGCGGAAGTTTCATCCCAACAAATTTCGGACCGATATCTATCTTGAGTTGGGAGGGTTTGGCGCTGATTTCCATAGAGAGGAAGTGGTTTGCCACCTCTCATGGAAGCTTCCTTGATGATAGGTCCAATCCCATAATTATAGGGATCCCAACTTCCCTTCCTCCTTCTATAAAAGCTTTCTCATGTCCATGGCAAGCTAATTCCAAGTTCCCAAGAGCTTTCACATCCTTATGCTGCAAGAGCCTTGATTCCCTTAAGGCCAAATCCAAGAAAGGAGACTATTGCCAAGTATCCGTGAGAGAGAGGCTTGTCCTATCCTTGACAGTTTTATCGAGACACATGTCTTATGGACGACCCGCCAAAGGAGAGTGCTGTCAAAGCATGGCTGTATTATTCTTTTGACTCTTTAATGATAAGCGACTATTGGTTATGGTTCCACTTGTTCTTAATCTTGTTCATGAGTTATGTCCTCTGTGATCGACATATAGTTGTATGTACCGGATTTTATGCTTGTTTGTATGTTTCACAAAAGGTGTGTCCACCGCTGCATCGTGAGGATTGTGATTCTGCCATGGGCAAAGGAATGGGAGCACCACCTCTTCTACTTCAACAACAACATTGGATTCGTGTAAGCCTTCCTCGCAAGCTCTGCTTTATTTACTATTAGGAACTCCAGACCGTAGCGTGTTTTATTGTTGCTAGGACCCCATTTGGGATAGTAGGGACGCCCACTGGGCAGAGGGGATTTACCTCCTCAACACCAAGAACCATGTCATTCCCCACAATTGGCTAACCTATCTACCTATTTAAAAATAATGGTTACAATGATTGGGGGTTGAAATCCCAACCTAGGGAATAAATTCAACATACCAATTGTTATGTCAACTATAATAATTGTTAATTATAGCCAAAATGCATATATTTATGAATTTGTTTGTGTTTAAATTTTCAAAATGAGGTCCATGGGTTTGAACCCATCACCCCCAATCAAAAAATGCCTATATTGAACCTATGGTAAACAATAGTTCCAACTAACAAAAAAATTGAAAATTCTACCCACACGAATTTGTTTAAACCCTCGTATCATTTTCCTATGAGGGGGAGGTCGTGGACAATAGAGAGGGAGGAAAACATATTATGATAGGTAGGCATGCTAAGAAGGGGTCTTCAAAGGCTAATCCTACAGATTTTAGAAGAGTCTGACAGTATGTTCTAGGAATTTTCCATATTCTCTAATTTACTATGGAACAAATTTTTAGGATAAGGTGACATTTCTAGAACCTCGGTCAATTTTATAATCATTTTTTCAAAATTCACAAGGAATCTGATTGAAAGTACTAGTAATTTTATCAAAGAAGAATATTCTTTACATCACTCCCATAAGTGAGGTATTTCCATATACTTTTTCATGTAATTGCCATTATTTTTTGAGATAACATAGAGTCCTCTCCACTTTGAAGCCGGGGCTATAGCCATAGCTTAGACATTGTGGTGAACTCCGTTGTCAAATATTGGTGGATCATCTATATTTTTCACATTTTTGTTGTCATGATGGATGATGCATTTATAGTATTTTCTATGCATTTATAAACAATTTTTAAAATCACCAAAGAAAATATCCCATCATTAGGGAAGTTTTATTCTAGAGGGATGAAATAACATTTATTGGCTATTCATCTAGTATCAAAGCCTAAAATTCTAAAACAAAATAATACACAATATAGTAGAAAGCACACATGTAAGAAAATATGAATCATTAAATCAAAAGGATAAGTGGCACTTATAATATGGATTCATAGGATATGCTTGTAAAGAGAGTATGAAAGGGAAGAAGAATAGGAATATAAAAATAATAGGAGAAAGATATATAGCTTCAACATCTAAAGAATTATCTATATATGTTTAGAATTATGAATGATAAAGTAAAATATTTGGCAATAAATATTCATGTGTTTAGGACTCATAGAAAATTAATAAGCACACTAGTGTATGAAAACATGTCCTTGTTATCCAAAATATAAGCCAATAATTTTGCATAAGCTAGAGAATATGAGCATTGGGTCAATGCTATGATAGAAATATCTAAAATTAGATTGGAAAAATGAACATGGGAACATCTCGCATGCCCGTATAAAATAATATAATGAAACCAAATGTGCTTTCATGAAAAAATTTAATGATAATAAACATGTAATGAGGAATAATTCTAGTTTGGTATGCAAAGGGTATGCACAAGTGGAAGGTGCTGATTTTTAAAAACAATTGTTCTAGTCAGCTGGTAGAATTGAAGAAAACATAATGTTCTTTAGCATATGCATGCAGAAAATTTCAATGTTCATGAAATGGATGTCAAGTATTATTTTCGAATGAGACTTTAGAAGAAGAACTATATACGAGCAACTAGAGGATTCTAGCTATCAGGAAATAAAGGCTATGTATATTGAAGAAAGCTATTTATGGACTATAGAAAGCTCCTCAAGTCAAAATATTCAAGACTCTGACAAGTATAAATGAAAATATTCAAAATAGGAGAAATATATATAAACCTTTAAATTAAAACTGAAGTAGTAAAATTTGTTCATAATTATTGCCTATGTGGATGGTATCATCTTTGGAAGTGACGTTGGCATAATGGTTCAAAACTTTACAGTAGAAATACATAAAAAACTTGAAATGTCCATGATCGGGGAATTGTCACTTTTCTTATGATTGCACGTTGTTCAATTAGAAAGAGTATATTTATCTCTCAAACCAAATATCCTAAGGGAATGTTGAAAATTTGTGGAATTGAAATTTGTACACTTGTAAACATTGCTATCCTCATAGGATGAAAATTAATCAAAGATGATGAATCTCTAGATGTGAAAACTTTATACATGCTAATAATTAGCAAATTTATTATATTTTACAACCTCAAAACTTCATATCAGTTGTTGTTATAGGTTTAGTTGCAATATTTCAAATTGTGACAAAGGAGACCCATGTGTAGGTAGTAATAAGAATTCTCACGTATTTGAAGGAAACTAAGAACCTCAAATTATGGTACTCATGAAGAAAATATTTTCGTTAATAAAATATACAAATGTATATTAGGAAGGAAATGTTGATGACATGTGCACTAGTGGAGGTCCATTCTCTGGGAAATTGTCTCGGTATCATGATTGATAAAGAAATATACCTAAATCTAGCTTTCTCTAAGCACCTAAAGTAGGAATATATTGCAACATATTCAGTGTTGTACTCAAGTCCCATTGATGAAGAAAACTCTAAAATCTATCGAGGTAGAGTATTGTCAACCTATATCAATGTTATTTGATAATAAAAGTGCAATAAATATTTCGAAGGACCCTATTATGCATTCATAGAAAAAGAAAAATTCCTATCAAATATAATTTCCCTAGAGTATCATGTGGTTGATCACAATATTAAGCTAGAATACATTGCTAAATAAGCATAACATTGTAGATATATATACCAAACTCCTTCCTAGAGAGACATTTGAATATTTGAGACAATGAGATGGAGTGATGTCTCTTTCATCTCATAAGTAAATTGGAAAATATATGGATAAGTGAGACATTGAAGCACTTTATATTATATCAAGAAGATGAAATATTTAGAGAGTGAGTTGTATAGGAGAAGAATGATTGGGAACAAATGATGCTGATTGAATTTCAATACTGAGAAACAAAATAGGGACTTGTTGGTTAAGGGCATCATACATGGATATTATTGTCAAATAGGTAGAAGAAGGAATTGGATCTTACAAAGCCTGGAAAGAAAAAATATTATGGGGGAGTAGTAAAAAAAGGAAGAGAAATGTAATTGAGAAGATGAATCGCTCAAGGGGAGAAATCCTTTCCATCGATGTTGAAGGTGTAGAAAAGTGTAGATAGGGGGAGCCTAATAACAAAACTACATATAAAGGTAGTTCATAGTGAGGGAAAACCACACTTATATATTTCAATGAATAAGTTGTTGACATAAGGATTTTATAGTTAGGGGATGTTCCTCAACACTCTTCAAAATCCATCTGAGGATTTCCATCAATGGCAAAGGGGTATATTGTTGAATATTGTTGTTATTTATGTAAAATCTAGGGGGATACCCTAGGGTGGGAGCATGACCCAAAAGGGAAGAATGATCTAAGGAAGCAACCATGAAATACAAGGTAGGGAAAATATTGGTTTGAGTGCGTAAAGAAGAAAAGGGGAAAAAAAAATTCTTTTGGGCACAAAATGAATAAAAGGGTAATTTCTTTGAATTAACCTCAAAATTTTACCAAACCTAAAATCATAAAATGGGAAACATAAAATAAGGAATGGAAAGAAAAATAAAAGGAGAAACCTCTAAATAAGGAATGGGAAAAAAGAAGAAGGAAAACCTCAAAATTCTTGGAGAAGCATAAACTTTCAATGAACTTTGTTATAGCTCGAATTCCCTGTAAAATCCAAAGTTTTGGACCTCCTTCATCATATTTTTTGGGTCTATCTATTGTACCCTCATTTTACTTGATATTTTACAATGGATAACTAACTAGAATCATTAATATCCTAATGTATTGGAGCCTCTAAAGGGAACCCCTAGTCAAGCCCTTGGTCACCGAGGTGTTAAGTTTTAGCACTTATAGGCTAAGCACCCCTCAACATATTGCCATACCATTTATTTCCAATTGAAATTCTCATGGATTCATTGATACCTCATTATTAAGAAACTCCGACAATGGAATTTCTTATGAGACCCGTAAGGGATAAGACCCCTCAAAATATTAGAATATTTCCATTTTAAAAAATCATTGGGTTGAATATTTTCCCAATATCGGATATAACATCCCCCAGTCACAATCTCCAATAACAACACACTAAGTTTTAGTGCGTAAGGACTTAAGGTCACCAACATATCTACATCAATTTTTTTTTAAAATGATAGTTTTCTATGTTTTCTATGGATATATTGAGACATGATAAGAACTTAGTGTCAACACATTGTCACAAGGGTGTTTGTCTATATCATTAAAGGTTTAAATCCCTCTACATATCAGCTATATTGAAAATTTGTTAAGTTGGAGAGTTTTGGATTCATAGATATCCTAAGCCCTTGTAAGTGCCTGGCCTTGGTCCAAGGTCACAATATTATTATTATATAGCACTAATAAGTGATGCTGACCTCAAAAATATCAATTTTTTAAGGTTTCACATGTTAAATGATTTCAGTGTTTTCCTAATTTCCTAATAAAATATGAAGTTTGGATTTTGGGACCTAAAAACCTCATGTCACTATATTAATTAAAGGTGTAATGGAAATTATATAACTTTCTAGTATACCGATATAGAGGCTTCTAATTGCATACTGTGTAGTTAGTGTTGCAACACTTAGCATATAAACACTATTACATAAAAAGGTTGGATTGAAGGGAGCTCATAGAAATATTAAGTTCTTACATAATGATTATTAAGTGCCTATGTAATAAAATCTTAAAAGGAAACTACGTGTGTTGCTTAAGTATAATTGAGAAAAACAGAGTTAAAGGGAATACCAAATTAAAGCTCTAGTGTGGTAGTTGTGCACTATAGGTAGAAAAAGTGATCATCTATGTAAATGTCAAGCTTCGATGTTGGTATAGAAGGGGAAGCACCAAATTAAATATCTATTACATTGTTGAAACGTATATCTAAAATTGGGAATTAAAAAAGGGAGTGCGAAATTTAATCTTTGGGTCGAAGAAAGTGCTATAAAGAAAAATAAATTATGTTGGTAAAAAAAGAAGCATCGATGATAGAATGGTTGTATAGAGCCAAAGAATAAGAGAATGTCGATCTAGAAATTAGGATATGAAGGAATTTATTGGTTTAGAGAAAAATGTTGATAAATGAGGGGAATGAGGTCAATGCAAAAAATTGAAAATACCAAAGTGGAAAAAAGAGAAGAAAACATTTATACAACATAGTCAAAAGGATATTGGTGCCTCCTATAGGTTGATCCAATGAGAAATTTTCCATGGGGACTTGACAGAAGAGACTCATTACAACTACAAAAGGGATATGAGCTGCAAGGAAAGAAAAATTAAGAGGTAGATGAAACAAAAAAATTGTATGGTTTAAAGCAAGCTCCAAGGCAATGGTATTTGAAGCTTCGACAGTTTATGATAGCACTGTGTTATAGTATATGTAACACATAAGACCATTGTGTTTATTTTAAGAGGTAAGGTAATAATATATATATATTTTATCATTATTATATGTAAATGACTTTCTTGTTGCAAGGTATATAAAATGGAGAGTTATAAATGCTTAAAATAAAAATTAGCTAATATTTATTCAAAGGATTTGGGTGCGAAGCAAAGAAAATCCTTGGTACGAGATTAACAAGATAGGAAAACCATAAATTTATATCGTCTCGCAGTGATAAATAGAAAAGGTGTTGGAAACACTTGAAATGAATGATGCAAAAATAGTTAGTACACCTTTGATAGAAATTTCAAATTGAAAAGGGAGATGTGTCCCATGATACGTGTAGTAGTACTACATGTCTAGTTACATAATTGTCGGAAATTATTAGCTTGATTTATGTAATGGTGTGCACAAGGCCAAATATTTCACTTGTAGTGGAGTGATGAGAAAGTATATGAACATTATAGTGGAGAATTGAAGAAAGAAAAGTGGATTCATGGGTATTGAAGGTATTACTACTATGAATTGTGCTTTGGGGCTTCAAACATTCCTCTATAGATATGTTGAGTTAGATATGACAGGTGATATAGATAAGTAGAGGAAAATAAAAGGAATTGTTTAACTATAGGTAGAACAATAGTAATTTGGATTTAGAAATTGTAAAACATTATTGCACTTTCAACAATAGAAGTATAGTATGTTGCATCTACAGAGGTTACTAAAGATATGATTTGGTTACAAAGGTACTTGTTCGAATTGGGAAAGAAGTAGGAGAATAACAAGTTGTATAACGATAGAAAGAGTGCTGTCCATCTCAAAAAGAGATCAAACTTTAATTTTAATATTATGCATATAAAACTCAAAGCATTACAATGTCAATTTTAGAAGAGATACAAGCCGAAGCTAAAAAATGTTACATACTAACCAAAATTATATAGATATGTTAACGAAGGAAATAAAAAAGGAGAATCTAAGTTTGTTCTTAGTTTGACACTTCTTATCAAGATGATGATGATGAGAATCTAGCCATGTACAAGGTTAAACTAGCCCATCGTATGTAGTAGTAATGGAGCAAGCCGAGTATTTTCCTAAAAGGCCTTATTTTTTAATTATGTTTGGACCTTTGGTTCCTAACTAGAGGTGTATACGTGTATTTCCTCATTGTCTTAAGGGGCTTTGGAGGATATGGAGGGGGGGGGCGGCCTTTAGAGAGAAAAAGGAAATTTTTGGAAATATTGCCTTGTAAAATATTGTAATTTCAAAGTCAATCTGAACCATCCATTATTATATCACATGGTCGCATATCTAATAGTATATGTTACGTTAGGGTTGTTAAACAAAGAAGAAAACCCTTTTTTTATGACTTAACTATATAATAAAAGCATAGTTATCGAGATAGGATTGCAATTAAGAGAGAGAAAAGAAGAGGTTGTAATCCCTTCCTTTGCTAGATGAGATGAAATAAAAGGAAGGAATCACTATTTCTTGGTAAATGTATCCCAAATCGAATAAACCACCCGTATTGGTGCTGATGAAATAAGCTTATTCCTATATATTTTACATTCATTCCAATTTTATTACTATATGAACAAGTCTGATGTAGAGATTTCCAAACTCAAAGTATGAATAATTTTAATATCAATATTTGATGAAATCTTCATCATTTTACAATTTTAAAACAATACATGATGGATTATAATTATTCTATCTAACTCTAGGGTCATGCAAAGTTCATAGTTCTACTTTCTACTTTGAAGGCAAGCCCACTCACCCTTACATTCTACAGCTAAACACATATCACCATCTTTTGCATACACTCTTCTAAAACCATCATTTCTTTAGTTTACATGTGTTTTCTATCCTTAGAATATTTGTTATTCAACATCCCTCATATTTATACTTCATCTTTGAACTTTAAGTTTATCTCTTCATTCAAAATTAATTTTTTAACTTTCTTTAGTTTACATAAAATAATTCATCATTAGAAGATTTTTATTCAACATCCTCATATTTTTACTTCATATTTGAACTTAAGTTATCTTCTTTATTTTGAAATTAATTTTATCTCTTAATTAAATTTCTCACTCTACATATGAAACATCCATATTCCAACACACCACCATAACACTAGGTTCAACATCCTTCCAAACATTGACTACAACACATAATCACAAATGGATAGACCATCATGACAATAGCTGCCGAGTCTCCAATAGCAAGATCAAAATCCCCCCTCCATCTTCTCGTACATCGACACTCAAGATGAATAGTAGATTCTTGTATCTTTTTTTTCATACCGGAGAGCAGAAAGCTACTGGGGCCCGCCGTACGCGGCACCTGGAAATACGGCACACGGTTCCTAAGACAGTGGATAATTCGGAGTATTTCTATTTGTACGTTCGACGGATGTGCATCCACTTGAAATTCCCCCTCCACAATGCCCGTTCCTCCACCACAAAATACAAGGACAGTGTGTGCATCTCAAGCTTGAAATTCTCCTCCACCATGCCTCGTTCCTCCACCGCACAACAATTAAAAATTTAAATTACGTAAAATTATGCAACATTACTCATGCATCCGTGCTCGTTCTTCCACCGAGCACAAAAATTGCAATTAAAAAATTAAATTACATTAAATTATGGAAATAAAAATAGCAATTAAAAACTTAAATTACAAAAGAGTTTATGGAACATTATGAAACATGAATGTATTATAATGGCAAGCTAATAATCCAAGTACATGTAATAAGAATATATAATTCAAATTACAAATAATAAGAATAAATCACGAAAAAGAAAATTATAATCTAAGTACAAGTAATAGGAATATAACTATCAAGATGAAGATGAAAAATAAGTTGATGCAAAGATCAATTAGTTTTATAAGTTAATATAAAGATCAATTAATTTCTGTAATTTTTTTTTAAATGAAAAAAGAAGATTATTTTTTATACGAAAATACAATATAAAATTGGTAATTTTTATATAGAAATAACTAAAAAATCATTATTCTCAAAAAAACAGTAATTTCTATATTAAAAAAAATATAAATGAAAAAAGAAGATTATTTTTATATGAGAATACATTATAAAATTGGTAATTTTTATATAGAAACAACTAAAAAAATCATAATTAACAAAAAAAAAACAGTAATTTCTTTATTGAAAAAAATATAAAATAATAAATTGCAATTAAAAATAGAACTTTTATAAAAAATCATAATTGTTATATTAAAAAAGTCATAAAATGTAATTTCTATATAGAAAAATAAAAATCAAAACTTTCATATTGAACAAAATGGTAAAATGGAAAATTTCAATTTCAAATAGATAACTTCTATAAAAAAAATAGAAAAATGATAAATTCAATATTAGAAAAAATGATAAAATGATAGCTATGATACAAAAGAATAGAAAAAAAATAATTTCTATACTACAAATAATTATAAAATGGAAAATTTCAGTTTCAAATATAAAAAAAATAGAAAAAAGATAATTTTAATAATAGAAAAAAATATATAAAAGCAATTCTTAGTTGCAAATCCATAAATATGATACAAAAGAATAGAAAAATAGTAACTTCTATATTACAAATAATTATAAAATCGAAAATTTCAATTTCAAATGGATAACTCCAATAAGAAAAAAACTAGAAAAAGGATAAATTCAATATTAGAAAATTTTATAAAATGGAAACCCATTTGCAAATCCATAACTCCTATACAAAGGAATGGAAAAACAGTAACTTCTATATCACAAAAAATAATAAAATGAGAAATTGAAGTTTGCACTTGTGAAAAAAATAGTAACTAAATACACATGTTATTTTTATGTTCAAGTACAATTGCAAATAGCAAAATTACATTTTGCATAAAATAAAAATTAAATTTGCATGAAACTTTTATTAAAAAGTAGTAAAGGTAAGTTTACATTTTTGAATAAGTAAATTTACATTTTAAAATTTATGTAAAAAATAATAAATTACATGTAAAAAATCATGTAGTTACAAATGGTATAGTAAGTTTGGTATGCATAGTGAATTTTGGCTAGAGGTTTCTATAAAAACAATAAAGTAAATTTACATGTTCATTTTTATATTAAAGTATGGTAGAGAATTATAAGTTTGCAATTGTTAATTTTTTTTCCATATTAAAGTAAGATGAGAATGGTAAGTTCTATTTTTTTTAAATTGCAATAAAACTAGTTTCGAATGGTAAGTTCTATTTTCTTGAAAAATAATATGAAATTATGTCTCAATAAAGAAAGAGGAAAAAAATTGAGAAAATCTTTAAAATAAATTTATTTTTATTCTCATTATTCTTTTTGATGATATGCATTACCAGGTTTGAGTACAGTGATTATCACTATTGGATTTCGTTGGAGTATAGTGATTACCATTGTTGGATTTCATTGCAAAAGAGTGATCACTGGTGTGGAATTCACTGGGGTTCATTTTCAGTAATACACTAGAAAGGTTAGGCATTCATACGTAAATTTGGATTCCATAAGGACCTGTTCCAAATTGAAATTAAATGAAAAATATTATTTGTTATTTATTTTTTCTTAGTTGTTAATATACATGCACATATCAATTGTCACAATTGTAATAGTTTTTAAATTGTATATCATGTAATAGTTTCTAAATTGTATATCATGGTCATATTTTCAATTTTATACTAGATCCATTGGAATTAATGTGTTCTAGCTTCACATAGAATGCATTGTTTTTAATCCAATTATAGGTAATAACATAACTAGGATTTTATGCATTGTCTCCTTTGTATTCTCTATAGTTTGATTAAAAAAAATTCTCAAAATCTATACAAATAGAGTTAATTAAATTTTAACCGATGTTTTTTTCTTCTTCCCAACAACATACTTGGAGATCCCCTAAAGAACATTGATGGCACCTAGATCAAAACTCCCCGAATGGAAATATATTGAGACGAAAACTGATGGAAAAATTTATTGCAAGTTCTGTAATAATACTTGTGGGACATCAGTGACTTGAGCAAGAGATCATTTGCTTGGAATTGTAGGTGGAACTGGTGGAGGAGTGGCAGCATGTACTAAAATTGAAGAAGATTTGAAGAAAAGTTTAAGTGAAGAAATCAATGCTAATAAGAAAGGAAAGGTAGTCTAAGAAGCAAGAAAAAAAAGAACACAAGATACACTCATGGGAAGAGAAAATGTTATAAATTCAACACCAAGCTCCTTCCCATAATTCGTGGCATCTACAACGTCTTATATGCCATATGGATCACAAAGAGAACCTACTTTACCAGATATTGATCCAACACAAAAAACATTGAAGCAAGCTTGGAAGCCATTAGAGCGAAATGAGGTAGATGATGCAGTTTATGAATTTTTCATTGGTTGTAATATCTCTTTCAACACTATAAAAATCCCTTTATTTCATTATATGTTAAAAAAGGTTGGCCATTTTGGTCCATCATATGTTCTTCCAAGCTATGAAAGTCTTAGAACTAAAGGAATTGAGAGGAGAAAACAAGGAATAGAGGAAAGAGTTAAACCAATAAGGGATTCATGGGTCATTTCTGGGTGTACTCTAGTTAGTGATGGTTGGACCGACCGTCAATCTAGACCTCTTGTGAACGCACTTGCTTGTTGCCCTCAGGGAGTGATCCATTTGTCTACCATTGATTGTATGGACAAAGCAAAGACTGCTGAATATTTATTTGAGATAATGAGGGATGCCATATTATATATAGGAGAGGACAATGTAGTCCATGTTGTCACTGATAATGCATCCAATTGTGTTCGTGCTGGTGAGTTATTGATGGATCATTTCCCTAAGTTGTTCTGGACACCTTGTGCAGCACATTGTATTGATCTAGCCCTTCATGACATTGGTAAAATAGTTTGGGTGCAATTAAATATATCTCAAGCAAGACAAATGGTCAAATTCATTCTTAACCACCGATTGAGTTTGAGTATATTTAGAAAATACAAAACGAGGAATCTACTAAGACTAGGTGAAACTAGGTTTTCCACACATTTTATTGCACTGCAAAGGGTGGTAGAGAAAAAAGTTGCATTAAGATCATTTGTATGTAATGAAGAGTTGGTGAAATCTCCTTTATCAAGGTCGAAAGGTGGTAAACTAGTAGAGAAAACAATCTTCAATGAAATGTTTTGGTCATGTGCACAAAAAATCATCTCTATTTGTGAACCTATTGTACAAATATTGAGGATGGTTGATTCTAATGTTGCATGCATGGGTTTTGTATATGAGGGAATGGATAGAGTAAGAGAACAAATATCATTGATATATAAGAATGATAGTTCAATATATAAACCAATATGGGAAATTGTGGAAAAAAGGTGGTGTATGTTGCATACACCATTACATGCTGCAAGACTTTTTCTAGCACCTAATTACTTTCATGTTCCTAAGGACAGAGATATCATGGAGGGAATTTATAATTTCATGGAGAGGATGTATCCTAATCTTGAGATACAATATCAAATACGAATACAATGTATATCATATAGGCAAGGGACCGGTCATGCTTTCACTACGGCTAGGGAAATACGAGATATGCACTAGCAAGAGGTCACCCCTGCTCAATGGTGGTTTCTCCATGGATATGAGACACCTCAACTACAACCATTTGCAATCAGGGTGTTGAGTCAGCTATTTATGCATTATAATTATTTATACTCTTTTATATACATTTGAAATTTATTGCATGTAAATTTTTATACTAATATAATAATATTTTCATGTAAAAAAATAGGTCACTAGTGCATGAGTATGTGAAAGGAGTTGGAGCACTCACAAGTTCATCCATAGCAAGAAAAGAAACCGTTTAGGAACTAGAAAATTGGCAAATTTGGCTAGCATTCATTGCAATTTACACTTATGGCTGAAATATTTAGAGGGGAAGAAAACAACTTCAAATATAGTACGAGAGGTTCCCCCTGTTTTCAATGCATCTAGTCCACCATCAGAAGCACCAATTGTGGGATCATCTTCTACATCCACACATCACATCAATGAGAATGATGTGTTACTTAGAGATGTTCTAGATGAGAGTGCTAGTAGTGATAATGCCTCTCTCATGAGTCAATATACTGATGTTGATGATGACGATGGAGATGAGATGACCTACACACCTTAAGATAAAATTTTCATTTCTATTAGCATTTTAATAAACACTTATGTCCTAAACTATGTTTTAACTTTTTGGCATTTAATGATTGAATTGTTCTACTTTGACATATTATGATTCTTATTTATTTTTATTGCAGTGTTTTATAATGTTTAAAAGTGAATCTTTTATATGTAACATTGTTTTAACTATAATAAAAAATGAGCATGAATTAAATGATCTAAATACATATATCAATCTTAAATTAGATATCATTATTGTTGGATTTCAAGAAGAATCTTTAGAAGTTTATAGATATCTCCAAAAAGGCCATTTAGGAGTGGTCTCAATGTTTGTAGATGGCATTTACATTTCCAAGTTCACATAGATCTATTTAATGATTTAGACATAAATTTCATGATATTTAAAGATTACTTAATTCATACTTTTAATATCCAATATCTCTATTTTGTGACTCATATTATTAAATTTTACTTTTACATGTTTTTCTAATTTGCAATAATAACAAACTTGATGGATTTTTATCCTCATTATTTTTAAACCATTTTAGAGATCAGAGATCTATAACATATTAGACAAATTAATGTTGGAAATTAAACAAATATTTAATTAATCTTCATTAAAGTTTTTAATAAAATGATTGTTCATTTAAATTTAAAAAAAAAAGTACTTGTAAGATGTATAATGTCGAATTTTTCCCGTATTGGATTTTATAAGGTTGAATTTTGTCCATATCGAATCGAATTCGAATTCGAATTTGCTAAATATGCTCAAGAGCCAACCTAAACAATAAAGAAAATTTAGACATACATCTGAATGGAAAAAGGTAATGCACATATATTGTTTCACAGATGATTGATGGTTCATGTGAGAATAACACTCGAGACACATTCACTAATTAGTCACATAGACAAGGATTTAAAGCACAAAACATTGAGACACATCGAGCAGCTTCGAAATCTGTAGTGAAATCCCCTAGTAGCACACTCCATCCCATCTACGTGTAGTGATCGGCATTGATGCGTCCAGTCATTATCCTGTGCAATGTCATATAAAAAATAAAAAAAATAGAATAAATATGATTAGTGATAATAATCAAATCACATGACATGGCATGCCTAAAAAATTCCTACACTTTAGATGTGACGTGTCCTGTTAAAGATGTGCAATATTCCTTGGCCTTGCTAAGCGTGTCAGCCAAACAACAAAAATTTTAAAGAGATTAAAAAAAGCCATAATATCCAATTGTAGCATGATTGAATCTTACGAGGTCCATAGATTAATGGAAAGGTTGCCTGAATGATCTACCATTGTGCATATAGATGGAATCACATGAACACGAAGAGAAAGCACCTCCTCTTTTCTATTGCAAGTATGTGAGATGAAAGGCGGTGCGCTCTCACTCTCTCTTCGGGTTCAAATTTTGGCTAATTTTAAGCAGGATATATAGGTCTTTGCAATTCAATGTGTGAGGAAATGGTAAACAGACCTCACATATATATAAGACTTCAACTCATTGAATTTAATATAGTTTAGGTTGAAATGAAATCTCCTTCAACACTCTAAATGAAATGAGAAATAATGGTTTAATTCAATAATTTCGGTTCGAAAATCGGCCCCTTGAACCAATTGAAATTTCTATCCCTGGGTTGAATTCGATATCATATGATTACGTTTCTGGACAATAGTGTCATAAATTTTTGGGAAGAATTTGCTGGCAAGGGTAGTGATCAACGATTATTTTCTTAGAAGTGTTAGCCACCTGTAAATTTTTTGACAAGCGAACAGGTGGCTAAATATGTTCTGAGTCTTCAAGAGAGACATTTTCTTTGAAAATCTATCATTCTTGAAACGTCTATATGTATTTTTCCTTTGAAGATACCTTCACTGTTGTTTCCCTTAGGAAAGCCCTGCTATTTTGTGAAGAAAATGCTTCAAAAATGCCTCCATCTTCCCTATTTAATCCTCACAAAACCTTCGTTTTTCACCACCTTTTACCCTTTAAAAATCTCACAAAATCCCCTCCTTAACCCTCCATCCCATCCTAAAACCCTTTTTAAACCTCGTAATATCCTTTATCTAGTTTAAAAAACCCCCTCTTTCATCTACCGGAACCCCCCATTTGGCCTGAAAAAGCATTATTTTGGCCTAAAACCCTCTATTTTACACTATAATGGAGTTTAGCCCCTGAGGGCTTATACTCTATAGCCCCCTTCTTCATATAACTGCATCCCGCAATCGGGCACCTAAAAACCCAAAAATCACTTTAAAAGGCCTAAAATACCTTTCCCCGCTCCTTTATAGTGCTAAGCCCCTGAGGGCTTATTTCTGTTAACACTTCCCCCATATAACCTGCGCCCAGGACCAGGCGCTAGTCCCAATCATAAATCGCAATCGGAACTATCTATTCATGCTTGTTCTTTTATTTCTTCCAAAATCTCCGATGTGATTAGTCTTCTTCTTCTCTACCTCTGCTATAATCTCCACCGTTGGTCTACATTAGATCGACGGCCATCGCGCTGTATCATTCTCCCCCCATCGCCTCTCTCCATCATGCCTCCGATTGCATCTGGACCATTGATATCCCCCCTAGATCTAATGGCCATTGCTCAATCGCATCGCGCTTGTCCATCTGTTCTCCGTCCCCGCTTGCGCGATCTCCGATTGAATCACAACCGTCCGTTTCTGTAGATCCGACGGTCAAGATTGTTTTTCACACCATATAAATTTTCTCCCCCTTTGTAACACTCTCGTGACAATTTTAGATCTCAGCCATCCAATGTATAGATCTAACGGCTCGCATTTGACCTAATAATCCCGATGGCCCAACATATGCAATGCCACCCCATCCAATCTTAGTCGTTCATCCGATTTGATCCTACAATCCACAATGAACCTTATGGCCCATTTCCGCCTCGTGCACCTTCCCCCATCGGGCTCGCGCCTCCAATGTCAGATCTCCCCGCCCCACATCCAACGGCCGAGAAACATATCGCGTTATTTTAGTGTCTGGGCTTTAACGTTTTAAAATCGCGTGATATGGGCGGTTTTATTTTTCCACGTGGTGCACGATGAGTGGAATCGCATGAATTTCTTGAATATCATTTACTGCTCCTGACCTCATGCGAAAACCACCCTGTTTTTCCACCTTACCACATGTTCTCCTCCACATCGAGCTTTCATGTTTAGTCCTAGTTGTTGATTTTTTTGATCGAACAGCCTATATCGCATCGTGTTTTTATTTATCCGCCATTCAAACGAATTATTTCGCTGATCTCCACCATTGATCTCTTACAATGATCCAATGTTCCACATTCAATCGCCCTCCGCCCTTCCAGTCCCACGACCAAATGCCCCGATTTCATTCATTTTACTCTTTTTCCTTTGTTATCCACCCAAACGGTAAACTGTTATGTTTAACAGTAAAGGTTATTTGTTTCCGTCTAATTCAGTCTAACCTCCTGCACCGGTGAATTTCGAACGTCGACCACCACCTATCAGCCTAATCCAACGGTCCAGAACCGTCCTCGCACTAGACTTTCATCAGGCTAGTTTTCTTCCATTCTGTCATGATTTTTGACCGGTTTTTTGCCTACATCCTCCATTTCTGTCACTCTGCAACCATTTCCACAGGCCTCCACAGCATTCCTCCCCTCACTCCCCTAGATTTTATAACATGTTTATTGTATTTTTCAGGGTATACAGATGGTGAAATAATTCTGTCTCCACAGTCACAGTCACTGTGATTGAGAGTGTGGAAAGACCATCATAGAAGCGACAAAGAGTATCAGTAAAGGATTTAGACTCCTTATTGAGGATTAAACACCTGTAATCCGTTGTTTAAAGGATGAAGACCATAAAGATGATTAAAAGGCTTAATGAAGCCTAAAGCACATGAAGGAAGCCATATCTGTGTTTAAATATCAACAGAACACCTTTCTCCAAAAAGGACTAGCTACATCACTTCTACCATCTTCCATCAAACACCAGAATCAGTTATTACACTAACAGAGGCCTTAAGAACTGTCAGGAAAATAGTTACGGAAGTATGGGAGACCTTGCAGACCTTCTAGCCACTTTACTTCTTTCAGAAGGAAAAACAGAGTACTGCAGTCAAAAGAGTACTACACAGAACATATCTAAAGTTATTAACAAAGACTTCTAGACCATACTTTAGAGTACACACAATTAATGAAGAGACATTTTGCAGAATGGGCACTCGACCTTCTTCTCCTCTATCATAATGAAACAATTAAGTTTACATCTACTCCTGCTATCACTCAATCTCCTATAAGAACTGAAAAGAATACATTGTAAAGGTTGTTGTTGGTTGATAGGGATTTTATCGACTGTTAGAACTGTTATTGGGGGGAAGTAGCTGAGTAGTTTGTAATTTAGTAGGCTGGGAGGAGAAGTCTGGAATGTAAAGAGCCATTGAGCTTGAAGTATGTGACTGGTTTTGCACATCAATTGAATAAGAAAATTTCACATGATCCTGGTCTATATTAGGGGTGATGTTTTCCTTACTATGATTGTCTCATTTCATATTTGATCAAATTGTCTGTTATTATCTGATAAGAGTCAGTAAATATAGCTTAGGATATACTGTTGTAAAGTACCCTAATGCCTCCTACTCTTGTTATCTTTGATTTTTTCTACTGATTGTGTGTTTAAGAAAAAATTCATCATAATTTAACTAGTATAAAATTTGGCTAGTCCATGCTTACTAATGTATGAATTTGGAGTTTGTCTCTTAGATGTTCTTGTTTGGTTTCAGCTGAAAGAATTGGGATACCGTGGATTTAAAGTTAGCCCTATCCATTAGCATCCTTTTCCAAAAGCTAGCCTTACTAAGATCCCTTCGAGTTAGTGTCAAAAGCATTGAAGGTTAAAAGTCCTTCTCTGATCTTAGGCCCTGCTCTGTGTTTAATATTAAATGTTTTATACTATTATGAATGGTTATGAGGACTGATGGATTGAGTTTCCTTTGAAGTATGTCAAAGCAAGCCTGGATTTAAATGACATTTGACCTGATCTTAGGCTGCACTTTGGTCTCTTTCTTTCACCCATTCTTAATGTTCCATTCTACCATCTATCTAAAAATATCCTTTGGTATAGATGAATTTCCCTATGGAAACCCTTGGATAGTTTTTATGCAAGTAATCCCCTTTCATGACTTCATAGCCCATTGGATTGACCTTTCTATTGGCCTATTTTCCCATGCTGAAACATCCTTCTATTCAGTTCCCTCTTTATTTCCATAACATTCTCAGCTAATGATCTCCAACCAAATAATCAAAATAAAAAACCCTTGTGCTTCATACCTAGCCTAATACCTCATTTTGAGCCTTAAAGATATATCATTGGTTACATTTATAGAGAGATCCTTCTCTGTATCTAGGAGGGCTATATCCTAGGATCCCAAAGTGGTTTGATGTTGTCTTATCTTTTTGTCTTGCCAATCTGGCCAAAACATAGGAACCACAACATAATGGTGACTCTGCTGGGGACTTATGAGTGTTCTCCATCTAATACATCCTTAGGACCTTAGAAATCCAAAATATTTGGTTAGATTGGTATTTAATTGTTGATGTTGGACAACAACCTATTTCAAACATTAGAATTTGTCCATCTAGCGACTCCACACCCCATGACTCATAAAATACCAAATGACTCCACTGGTAGAAGACCCTCAACTGGTTGAGAATATACAATGACCTCTTTTCAGAAACATGGATCCAAGTATGGACAGAGATGTAAAGCTAGATTCTTTGTGGGACAGAATTGCAAGAATGATGAACATACTCAGTGAAAAAATGTTGGAAATGTATGAGGCTAATTTAAATGCAAATATTAGTTATCTAGAACAACCCATGTTTTTTCCAGAACAAGAACAAAATCAAGACCTAGATAATGAGCAAGACATGTATGATGCTCAAGAATCTATAGAAGATGAAGAGGAGGGTGATCAAGAACTGCCTGATTGCCTACCTATATCTTTTACTATGCCGATAAGAGAATATAATGATCTAATGGAAAAAGCTAATAGGGAACACTGCTCCGAGGAAACAAGAGACCACATAGAAGATGGAGAATCTGATGTGGAAGAAGAAACAACTCATGAGCCCTGTATTCTAACCGAGTATCATCATGTTCATGAGGATTTGTTTGAATCAGAAAGAGATCAGGAAACATAAAAAACTCCTCAAGGTTTCCCTGCATGCACAAATAAATATTCCACAGAATAGGCTCATGAAGGCATCCAACCTCTGAATCAGCTAATACAAGAAACAGAGAGCTGGTGCACTTCTGCTCAAAGAAACAAAAGAAAATATTCCCCTTTTATAGAAGAAGAAATAGATCAGATCATCAATAGAAAGCTAGCCCCTGAAATTTTTAATAGAACAGACACTCTTGCTCATTCATCTATTGAGTTTGATTATGCAGATTTAGAAGAATCCTCTGTAAATCAGAACGAAGAAGGACTTGTTGATAATCCAGTATGTTTGATTGGTAGCACTACTTAGATTCATGATTTTCCTATTTTTGATATATCTGATGATGACGTCCTCCAAACAGAAGATGATCTTCTAGGGCCATCATTAGTATACTTGTGGGAGGAAGATCAGTCCCCTCAACTTCAAGAAAGTAATGAGCCAAGTCAGCCTATCTATGATACTGATGGGGAAAGTTATGAAAGTCTAGTAGTAGATGAATATTCATTGGATTTTCACTTTTTTTTACCTCTGAGCATCAGTGACAATTTTCATGTGATGGGGGATCAGCAGCGTTCCATCTCATAAGGTGAAGAGGAAAATAAGGAAGAAATTATTGAGCAGTTTGAAACTAAAGAGCCTTCCCTTCAAAAGGAGGAAGAAATAGAATGTACCCCTGCTCAAGAATACAATGATCTTTTCACAGATCTCAACACACCAGATCAGAACATCTCAGAGCTACAAGAGGTCAGCACTGCAGTATATGATGAGTCCACCAGTTCAGAGAGTGATGAAGATGAGGAAGATTTTCTTTCACAAGAGAATCTTTTTCTTGATCCAGTGGAAGGAGAAGCAATCCTGGTTGAAGCCTACTTTCCAAATATCCACAACAAGGTATCATTTCAAGATCCTTATGCTCATTTCCTGCAAACATTTGAAGACAGATCAAAGGTCGTTTTAAGCAGCTTGTTGCAGACAACAAGGAATATTTTAAAAGCTGCTGTTAAAAAACAAAGAGAATGGGAGTGGCCCTGCCTATCCAGCATGCTCAAAGAGATGAGAAGAAAAGACCAGTCATGGGATCATATGATTAACTGGATGTATTGGAAAAGAGATTTTGTAAGCTAGACATGTAAATATCTCAAGTTAGAGTAGGGTAGGTAAGAAATATCAATAAAGCTCAGCTTGTGAGCATTTGGTTAGTTGTTTTTAGTTTCTAAAAATTCCAGCAAACCAGAAATTCTAATCCTGGTTTGGCTATGTTTCAATTTCTGTCTTAGAATATAGAGAAAGAAATCAGCCAGACAGTTTAATCGTGGCAGATATTAGCTTAGGTAGAGAAGCTATGAGGCCAACTATTTAATCTAGTCTCATGGAGTAATAAGGGTAGTAGTAGAATAGGTTTATTTTCATGCTTGTAAAAAAATTGATGATGTAAAAGGTTTGCAAGTCTAAATGCACCTTGAAGAAAAAATGTTAGGACAATAGGATGGGTAGGTAGTTGTTTGAGAAGATTTTTTCTCCTGATATGATGTCTTCATGATTTGTGGCAGTTGATCCAAGAAAATAAAAATATGTGTCAAGTACCAGGCATCTGGCCTACTCCAAAGATTATTCTCTGAGGTTCTTGACACCTTCAATAAGATGCCATCCCCATGTGGAGCCACTGTTAGCCACCTATAAATTTTGTGACAAGCAAATAGGTGGCTAAATATGTTCTGAGTCTTCAAGAGAGACATTTTCTTTGAGAATATATCATTCTTGAAACCTCTATATGTCTTTTTCCTTTGAAGAGACCTTCACTGTTGTTTTCCTTAGGAAAGCCCTGCTGTTTTATGAAGAAAATGCTTCAAAAAGGCCTCCATCTGCCCTATTTAATCCTCACAAAACCTTCGTCTTTAACCACTTTTTCCACTTTACAAATCTCACAAATTCCCCTGCTTGACCCTCCATCTCGACCTAAAACCCTTTTTAAACATCATAATATCCTTTATCTGGTTTAAAAAACCCCCTCTTTCATCTACCAGAACGCCCCATTTGGCCTTAAAAAACATTATTTTGGCCTAAAACCCTCTATTTTACACTATAACAGAGTTTAGCCCCCGAGGGCTTATACTCTGTAGCCCCCTTCTTCATATAACTGCAGCTTGCAATCGGGCGCCTAAAAACCCAAAAATCCCTTTAAAGGCCTAAAATACCTTTCTCCGCTCCTTTATAGTGCTAAGCCCCTGAGGGCTTATTTATGTTAACACTTCCCCCATATAACCTACACCCAGGAGCAGGTGCTAGCCCCAATCGCAAATGGCAATCAGAACTGTCTATTAACGCTTGTTCTTTTTTTTCTTCCAAAATCTCTGATGCGATTAGTCTTCTTCTTCTCTACCTCCACTGCAATCTCCACCATTGGTCTACATTAGATTGATGTCCATCATGATGTATCATTCTCTTCCCATCACCTCTCTCCATCACCCCTTCGATTGACTCTATACCGTTGATCTTCCCCCTGGATCTAACGGCCAGCGCTCAATCGCATCGCGCTCATCCATATGTTTTCCCTCCCTACCTGCATGATCTCCGATTGAATCACAACCATCCATTTCTGTAGATCCGATGGTCAAGATTGTTTCACACACCATATAAATTTTCTCCCCCTTTGTAACACTCTCGCACTAGTTTTAGATCTCAGTCGTCCAATGTATAGATCTAACGTCTCGCATTTGACCCGATAAACCCGATCACCCAGCATATGCAATGTCGCCCCATCCAATCTTAGCCGTTCATCCGGTTTGATCCTACGGTCCACAGTGAACTTGATGGCCCATTTCCGCCTCGTGCACCTTCGCCCATCACGCTCGGACCTCCACCGTCAGATCTCCCCACCCCACATCCAATGACCGAGAAACATATCGTGTTATTTTAGTGTTTGGGCTTTAACGTTTTGAAATCGCGCGATATGGTTAGTTTTGTTTTGCCACGTGGCACGTGATGAGTGGAATCGCGTGAATTTCTTGAATACCATTTAACGCTCCCGACCCTGCGTGAAAACCACCCTGGTTTTCTGCCTTATCACCTGTTCTCCTCTGCATTGAGCTTTCATGTTTAATCCTAGCCATTGATTGTTTTGATTGAGCGACCTATATCGCATCGCATTTTTATTCATCCACCATTCTAACGAATTCTTTCGCCAATATCCACTGTTGATCTCTTACAATGATCCAACGGTCCACATTCAATCACCCTCCGCCCTTCCGGTTCCACCACCAAATGCCCCGACTTCATTCATTTTACTCTTTTTCCTTTGTTATTCACCCAAATGGTAAATTTTTATGTTTAACACTCAAGGTTATTTGTTTCCGTCTAATTCAGTCTAACCTCCTGCACCGGTGAATCTCGACCATCGACCGCCACCTATCAACCTAATCCAATGGTCCAGAGCCGTCCTCGCACCAGACTTTCATCAGGCTAGTTTTCTTCCATTCCGTCATGATTTTTACCCGGTTTTTCGCCTACATCCTCCATTTCCGTCATTGCGCCACCATTTACACAGGCCTCCACAGTATTCCTCCCCTCACTCCCCTAGATTTTATGATAGGTTTATTTTATTATGCAGGGTATACAGATGGTGAAATCATTCTATCTCCACAGTCACAATCACTGTGATCGAGAGCACAGAAAGACCATCACAGAAGAGGAAAAGAGTATCAGTAAAGGATTTAGGCTCCTTATTGATGATTTAACGCCTGTAATCTGTTTTTTAAAGGATGAATACCATAGAGATGATTAGAAAGCTTAATGAAGCCTAAAGCACATGAAGCAAGCCATATCTGTGTTTAAATATTAGCAGAACACCTTTCTCCAAAAAGGACAAGCTATATCACTTCTACCATCTTCCATCGAACACCAGAATCAGTTATTACACTGACAGATGCCTTAAGAACTGTCAGGACAACAGTTATGGAAGTATGGGAGACCTTGCGGAACTTCTAGCCACTTTACTTCTTTCAGAAGGAAAAACAGAGTACTGCAGTCAGAAGAGTACTACACAAAACATATATGAAGTTATTAACAAAGACTTGTAGACCATACTTTAGAGTACACACAGTTAATGAAGAGCCATTTTTCAGAATGGGCACTCGACCTTCCTCTCCTCTGTCATAATGAAACAATTAAGTTTACATATACTCCTGGTATCACTCATTCTCCTATAAGAACTCCAAAGAATACATTGTAAAGGTTGTTGTTGGTTGATAGGGATTTTATCGACTGTTAGAACTATTATTGGGGGGGAAGTAGCTGAGTAGTTTGTAATTTAGTAGGCTGCTAGGAGAAGTTTGGAATGTAAAAAGCCATTGAGCTTGAAGTATGTGACTGGTTTTGCACATCAATTGAACAAGAAAATTTCACAGGATCCTGGTCTATATTACAGGTGATGTTTTCCTTACTATGATTGTCTCATTTGATATTTTATCAAACTATCCATTATTCTCTGATAAGAATCAATAAATCTAGCTTAGGATATACTGCTATAAAGTACCCTAATTCCTCCTTCTCTTCTTATCTTTGATGTTTTTTGCTGATTGTGTGTCTAAGAGAAAATTCATCATAATTTAACCAGTATAAAAGGTGGCTGGTCCATGCTTACTGATGTATGAATTTGGAGTTTGTCTCTTAGATTTTCTTGTTTGTTTTCAGCTGAAAGAATTGGGATTCTAGGGATTTAGAGTTATCCCTATCCATTAGGGTCCTTTTCCAACATCTAGCCTTACTAAAGTCCCTTCGAGTTAGTGTCAAAAGCATTAAAGGTTAAAAGTCCTTCTCTGATCTTAGGCCTTTGCTCTATGTTTAATCTTAAATGTTTTCTACTATTCTGAAAGTGGTTATGAGGACTGCTAGATTGAGTTTCCTTTGAAGTATGTCAAAGAAGGCCTTGATTTAAATGACATCTGACCTGATCTTAGGCTGCACTTTGGTCTGTTTCTTTCACCCATTCTTAATGTTCCATTCCACCATATATCTAAAAATATCCTTTTGGTATATATGACTTGCCCTATGGAAACCCTTGGATAGTTGTTATGCAAGTAATCCCCTTTCATGACTCCATAGCCCAATGGATTGACCTTTCTCTTGACCTATTTTCCCATGCTGAAACATCCTTCTATTCAATTCATTATTTACTTCCATAAGCTTCTCAGTTAATGATCGCCAACCAAACAATCAAAATAAAAAACCCCTGTGCTTCATACCTAGCCTAATACCTCATTTTCAGCCTTAAAGATATATCATTAGTTACATTTATAGAGAGATCCTTCTCTAGATCTAGGAGGGCTAGATCCTAGGATCCCAAAGTGGTTTGATGTTGTCTTATCTTTTGGTCTTGCCAATCTGGCCAAAACATAGGAACCACAACAAGAAGCAAAGGTGGAGAGTGAGAAAATCGTAGCACTATAAAGTTAACAAATAGAAATAATGGAGAGTGAGAAAACAATAGAAATATCTTTAACAACTTGATATAGGGAGAGTTTTCAAGTGGTGGTGTTGCCATCAATTACATGAAATATTTGCTGGTGTTTCCTTCAATTTTAAAAGGAGAGATTGTTGAGCAAGTTGACACTTGGATGTCACTGATGTCAAGTGAATAGAAGTTTAGGGGTAGCTTTTTGATGTTGATATTAAGCATTATTTGTGTTTGTTGATTGTTTCATGTGTAGGATAATAGCTTATACTGAAAGGAAATTTATCTATAAGTGATTTTTTTCAATGCTACATGCAAATATCTTGGTTGGATAACACTCTAACAGACATTTCCAATGGTATATGACACTGGGTCAAATCCCTAAGGAATGGAGAATAAATGTAGTTTGAAGTGAAGGCAATATTTAGCAGTTAAATAAAGATTTAAGGAAGTCATACATCTTGGACATATGGGGTAACCCAAAGTTAGAACTTCGAAAAAAAGAGAGGGTTTTGGATTCATCCAAACTTCTTTGGGAGTTCAAATATCTAGACCTTCATGCATTTGACACTGGCACAGTTCTTAAGAAATGACAGGTCATCTCAATAACTAGATATCTAGACTTATCTGAATGCAAAAGATATGTATTAATTCAGTGAAAGTAGGCAGGTCAAGGTTACATTTAGCAAAGTTCCCTAGAGGAATATATATCAAAATATATGAATATAAAGGTGTTGCACTAGGAAACCACTTAATCAAAGACCCAGATCCATATTTATTTTGAAGTTTGTTGGGTCATAGTTCCACTTTGGATATGGTTCTACACTAAAAGACATATCAAGGCATCTACGCTTAATGGAGGGATAACAAAAAATTACTTAAGAGATCAATTTGATACTTGATTTATTCGATTGACAATTATGTGACAACCATGCAGAAGAGATGATAGGTGGTAGATCTTGATTGGTTGACTCTAATGACTTGGAAAATCATTAGGCTAGGTGACATGGTAAGGAAATTAGCTATGAGTGGTGAGCGGAAGTTGGTAGAGTGACAAGCCCACAATCATAACCCCTAGTCACAAGGGAGCGACATTCAACACCCAAACACCTATCAAACCACTAGTCCAATTTGTGTTCACTTAATGGAATTGGTTGTGAGAAGTGAGTAGCGATTGTTGAGGCTCCTAGTCACCACCACTAGTCATAGTGGGCTAGGTATAAGCACCCAAGAAATTATTGAAATGCTAGTTGAATTGGTGATCACTCATTCAAATTGGTTCCAAATGATGGTCAATGAGGTTCCCAGTCACAATCGGTTGGGTTTAAGAAAAAAATTATTATCTAATTACTTGGTCCAATGAACCATGCACAAGTAGTGAAGAGTGTCAAGCCACAAGCAGAAAGCCTTCACACACTTTATGATGCGTGAGGTGGTAGCATGAGGTAGTAGCCAAGTGGTGTTGGGTGGTAGTGATGTAACAAAGGTGATGATGTGGCACTATATGAGCATGACATTTTGCAAGTGGATTTGGATTATTTGGGTGGCCAAGTGGACCCAAGAGGCACTCCTTTAAGTGACACATGGAAAATACATCAATGACGCATGGCAAAAAGTTGATGTGTCAGTGAGGTAGCAAAACCTTGAGATTTACACCAGATTTTGTTATGTAAGGCTCCATAGTGTTAAATAAATTGGCCATGTATATGCATTTTTTATAGTTTAGTGGGATATGCTAAGTGATGTGGTGTCATGTTATATTGGGGGAATATATGAAAAATTGCAAACCCGCCTCATTGAAACTCGAAAAATAATGGGGGGCCTAAAGTATTTCCCTCTTCAGTAGATTTAACTAGTCTATGGATTTGTTTTGGTTCATTTGGAGGAGACATGGTGGATTTTATTCACATATGTGATAAATCATGGATTCCCCCCCTCAATGAAGTTTCAATCATCAATCTCAATCGAAGATCTTGGTGCACTTGTGGAAGATTTCTTTTGCTTAAAGGTTTTCTAAACCGCTCTACTTAAATCACCTTATGGTATAAGATTATGGTTCTAGCCAATGGTTAGATTCATATAGGAGTTATATAGGAAGGGGCATGAAAAAAAATATTGGTGTTCAAGTGCCAAATTATTTTGAAGAATTAAAGTCTTCTTAATGAAAAATATATTGATGAAACATATATAACAAAATTATAAGTGACATGGGTTGATGGAGAACTGATGCAAAATAGAGAGAGAGAGAGAGAGAAGTGGTGGATACACCATATAGAAAGAAAAATGTGTGGAATGAATATATGGGCATTGAGTAATGGATAAATATATAGATTACCACAGATTTGGAGCTACAATAATGTTGAGAATGGAAAATCTAATGTGTGTGATATAGAAGATTCAAGATGAAGAGAGTTATGTTGTGAAACAATGACGGAGATGTAGTGTGAAAATCGAAATGAGAACCAAGGTTGAAGTCAATGCAATATAGAGATCTAAGGATATTTGTGCATTAGAGGAAATTTCAACCTAAAAGTAGGTTTCTAAGGAAAAATAATAAAATAATAGTTAAAATAATAAAATAAGAGAGGTGAATTTTGGAGGGGGGAAAAGAAAAATATTTTATTTTAATTGTATTTTTGTCTTATCTCCTTATAGATTTACTCAAATTTCAAGTGTACATACTTGTTTAATGCAAAATTAAATTCAACATCCAACAAGTACTCATTCTGCATACTTTTGAGAAGTTCCACATTGATAAAAATCAAAGGTACTTTAAAAATTATGTTCAACATGTTTTTTTTATATATCTTCAATTTTTATCAATGTGAGTCTTCTCAAAAGTATCCATAATGAGTACTTGTTAGATGTTGAATTTAATTCTGCATCCAACGAGTGCCTATACTTGAAATTTGAGTAAACCTATAAGGCAATATACCTATAAGTTTTCTTCTTTTACCTCAAAAATATTTACATGTACCTCCTTTTAAATTTAAAGAATTTTGATTGGTTTACATATTACGACATGAAAATTTCATGGGAACTTTTAGGATGCAATTCCTCTAATGAGAAGATATATTGATATTAGAGAGATATTTATGCCAAATCGAGTGGATTTGTGAGAGAATAGACATATATGTACAATGCATAAGCAAAGAGATGGTAAGCATACTTTAAAAATAGGTGCATGGATTTGATTAAGGATCAATTTAATAAAATAACCAAAGATATAGAGTCTATTATTTAAAGGAAAAAAGTTTGATGCAGAGAAATAAAAGAGAAGAGAGAACATCTAAATGTTGAGATCAAATCTCAGCTTGAGGAGAAGAGATGTAGATCAAATGTACATGTTGTGAAGAAATTTGGGCCAAAAGTGATGTTCATATATCAAGAACCAGTAAGGAGTTGGATTATAGAATAGATATGAGAAGGAGTTGAAGGTTAGAGCAAAGTAATATTGGTAGATATGAGAGTTATACAATTGGTTCAACAATATTTTGTGTAAATATATTATGGATTTGAGTTTCAAAATGAATAAAAGAAGAACATAATGGGTAGATCAAGTAGGTTCTTGTAGATCAGAGGGTTGGAGCCTCATTTAGGTTAGAGCATGTAAAGAATAGGGGGTCAATGCCTTTAAAAACCTGTTGCCAGTAAACACTGGGAGTTGGTGCTTGCAACGAAAGGGGATTGGGGCCTCTTGTAGGTTGTGGCCTACATAACTTAATGTAATATGATGTTGGTGCTTGCATTTACATCATAATAATAAAAAGATTTATGCTTTTCTCTTGCATGGTTTCCATGTAAAGATTCTTTGTTTAAATATTATTTTATTGGTGCATTGAATTCCATATTGTAGAAAAGATTCTGTTCTGTAGAAAAGATTCTGTGTTTAAATATTATTCTATTGGTGCATTGAATTCCATATTTTTGATTGTGATTGTTTGAGTAAATAATTGTTAATTTTTTTGAAATATTGGTTCACCCCTCCCCATCAATGTTTCCCACGATAAGTAATATGAAGAGTGTTTCCCACGATAAGTAATATGAAGAGTCACAATTGGATAGGAACAATAATCAAGATTCCAAAATACCTCTTACTATTTATCCAAAGATCATGGGTCATGCATTTATATGTGTATTATATTATTCAAACACATCACATATTTATTTGCATTTCATTAGAACATGATACATGCATTATATTGCTTTGTCTCCTTTGTCAACATTGATTCAAATCATTAGTAACACTCCAACATGTCCACTTTTAATTATGTAATTGATTCAAATCATTAGTAACACTCCAACATGTCCACTTTTAATTATGTAATAAGATATGGGACATAATTTTTTGAGTTTTATTGTTATTTCCCATTTGGAAATAATACAAGCATAGATTTTTCTCTACTCATCTATGAAAATATTAATTAGTGCATCCTTAATCAAAATTTTACACAACTTATACAACTTATATGGTTCTTGATGTAGATAATTGTAAACTCAAATTACAAAATAGTACGAGTACTTAGGTAACATCGTCTTGATTTGAAAACTCGAAAGATAAGCATTTATAATATAACAATAATGACTTCAAATGTTTCTATCTAAGTCTAGGGGACATGCAAAATTCCTATAGTTCTACCATCTAGGTTTAAAGGAAATCCAACTTAACCTTTACATTAAATAAAATGCACATCACTAACTTTTGCATAGTATTTCAAAATGCATCTTTGCTTAGTTTATCAATGTTTTCTATTATTTCGATTTTTATTATTTAATGTCCACCATTTTTTTTACTTCATCTCTACACCAAAGTTTATATTGTAGTTGAATTTGTCACATTGCATATCAATATCCATGTTCTAGCACATCCACATACCATTAGCTTAAACATCCTTCCATCATTAACATCAACACACAGTGACCAATTGGTACATCACCATGATGATAGGCAATGAGTCTATAAGAGTAGCATCAAAACCCTCCTACTCCACATCTTATAATATATCACCACTCAACATCGATGGCAATTTATTCTATCATTTTCCTAAATCAAGAATCACTCCTAAACTAGAATGACGGTAAAGGCACTTTGAGCTATACCAAAATGGACTAATGGGATACATGGTGCACTTTTAGTTAGCACACCTCTCCAAAAAAATCTGGTACCTCATGACAATGCAATGTCTAAGAAATCTAATAAGTCTGGCTAAAGTAGTTTTATCTTTCATTCTTTGAGCTATGCTCATTTATCAATTATTTAATATTTCATATATCAATTATTTAATATTTCATATATCAATTATTTAATATTTCGATTGTGTACATTGACATGATTTATAATTATTTCCATCCGTTGAGCTACAACACTTTGTTTATTATTTCTTTTACTTTGACAATTAGTACTTTTAACTAAAAAACAAATCTAGACCATCTCTTCTAACATTTAACCTTTTTAGGTTTTATTGTTATTTATAGGTTCTTAACCAATCATTCAAAACTCTTCTCATTCTAAAATTTAACCCTTTTAGGTTATTGTTATTTATAGGTTCTTAACCAATCATTCAAAATTCTTCTCATTCTTTATTAGTCCCGGCGGGGACTATTGTAATCGATTGATTAATTTGCAAAGAAACGAAGCTGTAAACCAAGTAATTTACTTAGCCTAAAGTTTTAAAGTTATATTCTACAAAGTGTTTACAACCAATAAGAAAATTTCCACTGCCACTCAGGAATTTCAGGAATTTAGAGATCTTATTTGCCCTCATATCAAGGCAAGATCTGAGAAAAACTAAAGATAGGTTTCAATTCATTTGGAATGTTTTCATGAAATTGATTAATGCTAGCATTAATAGGCAAGCATTTTATGCTAAAGTTACATGAACATATACTTTCTAAATCTCTTAATGTCTAAGCATGGCTCACCATTGTTCATTGGTTTACACATGGCTTACCATTGTTCATTGATCCTGCCTACACTTACCAACGTGATGTCACTGCTGTCGACCATTGCTTCCGGCTGAGTAACGTGATGTCACTGCTGTCGACCATTGCTTCCGGCTGAGTAATGACCGAGAGCAGCTGTATTGGTGTTATTTCATTTCACTTCAGCCAGTCGGTTTTGGCTCTTAACTTTGAAAAAGCTTTTGAGATGCAGACCAAAGTTGATTGACCGACAGGAACATTTGCAAGAGAAACTTTTCTTGGAGGAGAAAAATGCAAAGTATTTCTGCCTTGCCATCCTCTGTTCAATACAGGAGAGTGTCATGATACGCTGTAGACTTCTCTGCAGAAGATGGCCAGTGGTGTCCGAGCCAGGGACCGACACTAGTGTTGGAGGAGTCAAAGGTAGCATCTGCAGTGGAGTCCAAGATATGGTTGCTGTATTAAATCAATCATCTTCTTTCGATCGTTTTACCTGTTGAATTGTATATTTCTATTAGCATAAAATCAAAACACAAATGTTCAGTCTTACGGTTGCTATGCATCAATATGGCATTTTTAATCCTGAATTTCATTGTTAAATACACAATTGCTCAAACTGAGTCTAGCATTAATGCAAATTTTCATGTCATATTCAACTCAGAATAGAGGATACTTTAGTCTTCGTTTCAAACTATAAATTCATTAATGGCTTTTCCATATGATTCTTAACAGCCGAAACCGAATTTTAAAAACAAAAAGCGGTGAAAATCAGAAAAAGAAGAAGGTTGAACTAACCTTTCTTCCAAAAATAAGTCAAGCCACTGAAAAACTAGAGAGGAAAACAGCTAAAAAACTGGTGGAAAATCGTCGTCCAAACCAATAAAGAAAAATTTAAGGTCATTAACTGCCATATCCGGAAAGTTAACCAATTTAACAACTTCAAACATATCATCGGCTTCATCTCAGACTGACGTTCAAGTGTTGATTTCGACAAATTTTCGAAGAGAATAACTCACGGATTTTGTAATTTTGCCTAAAATTTATAGCAGATTCGATGCCAGGCCAAAATTTAACAGACTGAGACCATTATTTGTGCGTAATATTCGAAAATAGAAGCAAAAGACAGTATGTTTCGAAAAAAGGAGGTAACACCCAGAGTTTACTAAAAAGGTGAAGTGTCTACCTTTGCTATTTCTTCGACGGAGGTGAGAGCCGAACATTGAGCATTAGGTTTTCCCCGCAATTTCTCTATGCTAAACCGCGTCCTTATAACATATATTGCTCTTTGAGTTCCAGGATGTGGATGACGTTTTAAGGTTGCTCGTTTCTCGCCCTATTGCTTCAAGGCCCTGGATAGAAGTCGTTTTTACCTTCTCTTTTCAGACTTGGCCTCCTGAATCTTAAGGACTAGAAGATCCTGTAAATGGCCCCTAGGTGGCGTGGTTTTAGCACCCTGCATGCATGCTCGCTCTGTTATGTTATGGAGGAGGTGAGGCACGTTGCGCTCATGGGAGGGCGCACATGGTTATCATGCTCTGTTATGTTATGGAGGAGGTGAGGCACCTTGCGCTCATGGGAGGGCCCACATGGTTATCAAGGTTTCTTTTAATTTTTTTTAATCACTTTAAGCACTGGGTATATGCTTTGGTTGCTATCTTGCTCTGATGACAATCATATTTTACTATCTGATGCACGAGACCAACTTTTTCGAAAGCATGTTCTATGTTCCAACAAATTTCTCACCTCTTTCTAGTTTTCCTAATAGCGCAATTGGTAGCCACTTTTATAGTTATTTATGCAAACTGGGAGTTTGTTAGGATTGAAGGCTGTGGATGGCGTTGGGCCACGTTTCTCCTTCTGCTATATTCGGCAACCGTTGTTGTCCTGTAAGTCGCGCCTTCGAATCCCAAGACCTGACAAAATCCTTCTATGCCGAGCCACTGAGCTTTCCCCTCATGCCTTGACAAACATGGAATATTTGCAAACCCTGAATTTATTTTCGAGACTTACCCCAATTCTGAAAAATCAAGATACAGTAAAGATGTCGCTTCAATGCAAAATCTCTTTAACAAGAATCTCTCCTTGGCAGCAACGGCCTCGACAGGGGTAGTCTCGGCATGCAAACTTATCTGTTGGCTTTATAACTTATGTATCGAATTTATGATAGTGTAACCTTCATATATAACTATACTCCTTTTTCTATAGTTGTGTGGCATCATACCTTTATAAAGGCTAGGATTTGATATCAATCCCTGTATGTAGTATTATTTATATTCATACACTCTAGTTCATATTTTAACGACGGTTGCAATGCGATTTTCGATACACAAGGTATGTAGGGTTTTCTAGAAATTTTTAAGGTATATGTGTTAATCGATGTTGATTCCACGACAGGTTCACTTCACCTACCACATCAAGGTTCATAAAATAATCTTGCAAAATCAATTGTTGAAATATTTTCTAGTTTTTCTGAGTTATACAAACTCTGTTTCAGCAATGAAAAAAATTCATTCGTTTCTTTGCTGCATGTTGTGAACTATTCGCTTTGGAAACCCTAGCCTTACTGTAAAAATTTTCCAATATGGAGAATTTTTTTGGTTCATTCCACCATTTATCATTTTAATAGCTCAAATGGAATGATGATTATTAGTTTTGTCCAAATTTCTTCAAGTTTATTGTAGAGGTACATTTATGTTTTGTTAAATACATTTTCTCTTCGTGTTCGAATGTGTTTTCTAGAATATTTTTTAACCATTCCTCTAGTTCGAACTAATGGTGTTGTTTTATTTACTGTGTAGGATTTTCTTAAATAATCATGAAAGAACCCCCACCGAGACCTACCCATTCTTTCCAAAAATTATGGGAAAGACAGGGACCAGGCTCTATGGGCTGCAAGTATTTGCTCAAATTATGTTCATTCTGATTCTGGTGAACTGTCGACTGCCTTGGTTGTCCCAGGTCTCACAACCACCTATAGTGGCCGTCTGGCTTTGTAAGGCAAGAGGTTGAAGATATTACACCTCTAAGCTTTTGTCGTGCCACTTCAAATTGGATGTTTTTTTTGAATTTTAAGACTTAACTTTCATAATGTTGCAGGCTTGCTGAGATGCACGTCATGAAAGGCAATAAAGATGCAATAGTTAAAATGGGATCTTCATCTCAGAGATCATTATCTGTTCAATACTATGGTGTTAAATATACTAATTTTACGGGCCTTTTTGTCAATTCTGGACAGTATGGACCCTGAAATAATTATCTGTTCAATACTATGGTGTTAAATATACTAATTTTACAGGCCTTTTTGTCAATTTCTGGACAGTATGGACCATGGAATAAAAGTTTTCGAGTCCTGTATATGTTATATTTGTGTATCATTTGTTTATTTAAAATTTTAAGCATATTTTGATTATCAGTGGAATTAGCGGCCTAGCACTTTCAACCTATTGTGTGGCTGAAAATTTTTGATAGCTCCGTGCTATTTAAAGACTTGAATTTAAATAACGCAGTCCGGAGTCCGAACTTCCAGAGTGACGTTACTGTCTCTCAGGGGAACTGTTACAGGACAACAAACTAACTAGATAACAGAAGCACTGGAACTAACAACTTAAAAGCATGGATGGGATTATTGCACAATGCTTTGTTTTTGGGCTATTAAGTTGAAAATCCAGTCATTTTAGTGTTATATCAATTCCAGGGATCACCTAATTCAATGGTAGGGACTTGCCGCTTCGCAGCGTCCCTTGTTTTATATTGACATCTCAAACAACTTGTGCCTTGTAAAATTTAAATATACAACTTTAATATATAAATATTTAATTTATTTATTTAAATTGTTAAATTAAAATATTTATTAGATTTCTAAACGTATGTATTTCTATGTTAATTAGTGAAGGGGTAATGAATAGAAATGACAACTTTGTTATTGAATGAAATATAATTTAAGATAAAGATTGTTGCTCGTTTAAGATATTTAAAATCATGCATATTTATATATATATATATATATATATATATATATATATATATATATATATATATATTTGTTTTAATTTTAATAAAAAAAAAAAAATATTAATAAAAATGATAATCTGAGGGTTTCTTTTAAAATATTATGAAAATTTAAGTTCTGATAATGCATACTCTCTTGCATTGATCAAATAATATTACATATATATAGGAAGTGTTGTTTTAAAATAAGGAAACTATCTTTGACACACAATCAGTTGGTTGAGAATATCTCAACTACACACTAATCTAGGAATCTATTAGATCTAAACAACTACTAGATAATAGGAACAACCTCTTCTAGATTGAAAGAATCACAAGTGAGACAAGTAGGAATTAAATTTCCAAGTTAGCCTCTTAATGACTACTTGTCTCAATCTTAATATGCAAAGTCTAGTTGTGGTCAAACATGACAAAATAATATATCAATGTCCATATAAAGGAACAACCATCCACTGGAATGCAAGGGTGCCCAACCTCTGCAACCACCAGTCTAGTAGGATGTCCTTCGTATACATATTTATGTCAACTATTATCTATATACCCATATCTTTACTTGGAAATCCCCTCCATCATCATCATCATCATCATCATGGGTTTAATTGGATTACCGATAACCATGCTCTGGGTTTTATCGAATTACACTCAACCATACCCATAAGGGCTCTCAGCCACCAAGGCTCAACATAGCCACGAAGGCTCACCAGAGAGTCAACTCAACCATGTCTAGGGTTTTCTCGGCTAACCCTAAACTATGCCTATAGGAATCCTGTCCACTTCACTCTCACATGTGGTTTCTGGCTTCCCACAAGCTGACACTGCAAAGTTGTTTCCAGATGACCACAAACCTGCAATTACAAAGTGGTTTTAAGATTACCATGAACTTCATGGGGGTATAGATGCCTCATTAGGCTTACATTACACTCCAACTCTTTGAGTTACGAGGTATATACTTTCCAAAGACCACTACAAAACATCTTATACTTGATTACACTTAGTATGTGTGACTCATAATACAACATAATATTGAGTTTGGTTTATTTCAACATACATATCCCTTACCTTGTTTGTCCATCTATTACTGCGTCAACCAACTTCTTTTAGATTCATACTGCATTAACCAACTTCTTTTAGATTCATACTTAGTGCTTTCAACTTGAATCTTTCTAAATTCAATTAGCAATTGCTAGAATAATAAATTATAATCAATTTCATTTACATGTTAATTTGATCATGCATGCTTGAGTTAAAAAAAATAAAAGAATTCAAGAAGACAATTCATTTCATCAAAGCATATCCTAATTTGATGCATAGTGGAAATTGTGGTTTCATATTCACCCATATGAGATGATTTGTCATCATGTTTCTTTACCTCATAAAACAAAAAATTGTTAATGTTGCATCTTGTCTTATGGGCTTCGATGTGGCACATTGTTGCTCCTCAACCAGGTCTTCGATGCTTCGACCCTCCATCTCGATCATCACCAATTACTTCAACGAGATGGGAACCTCGACCATTTGTTGCATGTTGGTTGTAGGTTTTTTGGATGTTGGCTACAATTTTCTAGTCACACCACAATCGACTCTCATTTGCTGAACACTGCTCCTTTTTCACACCATAACAATCAGCAATAAATACCGCAACAACAAACAAGTTACAATGTTTGGGGTGATCTTATCCTTCATATAATGGAATTCCCCAACAAGTATTCCTTTGAATTCATTAGCTCAGAGTGGTGGCACATGCATATGACACTTCTTTCACCTCTTTGTCATTGTATCTCTGCAGCATCAAGGAAATCTCCATGTGTGTGGATCAAATTATTCAAATGCATGACCTTGGCAGTATCTATATTCAGACGACTGGCTCAATTTTGTATTGTTGTAGCAGCATCATTCCTATTTAACGTGCAGAAACATGTGCAAGAACACATACAACCTTACTCGCCCTATACAACTTCAATGTCCTGGATTTTGAAGGCATGACCACCAACGAGATCTACACAACTCTCGAACTACACCTCGACACCAAATTGTCGGCTCACAAATCACGATAAAGTCAATACTCTCAATGCTCCACAACATCTGCTATACCATGAATCTGGATTGGGTCTTCATTACACTCCAATTAGACCCACAATGCTCATGACAATGACCACACTCAGATCACACCAAAATGATCTGCCCACAATTTTCAAGTCATTTTAATAGTGATTTCAATATTTCAAAAAACCTTTCTAAATACTCTTCATATACATAGTGTTCTCTATGGAGACCTGGGTTCGAATCCCAGCAGCGATACCGCAAGTTGAAATATTCATTGTAGGTCCACACAAATTCATTCTAGCGATTACAGGATCCTTATAGTTGGAGTAGCTAAATCAAACAACGATCCCCTTTTCAAAGCTCTACTGTATCCGCAGGGTTCAAACCATTGAGGGAGTTCTGAAAACAATGGTCTCGACTGTGTCTCCAACACACGACATGATAGTCGCTCCAAAATCCACACTAGTAGCTCAATGCGACATAACTTTACTTATTTTGAATCAGCTCAAGATATAGAAACAAAAAACTAAAAAAATACAAATATATCCTCTTATAGATAAAAAATTGAATTGAATAGAAACTGCAGTTCTCAGGTGAGTACTACACCTGGAGACTGCACAATAATGAAGAGTGCAATCTACATTCATTAATCAAATGATACAACTATAAGTACATCGGAAAGGAGTAGAAAGTTTTAAACAAATTCCTATATCCTAGGAACTAATTTTAACTTAAGGAGCTACGTTACAACAATGTAACCATTTCTCCATTAATATACAATAATATTAATTATTTCCAATTCTCCCCCTTAATGGAGGAAGGATTGTCTTTAATTCCTAACATCCCTCTAAACAATTCAAACTTTATTCTTCCAAGAGGCTTAGTAAAAATGTCAGCCATATTGTCACAAGATTTATTGTATTCGACAAATATTTATTTTGACTGAAGTTTTTTTTCGAACAAAATGGAACTGAGTATCGATGTGTTTGGTGTTTTTTTGAAATAATGGATTGTAGGGTAGCTTGATGGTACTCTGGTTGTCACTTTTGATGGTATTTTCTTCTTTCTTCTCTTCTCCTACATCATGGAGAAGTCTTCTCAACCAGATAGATTCACATGTAGCCGCAAACAATGCTTGGTACTTAGCTTTGGTTGAAGATAAGGCTACCGTAATCTTATTTTTGCTGCTCCATGCTATGACCCCAGATCCAATGTTGAATGCATAACCTATGATAGATTTTAGATCATCCAAGTCACCTACCCAATCTGAATCTAAAAAACCTGCTAGAGTAACATCAGATGCGTCAGTGTATAAAATACCATAATCACTAGTACCGCGAAGATACCTCAACACAATTTTTGCTGCCACCCAATCACTTTCGAGAGGATTAGACATGAACTGGCTCAACACACTGACAGAGTATGCCAAGTTTGGTCTAGTTTTAGTAAGATATATAAGACTACCAACTAGTTTTATATACATAGTGGCATCAGCCTCCTTAGTGCCATCGTCACTGTACAACTTTAGATTATGCTACAATGGTGTTAATGCTGACTTACACTGCTCCATCCTAAACTTTTCATGTAGACTTTTGGCATAATTCCCTTTAGTAAGAAAATTTTGTCCAGAGTCTCTCCATATTTCCAGACCCAAACAATAATGTAGGCTTCTGAGATCTTTCATTTCAAAGACTTGTGACATCTGTAGTTTGATTTATTTGATCAAATAATTTGCATTAACTGTCATAATCATATCATCCACATACAAATAAATCAACATAATCTACCTATGTTCATTATACTTTGTATACATATTTGGATCATTCATGCTCCTATGAAAACCATGTTGTAAGAATAATGAATCGATCTTCTCATACCACGACTTGGGTGCTTGTTTTAAACCATATAATGCCTTTCTCAACCTAAAAACTAGATGTTCTTGCCCTTCTTTGACAAATCCTTCAGGCTGGACTAAATAAATCTCTTCTTTTAAATCACCATTCAAAAATGTAGACTTAACATCTAACTAATGTAGCTTCCACTGATATTTTGTAGCTAAAGAAATTAATATTCTAATAATATTCAGTTTGGCTACAGGGGCAAAGGTTTCATCAAAGTATATTCCCTCTTGCTGTGAGTAACCCTTTGCTACCAGTCTAGATTTAAACTTGTCTATACTCCCATCTGCATTAAATTTAGGTTTGTACAGCCACTTAAAACCTATGGGTGTTTTTCCTTCAGGTGGTTCAACTAGATCCCAAGTATGGTTTTTAGTAATTGATTCAATTTCTTCATTCATTGCAGCCCTCCACTCATCACATTGACTTGATTCTTTATAGTTTGTGGGTTCTACAATATTTAAAATACTTGTCATTAAAGAATAGTCTTTCAATCTGGCTAGTAATTGATTCTACCTACCTAATCTTCTTGGTAGAGGACTCACCTCAAATCTGTCAGCTTCAGACTTGTACGAGCTTTCCTTATTGACTACATCACCTTTTTCTGCTTCTTTCTACTCCTGTTGTTGATTATCCCTGATGTTTTCTTCCATAAATAATGGAACGTGCCATTCTTTATTACTATCTTCCTTTCCTTCCTCAACATGTTCATGAAATATGACATCTCGATTTGCAAATATTTTATGAGTCATGAGATTAAATAACTTGTATGCTTTAAAATCAGTGCCATATCCTACAAAGATACATTTCATGGCTTTAGGATGTAACTTCTTTCTATCCTCCTTGGGTATATGAGCAAAGGATTTTGACCCAAATACTCTTAAATGACTCACTGTTGGTTTGAATCCATATAATTCTTCAAAAGGATTTTTGAAGCTGACACATTTAGTAGGACTCCTATTCTTTAAATAAACAACAGTGTTGATGGCTTTATCCCAAACATTATTTGATAGACCCTAACCTTGAAGCATAATTCTTGTGCACTCCACTAGAGTTCTGTTCTTTTGTTCTGCCACTCCATTTTGTCGTGGAGTATGAGGCACTATAAATTGTTGAACAATCCCATGATATCTACAAAAAATCATGAACTCACCCAACCTGTATTCTTCCCCTTGATTGGAGTGGATATTTTTTATGCATTTTCTTGTCTGTTTCTCCACCAAAGTTTTAAATTCTTTAAAGCACTGAAAATTCTGACTCTTTTTACTTAAAAAATATATTTAAGAGAATCTAGTGCAATCATCAGTAAACAAAAGAAAATAATATGCACCACCTAGCGACCTGGTTTGCATAGGTCTGCATATGTCTGTATGCACTAACTCTAGAATATCTCTTTCCTTTCTATCAATATGCAAAGGAAATTCTTCTCTACACATTTTACCTAATGCAAATCCATCACAATCCAACTGAACACTATGAGAAACAGGGAGTCCATTGACCATACCTTTTCTTTGAAGTAACATGAGGTCTTGTAAATTAAGGTGACCAAATCTCTTGTCCCAGATATTTTTGATTTTCAATCCTGTTGAAACTAGGGCTTGTTGTGGCATGCTTTTAACATTCAATCTGTATAGCCTCCCCACATTCACTCCTGATGCAACTGGTTCCATCCTGCTTTCCTTTATGACACAACATGTCTTGAAGAATTCTACTATAAGATCCTGATCTGTTATCATAGATACAAAGATCAACTTATTCTTAATCCCGGGCATGTACATCACATTCTTAATATGCCTAATGTCACCACTAGGAAATCTAACTGGAATATCACTGTACTATTTGATCTCATATCCTCTATCATCGCCTAAATAAATTTTATATCCACACGAAGTTTCTTCAAAAGATTCAAACCACTTTCTCTTACCTGTCATATGTGAGGATGCACCAGAATCAACATACCATATGTCGTCCTCATCTTCCTTCGAAGCTTAAAGAGCACAATCAGCTACAAACAGTCGAAGATCGTGGATGTGGTGTTCATCGAAAAAATATCCTTTGTGCCTATTCTTCTTATTCAGAGCTTCATATGTCTGCCTCTTAAAACAAAACTTAGTTTGATGGCCATTTTTCCCACAATAAAAGCATTTAATGCCAGAAAAATTATTTACAGACATACCTCTAAATGGTCTCTTTTGAAACGTGCTACCTCCTCTATGTTTCTGCTGTTGTTGCTATTGCTATTGTGGCTGTTGTGGCTGTTTCCCTTTAAACTATCTTCTTCGCCATCAGAGAAATATTGGCATTTTGAGGCCTTAAATTCTGGCATCGCTCTTATTCTTGTAGCAAAATTCCTGTCAATTCTTCAAAGGCAGGGGCTTTATCCCTTGCTTCTAAACCTATGATGAATATTTGATATTCATACTTCATTCCATTCAATGTGATTATGACTAGATTAGAAGCAGACACCTTCTCTCTAATGTCACCCAATTTGTCCTTCAGGTTTTTGACCCTTGCAACAAATCTAGTAGCGGATTCATTTTCCTCCATCCTCATCGAAAACAACTTGCCTTTGAGTGACAAGATGCAATTTGTATTTTGTGTCTGGTATAAGTTCTTCAGCATCATCAAGATCTTAGTGGACGATTTTCCATCTCTAATGTGTGGGATAATATTATCCTTGATGGACATCTTCAGTATGAATTTTTATTTTTTTTCCCTTTTATCCCAGTCTTGTATAAGTGTGGTTGTTCCTGTTACAATATTTGGTTTCCGCTCATCGCCTATGACAATCGACCATGCATTTTCTCCCTCAAGAAGTGTCTGTAGCTTGAATTTCTAATTGGTGAAATTGGACCCGTCGAGTTTGCTGGACTCGTTGAGATACGTTTATATGGTATTATTCATACTAGACTGATCAGATTCTAGACCCTCTAATGATTCTAACTAATTGAATAATTACAAGCTACATTAAGAAGAACTCAATACATACTAGATTACAGATCTACCACCGATCTGGCACGATCTTGTGACTGCAACTGAAAAATAAACCACCGATTTGAACGTTACTGTGTCTACGAATCAGATCCACCACAAAAGGGAAAATCCCATGAGTAGAACCGACAACAATATTTGCGACTCAGATCCACCACAGATGGGTGAATCCCATGTGTAGAACTACCAAAAGAGAGATTGGCACCTTTCTTAGCCAAATATCCACGCCAAAATTGGCGCCTTTTTGAGCCAAATATCTGTGCTAGAACAAAATCCATGCGAGTCCCGAAATTGGCACGGGTATGGCTCTAACAGTTGCATTGATCACACATATCACCGTGACTGCTAGGCCATAAAACTCACCGACCCTCTTGTGCTTAGTAAAAGAAAAATCTGAGACTTGTGAGGGAGGTGTTTACTGCAGGCCACCTACTCCTGTGAGCATTGTAGCTTCTATGTGCACCATAGCCAGAAAGGCTATGTAGCCATGACGGCTCTGTAGTTGCGAGGGCTCTAAAGAAAAAAAAATTAGGCTCACCCAGTTTGAGCTCTGATACCAAGATAAAAAACTAAATTGAATATAAAGTGCAGCTCTCAAGTGAGTACTGCACTTGGAAACTGCACACTAATGGAGAGTACACTCTACGTTCATTAATCAAATGATACAACTATAATTACATCACAAAGGAGTAGGAAGTTGTAAACAAACACCTATATCCTAGGAACTAATCCTAACTTAAGAAACTACATTACAAAAATGTAACCATTTATCCATTAATATACAATAATATTAATTATTTCCAATTCTTATTTCCCTCGTCCTAGAAGGGGCAAAGGCCCAGCCCAAACGAGCTCTGATACCAAGTTAAGTTTTGATAGTACACACTATATTGCATTCATCAAATAATATTGCATATATATATGAAGTGTTGTCTCAACATAGGGAAATTGTCTTGGAAACAAAATGTGCTGGTTGAGAAAATATCTCAACCACACCTTAATCTAGGAATCTACTAGATCTAAAAAACTCCTAGAGAATAGGAACATAATCCTCTAGAAAGAAAGGATCACAACTCAAACAAGTAGGAATTAAATTTCTAAGTTGAAAAAGGTTTGTAATTAAAAAATGGTGATTATATTATATATATCTTTTATTAATTTATTATATATATAAATTAATATAAAACTTATGTATATAAGTTTAAATAACAATTAAAAAATAAAATAGGTTTGTAATATAATTCATATTGTCATATATTTTCACCTACTGTAACACCTTAGGATGAAATTAAGTTACAAATATTTACTTTACGTTACATTTAGTTACATTAAATATTGGTAAAATGCAGTAAAATATTTTGATTAGGTTTTTTTTTAAATGAATAATAATTACATGAATACAAAATTCAGAATTGTCAAGGAATGACTCAGAGAAAAAATTCCAAACTCTAAAGAAGTTAGAAGCAGTTGGGGACAATTACCTTTTCTTCTAGAGATAAATGGAAATCTCAGTGAAGAGAAGGGGTTATGTTCTAGAAAATAAAAGAAAAAGGAAGAAGTTTGAACAACAGAAGGACACTTCCCAGGAGGTATATAGAGTTGGACATGAGCTAGTGGAGAACCCTAACACAGAAAAGATATTGAGGATGGAATGCGGTCTTTAGGCTATCTGGTTTTACTAAGATTCTTTGTCTACTTCTCTAGAGAGGAGCTCCAGGGGAGAAGTGGATGTCATTTCCCTTCTCACAGTTGGGTGGACGAGATCAGTTTTGCTGTGTTCTTAGATAAGTGCTTATGTTCCTTTATAGATGTGTTTTTGAAATATTTTTTCATCATTGTTATAAATGAATTGTTAAATGAAGTTATAAGAATGGGCCATTTGAATTTATTTTTGTATGTTAATATTGTTTATACAGGTCTGGTAAGTTCTATAAGTAAGAGTTTTGCATGTTATTATTGGATATTACAAATCTAGTGACATGTAAGTAAAAAAGAATTCCTAAAACACTCTGTGGAATATGAAGATGCAAAAAAGTGTACTTAAAATAATTATGTATCTAAACATTGATTGAATTAATCCAGTGCAAGAATTAAATATCGTTGTGTTATGAATGCGATGGTGGTTTTAACTGACTGCTCATTGAATAAAACCCTAATTACAACCTGACTGTATGAGGAGAAAATATATTTCCCTCCTGTGAATGACTGAGACTCAAAGAATGTATTAATAACCTCAAAAAGAAGAAATAAAGATATGATTCTATAGGTAAAACTTGAAGAATTAAATGGTGTCACAGAAACAAATAAACTATCGAGATGAGTCTCATGAAATAAACAATGAAACTGAGCCTTTTTAACAATAACTAAGTGTTTATTTTACTGTTACAAAAATGTTTAATGAGCTTCATAGGTTGAGACCCATATTTTGGGGCGAGCCAAAACTCAGGTCTAGTCCTTTCTAAGGTCAAAAATACCATGAAATAATTTAGAAAAGTAATCATTTAAATTATATAAATTAGAAATCGCAAGGATTATAGAGATTTAAAGAAGAACCCTTTCTTAGGTTCGAAACAACTTAACAATCATGATAATAATGCAAGTATGGGTGTAACTGACTACAGTTGAAAATAAATGGTCACTTACAGTAAACAAATGAGATACATTTAGGATTTGAAGGATAAGCTTTCATTGTTGGAAAGAAACCAATAGTTCAACAAACAAGTCATTTATACATATATATAAACCCTAAAGTGGTAGTTTCTAAAAAGTCAAAACTGATAGATACATTCTTTGTAATGGAACGACCATAAACAAAAACCATAACTGACTAAAGGGTTCCACGGTTGTGGTTGTGTAGATGTAAGAAAACCTTGCACATTATTATTGTTAATTAAACTATTAAACCTACCTAATACCTAAAGTCGGCCAAAAAGGATAAATTGCAACATGAAATCCTCAAATAGTAGACACTCATTATTCATACAAATACTATGTAACTTGAGAAAATGAAAGGGTTAAAAACCCTAGTACGATAAAGAGCCTCCAGTTCAGAGGGAAAGATGCCGAGTAGACACCAAGGCGACCTGTAGGAAAAAAAGAGCATTTACCGTTAGTTTAACTTCAACCTTGCGAGTAGAGTGAAGAGAAAGGGATGGGTGAAGAAACCACTTACCAGTTTGGCCAACCGAAATGGATACATGATAGAAATCTTGTTATTAGTGTGAATCAGCATGTAGAAAATCTTGCATTCCAATAAAAGAATATTAGACCCAAATTCATATAATTAATTTCTGTGCAGAATGGAAATAAACCTGTAAAAAATAATTTACCTGGAGAATATTGGTAGACAAAGCACACTCAACTCCTGGCTAGGATTGCTTCCATTGATCAAATTTCCAACCTGGAGGTGATGAGAAGTAAATTCGGTTAGTCTTAAGGGAGAATTTAGTATAAAGAAACCTTGGTAAATGAAAATCACTGTGTGGCGTTCCAATGATAGGTTCAGGTGACCAGAATCTAACTTGAAGGAGGCAGAAACAAGAGAGATGCAGAGTCAGTATGGAATCATTCTCGAACTAAATGACTCATAGAACTAGCAAAGGGGGTAGGGTTTCGTTACCCTAACTTCTAGCTCTTCATCGAGCACTGTCTGATTAGCTAGCGAAAGATCGATGATCAGGTTGAAAGAAATATGTCATGTCATACTCACCGATAGATACCCGTAAGGAATTTTAGAAGTTTCTGAAAGTGAAAAGATGAGTGACTGGAGTGGCCGGTGTGTTCGAAACAAGCCAAATATGATGGTTAAGTTGGTCACCATCACACATAGTGCATAAACAATTAAACTAAATATGTGTTAAGTGGCATCAAACGTCCGCTGACCCAATCCAATATTAATGTTTAATCTTACCACGAGTAAATACACAATCAATTGTGATGTGATATACCAACTATGCTATGTTATTTTATTCCTTTTATAATCACCATATAAACCTGGTAGGTACTATTAAATGAATAAAATAGGTGTACATTCCTTGTTGAAGGTTATTCAATGGAAAATGTTATAAGAACATCAAATATGTTTATCAGATAACATTGCAAAAATAAATCTACAGCATGTTTTGTGGTATAATTGTAAAGAAAGTAAGCCTTTGTACATTTTTATGAGTAAAGAAAAGTATTCCTTATTTTGTAGGATATAAATAAAAATTGTGTAACTGACAGTCATTAATCCATGTGTGAATTTCCTCTAAGTAGAGATAGTAAAATAATAGTTTTTTTTTTATTTTTATTATTGTTATGGATAGATGTCAAGGGTTATACGTTTCCAATCTCTCTTATGAGAAAATGTTCTCATCAATTAAAAAATATATTTCTGGCCTGGGATGCGAAAGGATATAGCAGAATACTTAACAAAGTGAATAGAATTCTAGCAAGTCAAAGTTGAACATCAACACCCTCTTAGTCTTCTGCAACCCATACCCATACCCAAATGGAAGTTGGAAGTTATTATGGTTGATTTTATCACTGGATTACCAAGATATAAGAAGCACAAACACTCGATAATTTCAGTAGTAGATAAAATCAGTAAAACAACTCATTTTATTCCGGTACAATATTCTTAAAGACAATTCAAGTTGTTGATATTTTCATGAAGGAAGTGTTCCGATTACATGGTATTCCTAATGTAGTTATCTTGGATAGAGATGTAAAAATTACTTATGCATTCTGAAAATATCTATTTACATGTTTGGGAACTCAAATTTAGTTCAACACTGCATACCACCCACAAATGGATAGGCAAACTAAATATGTGAATGAAGTACTGGAAGATATGTCACAAATGTATCTTTTGCAACAACCCAATAAGTGAGAGGAATATCTATATTTGGTATAATTTTCATATAATAATGGATACCATAAATCATTAAAGGTGAGCCCATTTGAGGTATTTTTTGGTTGGAAATGTAGAATAAATATAAATTGGAGTAGTCCTGAGAATAAATTAATGCCAGGACCAGAGATTTCAAAAGAGATGGAACGAGAAGTGAAGAAAATCTGACAAAATTTAAAATCTTAACAAGACAGGAAGAAAGCTTACGCTGATCAGAAAAGATCCTACTGGGAATTCGAAGTTGGGGATCATGTATATGTATGGATTAAGCCTAAGAAAATCACCTTGAGATGGACTAGTTGTGCATAATTGTCCCCTCGAATTTGTTGTCCTTTCCACATATTAGAAAGAATTGGACGAGTGGCTTATTGGTTAGCCTTACCTAGTGTCATAAGAGTTCATAATTTTTTTTTATGTATCATTATTAAAATAACAGGTGCATAGTCCTAGACATGTTATTCATTGGAATAATGTTCGTGTAATCTTGTAATTAATTTCATTGATCTAAGTGTAATATTTATACAATAATTATTATTATTTTTTATGTGCTGATTGTAATAGGTCGAGCCTAATGGAGAGTTCCCCGTAGAACCTGATAACATCCTCAAGCAGAGAGAAATAACACTACGTAGGTGAGCCATCACCCATGATAAAGTGCAATGGACGAAATTTGGCCTGGAAGAGGCTAAATGGGAAGATGAAAAACTCATGAGAGAAGCCTATCCGAAATTGTTTCAAAGATCTAAAATAAACACAGAGAATGGTGTTTTTCCTCAGGGGGGGAAGATGTAACACCCTAGGATGAAACTAAGTTACAAACATTTACTTTACATAACATTTAATTTAGTTATGTTAAAGACTAGTAAAATGCAGTAAAAAAATTGAATTGGTTTTTTTTTAAATGAATAATAATTATGTTTATACGAAATTTAAAATTGGAAAAAAGGGAATGGGAGAACGAAATCCAAACTCCATATAAGTTAGAAGAAGTTGAGGACAATTAACTTCTCTTGTATATATAAAAGGAAATCTTAGTGGGGAGAAGGGGTTCTATTCTAGAAAATAAAAGAAAAAGGAAGAAGTTTCAACAATGGCAGGACACTGCCGATAACCCTAGTAGGGAGCAAGTGGAGAACCCTGAAAAAGACAAGAAATTCAGAGTGGACTGCAGTCTTGAGGCCTAACTGGTTTTACTAATAACTGTTGTCTACTTCTCTAGAGAGGAGCTCGGGGGAAAAGTGGATGTCATTTCCCTTCTCATAGTTGGGTGAACCATGTAGTTTTTGTTGTGTTGTGAGATAAGTGTTTATGTTCCTCTCAAGATGTCTTTTTGAAATATTTTATGACTGTTATTATAAATGAACTGTTAAATGAAGCTATAAGCATGGGTGCTTTAATTGAATTTTGTATGTTAATATTTTTTATACAGGTCTGGTAAGTTCTGTAAGTAAGAGTTTTGCATGTTATTATTGGCTATTACGAATCTGGTGACCTGTAAGAAAAAATGAATTCCTAAAATACTCTATGGAATATGAAGATGCAAAAAACTGTACTTATAATAATCTTGTATGTGAACACTGATGAAATCACTCTTGTGCAAGAATTAAATATTGTTGAGTTATGAATGTGATGGCAGTGTTAAGGAATTGATCCAAAATCTTTTGTTTGAGATGTATAAAAGAATTAACATGTGAAAATTGTAGCTTTAAACAAGAAACTGTAAAGGCATAAGCAGAAAAAGAGAGAAGAAATTAACATCATGCACGTAAACACATAGTTGATATCGAAGTTCATCCAAAAGGGACTACGTCTCTACGCCCTACTCAGATAGTGGGGAGGCCCTGCTTTCATTAAATGGAAAAAATGAAAGTACAAGTACAATATGAGGAATTACACCCTTATACCTGCCCAATCTGAAAATGACCAAAAATTGCAGACCTCTAATGATGAAATGGGAAGCACCATTGGATTTGTGGCATCGAGCAGTGTATAATCCATTTAAAACTTGCCCTAATCTGACAAAGTGAAAATCTGGCCCATCTGGAAAATGGCTTAGATCACAGTTTCACCCCCTCTTTCACATTGCTCTGGGTTCCACTACCTCGTTTTCCATGCCCGCTCCTGCCTGTCCCTTGGCACACTGTAAAATGAAGGCTTAAGTAATGAGGTGCTGGGTAGATAAATCAAGGTGTTCGATTGGAGAGTTGGTTTAGATCCCAAATATGAGGGAGGGGGTCGGGTGGTCAAACCCCGCCCCCTCCAAAAGAAGGACAAAATTGTTTTTTAGAACCTGCAATTTAATTTTTAAAACCTCGCACCATTTGAAATTGAGGCATGTGGGGATCGAGCCTGCATTGGGTGACCCGCCCCGATCTTCCCGCAGATCATTGAAGATATGAAGGCATATGGGTTGGGCGGTGGGTTATACCACCCTTGTCAAACCATATCAATATGGCATCAGAATATTATGTGGCGCTGATGCCGTTATTATGTGGCCAGAAATGTGGGGCGGCGGGGTCATGGCTGCCGACCCCTTCTATATTTAAAATTTGTTTTAATATGCAGTTAGGAAGGTGCAAGGGGTCCAACAGGGTCATGGCCACCGACCCCATTTTTAATATTTTTTTTGTTTTTATTGTTATTAAAAACAAAGAGGTTGTTTCCAAATATTCAGATTTTCGACCGAAGGAGACATTTTAACCAACCTAAAAATTCACCTGGAATCCAGCCAGGTTGGCTAGAATTCAGTGGCCAAGTTCCAACAAAATTGTTTCCTCCTTAAACTGCCACATCACCAAGTCAACCCTCGAACTTTGACTGCTCCTAAATTCTTCATACAGACTCGGAATTAACTACCATTCGTGTCATTAGAATTATAATGATAAGATCTACAATCTAAACCTAGTTCTAGAAACTTTCATACGCTTTGATTTTTGAGGCTTTGTACTAAAGTCGCTTGTACTTGTACCTGTTTAATCCCCCTGGATCATTCATCCCCACTGAAGAGTTTTTGGACCCAAAAAGCATTAAAAATCTCAGCACAATGTTTGTGTCCTTTCCAAACCACACTTTCAATCCTCTATATGTGAAATGGGTACATCATTTGCAATCATGCACACCACACATGACTCAATCACTCCTCTTTACCAAGATTTTATAGCACACACTCATTGGCCAAGGATTACATAAAATAAAAACAAAACAATCAATATCTCAACTACTCATAAAGAAAGGCCAAAACATCATCGTTGCATTTTGAAGTGATGGGGAACACACCATCACGTTTACATTTACTTAGAACGTATGATTTACAAATGTGGCCATCACATTAAGACCCCTACAAGAACCATATTTTACTTAATAAGGTAAATGGATCATCCCCCTATGGAGGTAGACTCAATAAGGTAAATGGATCATCCCCCTGTGGAGGATCTGCCTATGCAACAACTTCGGGGACCAAGATTTGTATGGGTGTTCTTTGATCCTGGAGTGTTTGACATGCATGTTTCTGGGGTTCATTCTAGTTGTGATGATTCTTCCTCTTCCATACCTTTTTTGTCATCTTGAAATGCCTTCTCCCGATGTGCCTCTGAGAGGTGCCCATGAATCCATAACTATCACTGAGGTGTGAGGAGGTACTCTCATTATGAGTTGTTGGGGGGTCACTAGCTGTTTTGGAGCTTTCTCCCACTTCCTTCCTGGTGTATCCGAGCCCTACATGACATGGAAATTCCTTGACTTTGACAGGGTTTACGATGCCTTGGCCATTGATGCTGAGGCCCTTTCCTTGATATCCCATCTTCTTCAACAATTTGGACTCGATCCCTGTAGTATGCTTTTCAAAATAAGTGAATTCATCATCATGAAAAATAAAAGAAATTTAAGGGTTGAATTTTACCTTGGGTTGGTTACGTCACAATTTTTCCAAGGCCTCATCCAAAAAGGTACTCCCCCATCCAAGGGTTGGAGGGAACCCCTAATGGATATCAGGGCAAGGGCTGTCAGGGCAAGGGAAAGGGAATTTGAGGAAGGATGGGATGTCAGGGCATGGAAAGTGATTTGATGGAGGAAGGGGCTTTCAGGGAAAGGGAAAGGGCATTTTAGGGGCTATAGTGGCATGTGCCAATAATAGAAAGGATATAACCGAAGGTTGGGATTAACGGTGGGCTGATGGGGCAACCAAAGTTTGGGTGGAACCCATCCTTAATCCTTATCATTTATAAAGTTAACCTTTGTTTTTCTTCCTTTGCTTCCTATAGTAGCCTTCTTATCTTAGCATTTTCTGCTTGGATGCCTTGGTTAATCTCTTCAAGTTCTTGGAACTCTTCCGTAGTAAGTGTCCCTTTTTCCCTTGGTACATTGTCTATTGATATCTTCGCTTCATCGCCTGAATCGGAACCCAAGTCTATGGGTCCTTATGTCATGATCCCAAAGGCTGCAGGCTTCATTTCATCGTCTGAATCAGACCCCAGGTCAATTGGTCGACCTCGTAACAAATCATGTAGCTGCAACCTTTTCATCTTCCTTGGATCGAGAATCTTTAGAATCTTGGTTTTGTTGTATGGTGGTGGCGGTTTTATACTTCCATTTTTTTCATTTCTCTCATGTCTCAACTCAGGGTGCAGGTCCCAACAATTTTATTTTTCATGTCCCTCTTTTTCACAATATGTGCAAGAGGGCTTTGCTCCACTTCTCTTGGTCGTGATAGTCCTTTTTGAGTAGTCACTTTGTTCATGCGCCCCCCTGCTTTCTATGTGCATGGCCTTCACACTAGCCTCATCATTGGTAGGGGGCTCAAACAACAATAATTAATGTCTTATGTAACTATGTAATGACCCAATGTACTTAGTTACAACTTCAGGAGAATCTAATGAAATTCCCAAACTTAGTGCTTGTTTTCTAAATTCCTAGGTAGAGCTTTGCACATTTTGTCCTTTACCTTGCCTTCGGTACTGCCACTCCATTAAGTCTTTTTTCTTAACTTCAAAATTGAGTTTTATTGTAGATAAAATTTTGTTAGAAATCATCATATTGTATCATCATGTGTAAAATTTGATTAGAAAACAACATATTAACATTTAGTATATCTGAGAGTGATGCATGAATTCTTTAAAAAATGTAACCAAAAACATTTGATTCTCCACTCTATCTCATCGGTACATTTGGATATCCTCGCGGTGTCTCACTGCCTTATATTTGTGTATAGACTTTGCACTCTTTTTTATCCGGAGGCAAAATTGCAGCGAGCCACATGATCTCTGTGTTGTATGTTGTCCCCCCAGATTTAAGCACAAAAAATTCCTGCCACCTTATCATTCAAAAACATTTGACAACACCACTCGCCCCATTACCCTATACATCAGTAAGCTCATAAGGCATCTCACCAAAGATCCCAGTCAAACCTTTCTTTGATAGTCGATCCTCTTGAATATTCTTCTCCCAATAAATGTGTTTAAAAGAAATGGAGGAGAAATTTCTACTAAGATCTTTAATTCTATCAAGCCAAACAGTTAGATGACGAGGGTTCAATGATCTTCCCTTATTCATATGGTCCATGAGGACCTGAGAATCCAAAAATACCCACAACTTGTCCAAATATAGTTGATTTTAGAATGAGATCAGACCCCATAATGCCAACATCTCGACCCTCATATTAGTTCCCAATCCACCATACCAATATATTTTGTAATGAAAATTTGGGGAAATCATCAACCATGCTCCCCAACCACATCTTAAATTTTGAGATGTCGCATCAAAAGAACTAACAAAATAGTGAATTTCAAATGGCCTCATTCTTTTTGATAAATGCACTATGATATGCTATTCTATTCCTTTTAGAATCACAATATTATCATAGTAGGTACCATTAAACAAATAAACCATGTGTACACAGGCCTTGTTGAAATTTAATTCAATGGAAAATTTTATAAGCACAACAAATATATTTATTGGGTATCATTGCAAAAATCAATCCATGTGTAAATTTCCTCTAAGCAAAGACTAGTAAAATAAGAATTTTTTTTGGATAGTTATGGATAGGTGTTACTCACACTGAAAATAATAAGAGAGTTGAGTTATTTACCTGTATTTCATTGGACTAATGCACACATTGTGTTTAATTAAAGTTGTATTCCTTTATTTTTATTTTAGTGGATGCATATTGTGTTTAATTAATGTGATATATTTTATTGAAGAGACTTTATAAGTAAAGTATTATTATATAGTAAAATTTGTTTAGTAATTGTGTTGATAAAATAGGTTTTTATAATTTTAATTTAGTCATTAATAATTTTTAAGTGGATAAAAAAATCTAAATTTCATGGAATATTCTAAACTTTTTTTAATAGTAGATTTATCTTCAAAGTAATCATGTTTTTTAAAAATTTGATATGAATAAGTACTATATGAAATGAGTAATGGCCTTTTGGACACGTGATATTAATAAGTTATGATACTCACCATGATATTATAACTAAATATATTAAAAATTAAAAATTCTATGATTAAGTGGATGAATCTCAATCATCAAAGACATATATATATATATATATATATTCTTTTCAATCATAATACTAGTATTTTAAAATAAAGTTATAGTTTAGTTATTTTTATCATTTTAAAAATTTTAGTAAAGTAAGTTTTTTTATGTTTATCATGATGTTTATAACATTTAATCACTATTAATGTATATTGTTGTATTAATTATGTTTAAATGTGTACTATATTTATTTGATAATTTGCATAATTTACTATTTGATAATTGTTATTTATTTTTTTAGTTGATACTTTGTTATTTAAATAATATACATAATTTTATTTGTTATTTGATAATTTATATTGTAATTTTTATATTAGGTAAAGTTAAAAAATTAATAATATAACTAACAAAGTAGTTAACATTTCAAAATTCCATTAATGAAAACAAAACTATATGATAACATCTTTAATTTCCAAATTTGCAATAATAATTTAATTAAATAAATGAAATAATTAAAATTATAATCCAAAGATAATAATTTGAATTAAAAAAATAAAATAATTAAAATAAAGTAAGTAATATTTTTATAACTTACAACTTATAAATGATAAAAAACTATATTCTATTAACCAAGTGGCTCTCCAGGTGAGATACCTGGAGAGTGCCCAAGCACTCCACACAATGGACTGACTATTCAATGAGAAGAGCCTTATACATATAGGCTTTCACACTAATGCGGTGGTTTCAACCACTCCCTAGATAGTAGGATTTAAGATTTAATATTAGAGCCTCAATCCTCTCCAAAAAAACTAAATCTCCATTAATTTTAACACTCCCCTTTAATGGAGAAAGGGTACAGAATAATATATTCCTGTTGGTCTCAATCTCAGATAGGCTTACATAAAAACATAAAAAACTTGGTAAAATAGGTTTTCATTTGAGTATTCTTGCTTGAGAGTCAATGCTTATTCATTCTTAGGTGAGGGTTCATCTTTACTTTTCTCCCCATGAGGTAGTGATAGACCTTCTCTTCCTTTCTATGATTTTTTCCCCAAAGACAAAACACTTGAACTCTTATCCTCCTTGATCTTGAGTGTAGGCTTTCATTTTGTATATCTTTATTGCTACTAATTGATAACACTTTAGAGGGTACAAACTCGGTAAGAGAATTTTTCCTCTCACTAATTTTGATATTGTCAAACATCTGAACGTATGTTGTCTTCAACATTCATTGATGCAACTTCTATGTTGACTTCATAAAGACATGGTTTTTCAAGCCATGCTTCAAGTAAATTTAATTCCTTTTCAAACTGTGTTTCTTCTTCGTTGTTGTTGTTGCCAACATGTACACACACATAAATGTTCAAGAGATCATCATAATCTGAATTCTCTCTAGCTTTGTCTTCTGTTGCCAAGTTTTTGCAATCAACTTCATGCCGCTCATCCAATTGATCTTCAGCAATATGTTCCTCTTTACATCCTTCTTGAAGAACAATTACTGAGTCTTCAATCTCAAGATCTTATAGGGAAGATTATGCCCCTTGATTCTCGTGGTTATCAATAAAACCACATTGTTTTTCTGAAATTTCTTCTGACTTAAAATACTATCCATGCTCAAAATGTCTTCAAATAGCCACATGAAAAATAGATCATTGTCAAATATGTCTAAAAAATACATATTGGAAAAGTCCATCTTATCTTGCTTCTAGATTTCTTTCTGACTCACCTTGGTCCTCTCAAGAGCCCCAACAACCCATTACTACATAGGCGGGAACTTCTCCCTTTGGAAATTATTCAATCGTAGAATCTTGTGGTGTGGACTGTGGCTTCTCTGTCACACATGCAAATCTCAAGAAAAAACCACCAATGCAAACTGAACTTTGTAGCAACTCCGAATTTGAGTGCTATTCTTCCACCAAATTTGCACGCAGAATTCAAATTGGCAATTTGAATCCAGATCTCTTCTCTCAGATGAGATCCACTGGCCGTAACCTCTTCTCACCACCAGCCACCTTCTTCCACGACTTCAAAAGAAAACAAACAAAATAAAACAACAATAGACAAACTATCCGGAAATCCTCGTGGAGCAGGAAAAAAAGGAAAAAAAACGCAGAAAACAGACCCATTCATTAAATGATTGCGATGCAGTTTACAGAAAACCATTCCTCAGCTGCACAGATGTAACAACGCTCCCCACTTTGCAATTAATATGTGAGAACTCAAAAACACGATCTCACAGTTCTTTCAGCGTGCGATCTAAAGAACGTGAATTGGACATACGGCGACCTCCGCCCTTACGCCGTGGCGTTGGTCAATTCTGATATCAAGGTCTCCAGCAGGGTTGACCAGGAGGCGATACAAACCCCTCATGGGATGAGAAGCTCATCATTGTAGTCGGCAACAACCCAACCCCAAACCGCCGGTTGGAACCGCACTAATTCCGGTACCATGTTAAAAAGGGACCCTGCAGCTCAAATGCCCCTCCGGCCGTCCGCAAGGTAAGCTTGTAATCCTGATCGTTTTCAGAGAAAAGTGATGGTAGGTACCCAGTACGCACAACCCTACAGATGTAGATGTTACAATCCAAACTAAGGTAGAGAACGGGACCCCTGGTTATCACTGCCTCTGGATTCACAACGATCCACATACGTAGCTCCAAATCGCTCATGGTCTCACCTAACACACAAGCTTTTGATCCTATGCTGTAATACCATGATAATTAGTGGCTCTCTAGGTGACATACGTGGAGAGTGCCCAAGCATTCCACATAATAGACTAGTTATTCAGTCATAAGAGCTTCGTACATATAGGCTTTCACACTAACGAGATGGTTTCAACCATTCCTTAGATGGTAGGATCATGACCTAATCTTAGAGTTTCAATCCTATCCAAACAAGGAAATCTCTATTAATTTTAACAGTAAAAGGTAATTATACTAAAGATGTTTCTTTTTTAAATTAGTTAGTCATTGTCTATCTTTTTCATCTCCTTTTAACATTTTTCCATTTATTGTTTTTCTGAGTAAGCCAATTAACTATTTATTCAATGCGCTGCTTTCAAATGTCGAGGAAGAATGAAACATAATAACGGATTGTGCTAGACAACTCCAATTTCATAAGAGAGCTAGACAAACACATCTTCCCTGCCAACTGTGAGAGAGTAAATGTAATTGACTGAACATCATCATCACTAATAGCTTAGCTCCAAAAACTCTCAATATGCGCATAAGTGACTAGACTCTAATTTTAGGTGCGTCCCACTATATATATATTTTTTCTTTTTTTCACAATAACTGCAAAATTTCCAGAGTTCCTTATACATTTAAAATGTACTAAACACTAACAGTGGAACCATAAGCATTTATTATTTAACCTTCCCTCTACATGATTTGTGCATTATAAAAAAACATTTTTAATATCTCAAAGTGTGATTCACATTATATGTTTGTATCTTGATGGAGACATTGTTAATATAGTAAAACATTATTGTTTCAATGTGTGTATAGATTTATTTTAAATGTGGATTTATTATTATGTTAATAAGTTTATTATAACAACGTTTTTAAGATTTTAATTTAATTTTAAATAATTATTATTATGTTAATAGATATATCTAATAGCATTTTTCAGATTTTAATTTAATTATAAATTATTATTGGGTTTTAATTTAATTATAAATAATTATTAGGTGGTGGACAATAGGGATTCAACCTCCATAGAATAATTCTAGAATATTTTTAGCACAAATTAAAGGTTGATATTTATCTCATAAGTAGTTATGTACTTTATGCTATTTTAATTAAATTGATTAATTGAAAAAAATGATATATGAGCATTGTGTCCTATGAACATGAGTTATGATTATTTGGGCATGTGATATTAGTAAGACATGGTATTAGCCCATGGTATATGATTTTCTTAAACTTGGCAATGTGAGATGTATTACAAGGTAAGTGTTTTGATTCTTATAGAAGTTTATTACCCATTTAATTTAAATGGCTACCCTAGTTTAATTTTATATAACATATTAATTTCTTCACATTAAGTGATAAAAAAAATCTACCTTCAAAGTTTGACCTTTGTGGACACTTAATGTATTCAAATTTAACATAGTTTTAAGTAGTTTTATTTTCAAAGATGTTGTTATATGTGTGTAATTATTTTCTTGTAAATGTGTATAATTTTATTTAACTTTATATATATATATATATATATATATAACATAATGTTACTAGCCAATTTTTCCGTCATATTAAAGTGTAAAGGGTCTCATGATCGAATCAAATAATAAATAGAGTTTAATTTTTTTAAATGGTTTTCAACTAATAAAAACAATCATTCTTCCAATTTTATTAAAAATTCATAAACATTAATAAATATTCATTATTTTTATTTCTATATACTAATTATATTTTTTCAAATGTGTATACACATTCAAAAAACAAATTATATGTGTGGTTCATATTTTTAGTAATCCAATAATATCTATTAGTAGTATATGTTTAGTTATTTGATGTGCCTTAGTCCACTGTGAGGGATATGTGGAATATCTTCTATACTCAATATGAAATAGATTCATGTTCCTTATAAAATAAAAATAAAATATTTACTCAATAAAAAATAATATTAATAATATATATATAATTATAAGCATTATAAAATAGATTAATAATCTCACTCACTTTGTGCTCACCTCCCTATTCTTTGTTGATATTGCAACCTAGTCTGAAAGAGGATTGGCAAGTGATTTATGAAAAAAATTAATAACAAAAAAGTATTTTACTCTCAACCCTAAACAAAACAAATGAGTATGTGGATTCTCCCTGTTCAAAATCATATTGTTTTTAGTGCTATAATTGTATGACCAGAATTTTGGATATGTGTAACACAGATGGAGGGAGTGTCTAGATCTCATAAGACATGTTTTACTCCAAAATCAATAAACAACATATAATATTTTGATATCTATATTAGATAATATAATTTTATATTGACATTTAAAGAGATAAGTTGAAAGAAAAAAATCTATTTTTATTTCCAAATGTAAAGAAAAGGAAAATGTATATTTCTTTCTTTTTTAAAAAATATTTAAATAAAAAAATTAAATAAAATATATAAATGAAAACATTAAATAAAATATTTAATATTTATATTAAATAATATATTTCAATATAAAAAAATTTAGAATTATTTAATTTTAAAAAAATCAATAAATACATTAAATAAAAATATTTAAATATCTATATTAACTAATATATTTTAATATTAATTTTATATACATTTATATAAAAATAAGTAAAAAAGAAATATTTTAATATTAGTTATAAATAAAACATTATCATGCCCATTTGAATAAAATTATTATATATCAATTATATATAGATATCTATATATAATCGAAATATAATTAATTATATATATATAAACTTATGATATCCAAAAATAATAATTTAATTTAATTGAGAAAAAGATATTAGAATATATATATGAAGTAAAATATTTTAATATCAATTTATAATGTAGTATGAGGGAAATAATAATAATTTAGTGTCCATAAAATGAAGCATTAAATATTTCTATGGTCTACCTAGAACAAGCGATCCTCCCGTAGAGGCATTGGGGGCATAGCTTGCTACATTAAGAAGAACATCTCCCCCCATGCTAGGATTTATAAAAACCACCCTTACAACCAATATAGTTGGATTGAGATTACTGACATTAATGATAAAAAGACCTACATAGCAATCTAGTATTTCCCCCCATTAATTCTAACTTCTATAAGAAAAATAATCTCGATAAAAATAGTCCTTACAATGGTTTAGAGAATGATATTTCTTGCCTAAGGAATGAAGGTAATATCCTTTTAGTGGGTAACTTTAATGCTCAAATTTCAAGCAACCAAGCTATTCTTCTAAGCAATCATTCCAACCCCAATCTTCTTTGGTTAGAAGAAGACCTTACTCTGGTTAGCCAGTACAAAAGGAGCTATGAAGACCTCAGGGATAATTTGTTTGGGTCGGAGCTAGTCAAGCTTTGTAGTGCTCAGGATGTCATAATTTGCAACAGTCTAAAGAAGTGGCCAAATTTTAGCCAGATAACCTGCATCCATGGGCTTAGCAGCACCGTGGTAGAATATGTTATTTCCAATCTCCCTTTATACAACGAAATAATAAGTTTTAACATCTTAGATGACCACGAGTCTGACTGTGATCATAAGCCTTTACTCATAACTCTGAATTTTGTCATGCATGGATATCCCATAGAAGATAATCCTTATAGTCAAAAGAACTTAATCTTTGATAGAAATAAAAATGATCTCTTTCTAAATGAATTAAAAACTAATCTGCTTCCTTTATCTAGTATAGACAACATAGATGATCTCTATCATAATTTTACTACAAACCTCTCATATTCTATTAAAAATTTCTCAATTGAAGTCTCAAGTAATAAAAGAAATAGCAAAACCAACCTATGGTATGAAAAAGATTGTAAAAGTGCGAGGAGAGAAATTAAGGAAGCTATTGATGAATCTCTCAAAATTGGCAAGATAAAAATATACAAAGCCCTAACTAAAAGGAAAAAAAGGCAATATATTCGTTAAAGACAAGAGAATCTCTTACACCTCTCTAAGGTGGCTCCTAAGAAATTCTGGAGGCAGATTATAACTAGGAAAACTAAAGATAATAATAAAATTTCTTGACATGACTGGAATTCCTATTTTAAAAAGTTTTATGAATCTCCAAATGCCAGGGATTTTGAAACCCTACTCACAACGAAAGAATTTTTCTCACCATAAGACATTGATTTTGGGGTTAAACGCTTGGCAAATGGGAAAGATAAATACATTGAAGGTTACCAGGCGGAAATCTTAAAAATGGGAGGTCCTGTTCTCATCCCCCACATCCACAAGATTTTCAACCAAACGGTCAAGCAAGGGTTCCCTAAACCTTGGAATTAGAGCCTCATTATCCCTATTTTTAAAAGTGGGGATACAAATAACCCCTCTAATTATCGAAAAATTATGATCATCCCTCTCTTAGCGAAGTTATATGGTATTGTTTTGTAAAATAATTTGAGCATTTGGCTTGAAAGTGAAGGTAAGCGGGCTAAAGACAAAGCGGGTTTTAGAAGGCAACACTCAACAACGGACCACCTCATTATGCTTAGGATCATTTCGGAGGAATTCCGCAATGATAAATCCAATCTCTTATGTTGCTTTGTGGACTTTAGAAAGGCTTTCGATATGGTTCCTAGAAACAACCTATGGAATAGATTAGAAGAGCTAAATGTTCCGTTCGAACTAAGAGCAGCCGCTGTAAGGTTATATGAGAATGTAATTGCCAAGTTAAAGAGATATGAGGGGTGGTCGAAAGATATTAAGTGTAATATTGGAGTTAAACAAGGTTTCCCCCTCTCCCCTACCCTATTTGGAATTTACATCGACAAGCTAGAAGGTTGTTTAGAGGAAACAAGATGTGCTGGCACGATCTTAGCTGGGAAAATAATCATCCTTCTTCTCTATGCTGATAATATTGTTCTTCTCGCAAGGTGCCTTTTGTGGATCATCTGCATCTCCTTTTAATTTTATATTAAAAATACAAAAAATTCTAAAATCGAAATAAAAGAAAATATGTTAACTATGTTAAAGTAATATAGTCTTTTACTTTGGCATAAAAAGGAAATTCTTTTTCTAATGTATTAAAGTTTAATTTTTTTAAGCTTTATACAAGTGTGTTTTATATCCGAAGGTTAAAGGCTGATTGATTTAACTGGCGGAGAGTGCTGATATTTAAAAATAAGCTCGATGACCCAACCCACGGGTACTAACAGCATGAGAGTTAATGGAAAGGGGTGCCCTGTAGTTGACTGGGTTGACTGCGAAGGCGATGAAGATCAACGGTGGATATCCAATGCGGGGGCACAAGTCTGAGTTTTTAGGCATACCCCGAGACCCCCTGCAGTGACATCATATGTTAAATGGAGAACAATTGTTTTCCGTGTCAAATCAGTCCAACGGTTAGGTGACACATTGCATAGAAATTTAACACAAAAACTGCGCCACCTATTTAGGGGTATTTTTCATTTCATTTTCAAAATACTTCGCAGTTTATCAAATTTTGACCTATTTCTCCCTCCCATCACCTTTCAGTTTTAGTCACCTTGCAAGAGTATTCCTTCATCACCTTTTTTAATCATGGCTAAAAGGTATTCCTTGTCTGGTTCATCGAGTCACATTCCTCTCATGGATAGTGAGAAATACATTCAAGATACTGCAACCTCAATAATTCATCTTCCATTCCATCAACAAGTTGTATTGAACAATGATAATTCCCCTATCTATTTCGCCATGAAAGCATCTAGGGTCCTTTTTGCATGCATCCCGAGGACACATTTATTCCCAGAGTTTATTTATTGGTTGGTTTCTGCATTGTATCTCACAAAGTGTTTCATGATGAATTCCCAAGGGGAAAATGTTCTGCAGGTGTCTACTAAATTAACCCACTAAGCCTTGTGTTTTCTTGAAGCCAAATCATCAGTTTAATTTTTAGAATATTCACTGGCTACTTAATATGAAAGCCTTGTAGGAGAAGAATTCAATCAATTTATGTTCCATTTGAAGCCCAATATGAAGCAATTTCAGCCAGAATGTGGAGAATTTGCTATGGGAGTTTTCAACGAAGACACTCGACCCGTATTAAGCAGTATCGCTAAAATCTTGGGCAAAGAAGATGACGTTGCAGTGGAAAAGTTAGTCCTAGGAATGTTCGTCATGATGATGAAGCCAAGAACGGTCCTATATATTCCATCCTTTTGGCAAGAAGCAGTCAATTCGTAGTTGATGAGTCTCTCACTAACGGGTTCTTTTAAATTTCCCTCACTGATTGTCTATTTATTTTTATACCAAAATGTTGAAGAATTCATGCAGTTAGGTCTAAATATTATGGATGTAAACAAGCAAAGGTAGTCAGTTGTATTCTAGATAGATATAATTTGAAGGGAGAAAGATGAAGAGGGGTTATTTGATTTTTCTAGTCAGTATATGCCCATTGCATATAAAATTTTGAATGGAGTTCATCCCCCTTGTTTTGTAACCAAAGCCTAGGAGTTCTACATTTAGGAACTAGCTGTAAATTTGGCTACTGGCTTGTGTTTGAAGAATATTTAGAAATAAGGCTGTATGGAGTAGATGTTGAACCTTACAGGCTCCCAACATTTGTACCAATGAGGCTTTTTGCCTTAGAATTTATAAGACAGAGTCTGAATGTTGATAATGTGCACTTTGTCCCTGTGAAGAAGAACCATATGTATAACTTTCCTATGAGTGTGGGACCTTTCATAGTTAATATGAGGCAGGCGTTTGAGGAAGTAGCAAAATTTTTGGAGGAAACACATTTGCTACTAGGAGAAAAATCCGCTTATGATCCCCACGGTATAATTTCACATAGAAGAATTGAAAACGGATACTTAGCTTTCATTCATGAAAGTAGACCTGAGCAGGAAAAGGTGGCAAACAAAGGACAAACAAGTTCAGTAAATACAAGCATTCAAACTCCTGTTATAACTGAGAAAAGAAATAAAAGAGGTAAAGAAGTTGTTATTGACTTGGATGATGAGACACCAAGAGCTGAGAAAAGGACAAAATTTGCTGAGGATCATTCCTCTAATTTACCTGGTTTTTCCTTGCATTTAGGTGAAGAGAAGAATGCTCCCTCTTCCCCTAGAGGTCAAGAATCCTCTCATGAACAGGTACCCTTAATCAAACAGGTGTTTTCTCAAATTGAACAGGGAAATCAGAGAATGAAGGCCAGTATGGAGGCCTAAGAAAAACATCAGGTTACTAACAATCAGACAAGGCTGTTGACTGTAATGGATCTTGGAAAAGATCAATTTATGATTGCTCTGTCACATCCCACAGGAATGTCAATTGGGTCCTCAAACAGTTTTAATACTGTAAATGTGACTATGGATGTAAAAAAGATTCCACTAATGGACAAAATGAATTTGCATATGCAGATTTGGAAATTGATTGTTAATGATCTCACAAAGACAAATGTAATGGCAGTTAAAGTTGAAAACATGTTAGGGAAAGTTATTAAACAATTGAAGCTAGAAAAGGCCAACTCAAGAGCCTTAACAGTCCAAAATGAAGAGTTGAAGAAGATTATTATTAAGATTGGTGTAGACCCTAGTGACAAGACTGCTGTGCAGAAATTCTTGCAAAGTGCTGAAGTAGAGATATCTACATTAAGGAAGAAATTGAGGTTACCCACTGGTGAACAGTCAATGGCTGTAGAGATTGCAGAGGTAGAGAAGGAAAAAGAGAAGTTGTTGCAGCAACTTATGCAGAAGGATGAATAACTTTCCAAAGTGAAGAAGACTGTAATTTCTTTACAAAATCACATTGATAATCATAACTGTACTTTTTTTTTTCCTACAGGTGATGCAAATCCTCAAGCACAAATTATTCAATTAAATACTGAGTTGGAGATGGCTGAAAGAGATAGAAAGAAGGCTCAAACAAATTTGGAGACAATTACAAAATTGATGAAGGTCATAGAAAGCGAAGAATATAAGTACAAAATGGATTTCAGAAATGATGAAGCTGAGATCAACAATCTCAAAGAAAGAATGAAAGGTAATGTGTCATTAATACACGCTAAGGATATCATTTGGACTAATATCATCTCATAAATGAAGTCTGATTGGTGCTTCCTAATGATTATTGCGTAAGAAAAGAGCCTTATTATGGAATGTGAAGAGCCGATTATCTCTGACAAGTAGAAAGGGATTAACAGAGCCATTTGGGCTAGAATATTTATTGATTATATCAATTCCAAATCAGATTATGAATTATAGGAGAATGATATGTTGGATAGAATGTTGTATACATTGGAAATTAATAAAGTGATTATCAGGAATGATCTCAGAAAAGCTGCAGAAAAGAAACTAATAGAAATCAAATAAACAATAATTGAATTTGATAAATCTTTTGATAAAATGACAAGGGTAGGCTTGCCATCATGTTGGGGAGTTAAGGGGAATCTTCTGCCATGGAGATCTTATGAGAATTCACTGGTGATGACAAAAATAAAGATTAACAACAGGCATGAGAAGACTCATGTACTAAAAGGAGAGACAATGGTCAACTTCTTGCAAAGACATTTTCAACTCTTGTGGATGGTAAAAACTCTTTTCTCTGAAAGGCCATATTATGATCGAATTATTGCATTCAGATTGGAGTATCACAATTTGACCCATTCATCCAAGACAAAGGTAGAAATATGGAAAAAGTGCAAGGCCTGGACTATTGATTTGCCAAAGGGATCAGTAACAAAGAAAGACAAATCAGTTAATCAAGGAAAATAAGCCACTTCGTTAGCAATTCCTATAGATTAGGATATTCACTTTATGTTATTTTCTGAAGTGAATGTAATTGTTAAAAGACATTTTCAAGGCATGCAATAGATAGCCTTCGAAGTCATGAAGTATTTTTGGTAGTTAGAATTGGTTGCAGTAGTTTCAAACTGCTTTTTATTGTATTTAATGTAATTTCCAAGAGGAAGGAAGGTTCCGAGTTTTGGACCTCCTGGACAAATATTTTGTACTCAAATTCACAGATTAATGAATGAGTAAGCAAGATTCTGGCAATTTTTTATGTTGAAAAGTATTCCAGTTTTCATTATGTATTTCCTTCTATGAATAAAACAAGGTTATGAGTAGCAGGTCTCTTCTTACTTATGTGTATGAGAGTTAAAAACCTTAATTGGCGCTCCTTTGGTTTAACGATTTCTTTCACATGTTTCTTCCGAAGTTTGGAAGGGTATTTTTTGTATAAAGAAGCATATCAGTTTGGACTCCCCCTTACATTTTCTTCCAGTCATTTCATTTAACATTAATAGATGGTAGCATTACAAAGCATTCATTATATTTGATATTTAATGGTGTGATTATAAATACTTGAGGGTTAATAAAATAGAGACATAAAGAATTTGTGACATAATTATATGATGTCTTAAGCACTGATTCCTTATCACAACTAAGGGATTGTCTCTTAAGGTACAACAGTGCCCATCTTATCTTGATAAGCAACTTAAACTTATTAAGGATTTCTACTCTACCATGGGTATGTCTGTTAACACTGACAAAAAAAAGTTATGATTATCAAATCCAAGAAGGACACTTATGATAATTTTATGTATGAGAATAGTAACTTGGAGGAAATGTCTTCTTACAAGTACCTAGGAATTGATATTCATCACAAGCTCAACTATAACCATAGCATTCATAAAAGGATTAATGGGGGGTGGAAAGATTATTTTGGTCTTGAAAATAATTGTAAAACGACAAACCTCGTAATGCGGGATAGAAAGAAGTTCCTCTTTGAAACTTTAGTCACTCCTGGTATCTTATATGGATGTGAGGTTTGGGGTTGCAGCATCTCCAAAGAATCCTGGAGAAATATTGAGCAAATCCAGAAGCATTTTATAACTTATAACCTTAAAATTAAAAGAAATACACCTTATCCTATTCTCCTTATATAAGTGGGTCTTTCCCCTATCAAGAGCCTAGCTATGACTAGGCTTATGTTGTACAAGCACAAGCTCAATAGCATAGGAGACCATAGACTTCCTAAGCTAGCTTTAAATTCCAGCCAAAACCACCTAAGGCTTAAACGAGGTTGGTATAAAGACACCAGGGCCTGGTTAAACCATTGGGATATCGGCAAGAATGTTACATTGCAAAACATTAATAACATTAAAAAAATTGTTACTTCTAATTTCAAAGAAAATATGTGGTGTGAGAAAGATCTAGCAGCTAAAAGAAAATTAAGATATTATAAGGAGGTCATCAACCCCACCCTAGAAGAACAAAAGTATCCATCTGTTTTAACTAGCTCAAAGAGGAAAATTAATATAGCCAAGATTAGAACGAACTCTCATGAGCTTCATAGTGAAACAGGTCATTGGACAATTCCTAAAACACCATGGATGGAAAGGATTTGCCATCTCTGTGAGAATATGAACATCGAGGATGAAAATCACTTCCTCTTAGAGTGCCCCGTGTACAACCACATTAGAGCTCAATTTCATAATCTTTGTTGCAATACTAACCTTCCTAGCCTTTTAAGATGTCAAAATTATAGTGAGCTCGGGAGGCTTCTCTCCAAGCTTTTTGAGCATAGGAATAAAATCTTAAATAAAACTAAATAACTCTTTTCTTTAGGTCCGATAGACCAAATATTGGTCTTAGTGGACATTAACCACCACCATCATCATCATCAATAATAATATAGTATAATATGAACTCAAGTAAAAAAAATAAAAAAATAAAAAAATTCATTAATTCAATTTGTTGTATTGTAGTTTTCTTTTTTATTGATAAAATTACACACATATACATTAAAATATATTTAAATAATAATGATTCACATTTCATAAAATATAATTAAGAAAACATATAAAAAATTAATAACTATATTATGTAAGAGTAAATCAACATACAAACTGCTATGCTTTAACATAAAACATTTAAAAAAAACATTTCATATAAAAAAAAATGATAATACTCCAAAATGGAGCACTCTCATACATCTAACAATAAAACTAATACTAGATTTTGTTGAAGAATTATTTTCTTTATACTAATATAAAAGTTGCAAGTCATCAAATTCTTCTTATAATTGGGGAGTTTTCCCCTCCCATGCCTCAATGTGTAGAATTCTAAGTTATGCCTTAATATCGAACCAATCCACCAATACTTTAGAGTCTCCTACCTACTTAAAAGTTTTAATCTGTTTCCAAATTTCCAACCATAAAGCACATCACATTGTCAGCAATTTTGTAATTAAATTTTTCCATCACCCAATGCCACCTTACACTTTAGAATTATTTTCTTTATACTAATATAAAAGTTGCAAGTCATCAAATTCTTCTTATAATTGGGGAATTTTCCCCTCCCATGCCTCAATATGTAGAATTCTAAGTTATGCCTTTATATCCAACCAATCCACCAATACTTTAGAGTCTCGTACCTACTTAAAAGTTTTAATCTCATTCCAAATTTCCAACCATAAAGCACATCACATTGCAAGCAATTTTGTAATTAAATTTGTCCTTCACCCAATGCCACCTTACACTTTAGAACTAGATTTTGTTGAAGAAAGATAACAACACCAACAAACTGTGAAGGGCCTTAGAACATGGGGATAAGCTAGCAGAAAAATGTAAAACATGTTTGGCATGTGACCTTCGAACATGTTAATGGCTTCCTTGCTAGTTGAGTTCGAGCTCAAGATCCTCAAAAGAGTTCCTAGTGGTGATTTTAGTTCATACTATCTTTATTTTAATTTCTTAGTAAAATAAATGGAACTATATTTCGTTTAGATTTCGAAAAAGACATTTAAGAGAATTACTTTGCATTTTTTTGCATCACATAAAGAATTTTCCAAGATTTTCGTTCTTCTTCATCTTGGATGAATTAAAAAAAAAAACATTTAGCATGGTTACTTCATCTTGGATGAATTAAAAAAAAAAACATTTAGCATGGTTACTTTATAAAAAAATTCGTATTTTTGGTTTTTTAGGGGTTCTTGATAATGTTGAATCCATTTCCACTATAAAAATAACAATTCAACCACCCCAACATTCAAGTTTTTTGAAAAAAAAATTATCTTATTCTGAAAATAAATGTGCCGTCAGAGTGAATTTGTGTTTGTGGTGTCTATATACAAGGCCATTGGAATAATCTTGTGCCCTCTATTTTATCTCTCCAACATTAATGCAAAATAACACAAAATCCACAGTAATAGTTTGTCATGCCAATCTTTCACAAACAAAACAGGAATGATAGTAACAAATATATCATTGGCGAGTGCAATAGAAATGTTTAGCTAGTGTAAATGTCTTTCGTCAATGTGATGGCATAGTTGGAACTGTATTTTCCAATGATTGAAATATAAAGCCAATGGCCTTTATATGCATCTCTTAAGACATGCTTGAAATATAAATCCAATGGTCTTTATATGCATCTCTTAAAGTTTTTCGGTGATTGTCAAGGAAACACTAGAATATACATTATGTAAAATTAAACAACCTGAAATGTTAGAATGTAAAATTGTGAAAATCTTGATTATTATTTTGAAATTCTATATTTAAAATTAAAAATGGTGTAAGAATTAGAGGTTTTTTTATTACAAATTTTGTGTGAATGTAGAGTTTTAGTAAAAATGAATATTTGTTTGTCATAGTGAATGTAAATAAATTTATTTAGTTATTCGTATTTTATAAATAAAAAAAATGATTATTTGTGTTCTTAACTTTTTGAAATTATTTAGAGGATCTTCCAAATTTTCTATTCCTTTTGTGTATACTTGCATTTTTTGGGACAATTGCTAGTAACAAAACTAATTTAGAGATATATGTGACTGAAATGGGCTACAATTATTTAATTAATGGTGTAGTCTAATTCATAGAGGAAATGGTTATCTTAAGATATTTTTTGGTTAATTTAACCCAAATAAGATATAGATTTTTAAAAACTTTTGTAAAGTTAGAGTGTGTTAAGAATTTTTCAAGATATTGAATGTATTTATGCATTCAAAAATACAATTTAAACCATAACAAAAATTACATTCTTTTAAAAATTATATTTTAAACCACAACAGAAATTACATTCTTTTAAAAATTGTATAACAAAATTCATTTGAAAAGAAAAAATTTATTTCATCTATAAATTAACCCTAACACTATGCGTTAATGAATCACACAGCTAGCCAAAATACAATACATTAGGAAACAAGTGTAAGAAATGTTGAGGAGTTTCGAAACCTGCAGTCATATCTTCCAGCACCCTCTCTCATCTGTGTCTTGCAATCAACGTTAACGTGTCGACTCATTAAACTCTGCAACGTCACATCATAACAGAAGAAGAAATGCGAGTGATGAAGAGGCCGTTATATAAATATGAAGCACTAAAATGGAATTTCTAATCACATGCAGTCGTAAACCATCTGAAATAACATGCCCAGGAAAATCATACACTTCCAGCAATTATAAAACTCGCGTCCCATTTAAAAAAAAGTGCAAAATTCCTGGACCTCGCTTGGCTCGTGTGCTCTAATTTCTGAATAAGTTATTGAGTTAGTCCAGCAACAAAAATGTTAAATGCAATAAAAAAGGGTACAATATGCCATTGTGACATGATCGAATCTTACCAGGTACATAAATTAATGAAAAAGTTACTTAAACGATCTGCCATTGTGCATATCGCCTAGAACACCTGAACGAGAAGAGAGAGAGAACGTCCTCCTCTTCCCCACTCCAAATATGTGAGATGGATCACTGGAGATTGAATATCAGTGGACGTGCTCTCTCTCTTCTGGTTCAGATTCTGGAGAGGCCTCCATAGATCAATGAGGCATTTCAATTCAATGTGAGGAAATGGCAAACAAACCTCACGTATATATAGGACTTCAACTCACTGTATGGAATTGTGTAGGTCCAAACGAAATCCCGTTCGGCTGTCTAATTGCAATGGTCATTGATGGTTTAGTTCAAAACTTTCGGTTGCAAGTGGGCGTGTGCAGCCAATCGGAGTTTCTATCCCTGGACCGAATTCAATGTATGCGATGAAATTTCTGGGCGATAGTGTCATACAGAAAGAATAATGGAGAATTTGTTGGCAGTCACACAGATTTACAATCAAAAAATTCTCTGAAGATGACGTGAGCGCTGCTTTACACACAATTTGGAAATGGCGCCGACAAAATGTATTCATGGTGGCTATCAAATTTTCTCCCGGCGAGAACGATTGCATTTGCCGTCAACTAAATCAATCATAATCTGCTGCATGTTCAAGTTAACTTAAGAATCAAGTCGCAATTTTAACATTTCTTCGGGATAAATTTACTTTCTTCACATAAATGAATCTCGAAAGCTTCGTTACAATTTAGTTATTAAATCAGTATTGAAAACTTAACCTAACATAAACGTTTATAGGAGAAGGGAGAAATGACATATGTACAAGGGTGGTTTATGGATATTAAAATGAACAACTTTTATTTCTGTTTGAGAAATTTGAGAAAATATGAGATCTAGAGCTAGCTCTTTAAAAACTCTGCCTTTAGAACTTGTAGAAGTTAACAGTCAACAACAGTTAAAACTTGAAAATCAACCTAGACTATCTTAATATCACTGTACATAATCTAGATTATTAATATCCATTACATCATAAAACACTCCACTTTTAACATTTTACAAGATTACAAGCATCATGTAAGGTGTAAATTTAGGTACATTAATGAAATACATTGGGCTGATTTAAATATTACAATAATTTTGAGTTGCTGAATTCTGTGTGAGTTTCTTAATTCTGTTCATTTTGTTGCAATTAACTCAAATAAAACGTGTTCTGGAAATACACTGCACAAAATACCTGAATTAATTTAAGTATCATAATTGAGATGTACATAGAAACATTTATAATGTAATTATAAAAAATTAAATATATAAAGTACATGTATGGAGGGAAAACACAGAGTATAAGAGACCAAGGATATTTGTACAAGAGGGTTTTTCTTGAATTATAAAAGAATAGATTTGTGTAAGAAAATATAAATCTAATTATACTTTGAACTAAGTTAAGAAATTCAAACTAGTGATTCTAAAAACCCTAGAATTTTAGGCTGTAAATATATATAAGAATCAAAGGCAAATGGAATGAAATAAACGAAATTATATACCTTTGTTATCAAATTTGGAGTTGGATGTAAATTATGGATTTGTGCAACAGAAGCTTGAAAAGAAAGAAATTCTAGATCTTTGTTATAGTTTCCAAGGGTGACATGAAGGATCGAAACAAGGGAAATAGAAAATCAACCAAAAAAATAAAGAAATTAAAAAGAACAAAATTGGAAATACATAAGAGTGAAATTGAAATTGAATTTCATTAATAATGAGGTAAATTAAGTCTTCTCTGGTATTATTATTAGAATTCAAAATTTCATACAGAATATCATAATGTCCATTCACGATTAGTATGAGGGTACTGGGTTGAGAAATAACATGTTTTTTCTTTCGATTCTATTATATTAGTACAAAAGTAATATATTCATCCTCTCTATCAAATGATAGCAAGAAGGAAACAAAGGAAATAAAAACCATCATCCTTTAATAGTATAGAGCTACAAGTGGATGATCAAATTTCATATGACTGTAAAGTATGAAAACTCATACACATCTAACATAAAGCTACTAATCTGAAACCATGCCAGATCCAAATCAATAATAGATCCCCATAGAACAAAACGTAAATACAGGATGAGTACTAAAGTAGTCTAGTATGCGATACGTATATTGGAGCGTCGTCCCCTCAGCAGAAATCGGAGAAAACATATATGTACAAGGGTATTGGATTGAGAAATAGCAAGTTTTTTCCTAGAAAGAAAAAACGTTGATTATATTAGATCAGTACAAGAGCAATACATTCATCCTGTCTATCAAATGACAGCAAGAAGGAAACAAAGAATATCAAAATCATCGTCCTTTAATAAGATAGAGCTATGAGCAGATGATCAAATTTCATATGATTGTAAAGTATGAAAACCCATACACATCTAACATAAAGCTACTAATCCGGAACCATGCTAGATCCAAATAAACAGTAGATGCCCACAGACCAAAACGTAAATACAGGATGAGTACTAATGTAGACTAGCATGAGATACATACATTGGAGTGTCGTCCCCTCGGCAAAAATCAGTGAAAACATATATGTACAGAGGATGGGTCCCGAAACAAAACCTTCATAAAACTGTAAATTCAATGACAGTAGCACCAAAATAAAAAAAGGAGAAGGATATATATACAGCTGGCTCGCTTGCAAAAACAGGCTCGCTTGTAGTAGATAAAACAATAGAAACAATGAAGAAGCTCAAAATTATCAAAAGGTAGATGGAGTAGAAATAGCAAGTTGTACAAATTACAGTGATTCTAGGGATTGATAATGCTGGTTTCTCGGGTTGAGAATGATATATCGTCTCTATAGATAAATGGTATTCTTTGCCTGTACTAGGTTGGCTTGTTGATCAGTTTGGTTGTGTTTCTAATTTATAGTACTCTTTTTAATATAAGTCTTATGGTTACCTTCCAACAAGCACACTTGACCTAACAGCTAAAGACAAGGATGAAATCTTCCATTTGTATAAGAAATCTCATGGGGCCTAGACCATGTTACACCAACAACTGGAGCTAGTCTTCTTGTTCAGTAAGTGTTTCATGTGACTCGTGGAATTAGGGCCATTTAAAGGATAGGTTCTGATCTTTGTGGCTTACAGTAGTTGGTCATGGCTATGGTTTAGAATTTAGTAAGATTATCATATTTAAATTTTAACGACTAATTTTATTTTTTTAACTTGCTAAAAACATAGGTTACAACGATGCATACCTGGTAATTCATAGACGATAAGAGGAAGAAGCCACAACAAGAAGACGAGGTGGGAGATCACTGAAGACGTTTAGGAGGACGCAGGCCAAATTTGCTGCGAACCAAAAAAGTTAAAATTAAATTCAAACAAAGCAACAAACAGAGAAAAAAAGAATTAAAATAAAAATCAAACATAGCAACACCTCACCTCGTCGCCGCGGCGCAGTAGAGCAACACCTCACCTCACCTTGTTGCCCCTGGAAACACACAGACGTGAGACAGACAGACGCGAGACGGACAAACGTGAGACAACAAATAGACAACGGTAATATGATCGAAACCTGTTAAGGTTTGCGGGCTGGTATATTTATAAGAACAAGTTCGACCAAACTATTTTAAATGTTTGGCCAAACTAATAGTTCGTCCGGACTATTATTTTGGTCGAACTTTTGTTGCCGGTTTTCCCATCTTCGACCAAAAATATGTTTGACCATGTCATCAATACGCCTTCAATGTAAATATTAGAATTAGTTCGGCCGAAATAATTTCGAAAGTTCAGCCGAACTCTAAAATAGTTCGACCTAACTTTTAAAAATGTTTCGTTGAACTGTTGGGAAAATGACTTTTCTACCCCCGATTCTCACAAAAGTCTAACCCACCTTCGTACCCATATATATATAAACCCTCAAGTGGTAATTTCCAAAAATTCAAGACTGACAGATACATTCTCTGTAATGGAAGGACCATAAAACAAAAACATAACTGACCAAAGGGTTCCATTATTGTGGTTGTGTAGCTATAAGAAAACCCTACATATTATTATTTTTAATTAAACTATTAACCCTACCTGACATCTGCACTTGGCCAAAAAGGATAAATTGCAACATGAAACCCTCAAATAGTAGACACTCATTATTCATACAAATATTATGTAACTTGAGAAAATGAAAGAGTTACGAACCCTAGTATGATATAAGAGCCTCCAATTCAGAGGGAAATATGTCGAGTAGACACCAAGGCGACCTGTAGGAAAAAGAGAGGGTTTACCCTCAGTTTAACTTCAACCTTGCAAGCAGAGTGAAGAGAAAGGGCTGGGTGAAGAAACCCCTTACCAGTTTGGCCAACCAAGATGAATACATGATAGAAATCTCTTTATTGGTGTGAACCAACATGCAGAGAATCTTGCATTCTAGCACAATAATATTAGACACATTCATATAAATTAATTTTTGGGAAGAATGGAAATAAACCTGTAGAAAATAATTTACCTCAAGAAGATTGGTAGACAAAGCACACTAAACTCTTGGCTAAGATTGTTGCAATCGATTAACTTTCCAACCTGGAGGCGATTTGAAGTAGATTCAGTTAGTCTGAAGGGAGAATTTAGTATAAATAAACCTTGGTAAATGAAAACAACTGTGTGGATTTCCAATGATAGGTTTAGGCAACCAGAATCCAACTTGAAGGAAGTGGAAACCAGAGAGTTGCAGAGTCGGTCTAGAATCATTCCGGAGCTAAATGAATCACAGAACTAGCGAAGGGGGTAGGGTTTCATTACCCTAACATCTAACCCTTCATCGAGCACTATCTAATTAGCTAGTGAAAGCTCGATGGTTAGGGTGAAAACCATATGTCATGTCATACTCACCGACAAAGTGAAAAGATGAGTGACCAGTGTGTTCCAAACAAGCCAAATATGTCAGTTAAGTTGGTCACCATCACACATAGTGCATAAATAATTAAACTAAATATGTGTTAAGTGGCATCAAACATCAGCTGACCCAATCCAATATTAATGTTTAATCTTACCACAAGTAAATACACAATTAATTATGATGTGATATACCAACTATGCTATGCTATGTTATTCCTTTTATAATCACCATATAATTGTGGTAGGTACCATTAAATGAATAAACCATGTGTACATTCCTTGTTGAAGGTTAATTCAATTGAAAATGTTATAAGAACATCAAATATGTTTATGAGATAACCTTGCAAAAATCAATCTACAAGAAGTTTTGTGGTATAATTATAAATAAGGTAAACCTTTGTACATTTTTATGAGTAAAACAAAGTATTACTTATTTTATAGGATATAAATAAAAATTGAGTAACTCACAGTCATTAATCCATGTGTGAATTTCCTCTAAGCAGAGACTAGTAAAATAATATATATATATATTTAGTTATGGATAGATGTTACAAGTTCTATACGTTTCCCATCCTAATTATGAGAAAATGTTCTCATCAATTAAAAAATATTATTTCTAGCCTAGGATGCACAAGGATATTGCAGAATACTTAACAAAGTGCATAGAATTATAACAAGTCAAAGTTGAACATCAACACCCTGCTAGTCTCCTGCAACCCATATCCATACCCGAATGGAAGTTGGAAGTTATTATGGTTGATTTTATCATTGGATTACCAAGATATAAGAAGCACAATGTCTCGATAATGGTACTAGTAGATAAATTCAGTAAAAAAACTCGTTTTATTCTGGTACAATATTCTTACAAGACAATTCAAGTTGTTGATATTTTCATGAAGGAAGTGTTCCGATTACATGGTATTCCTAAGGTAGTTATCTCAGATAGAGATGTAAAAATTACTTCCGCATTCTGAAAATATCTATTTACATGTTTGGGAACTAAAATTCAATTCAACACTACATACCACACACAAATGGATAGGCAAACCAAACGCATGAATCAAGTACTAGAGGATATCTTACGAAAGTATTTTTTGCAACAACCCAATAAGTGACAGGAATGTCTATATTTGGTATAATTTTCATATAATAATGAATACCGTAAATCATTGAAGATGAGCCCATTTGAGGTACTTTATGGAAGGAAATGTAGAATAAATATAAACTAGAATAGTCCTAAGAATAAATTAATGCCAAGACGAGAGATGTTGGAAGAGATGAAACAAGAAGTGAAGAAAATAAGACTAATTTTAAAATCTTGCCAAGGCAGGAAGAAAGCTTACACTGATCGGAAAAGATCCTACTGGGAATTAAAAGTTGGGGATCATGTATATGTATGGATCAAGCCTAAGAAAATCACCTTGAGATGGACTAGTTGTGCATAACTTTCCCCTCACATTTGTGGTCCTTTCCACATATTAGAAAGAATTGCACCAGTGGCTTATCGGTTAACCTTACCTAGTTACATAAGAGATCATAATTTTTTTTTATGTATCGTTATTAAAATGACACCTGCATGATCCTAGACACATTATTCATTGGCAGAATGTTCATGTAATCTTGTAATTAATTTCGTTGATCTAAGTGTAATATTTATACAATTATTATTATTATTATTTTATGTGCTGACTGTAATAGGTCGAGCCTGATGGAGACTTCTCGATAGAACCTCATCACATCCTCGAGCATAGATAAATAACACTAAGTGAACCATCACCTAGGTTAAAGTGCAATGGAAGGAATTTGGCCCATAAGAGGCTAAATGGGAAGATGAAGAATTCATGAGAGAAGCCTATCTGAAATTGTTTCAGAGATCTGAAATAAACACAAAGGATGGTCTTTTGCCTTAGGGGGGAAGATGTAACACCCTAGGATGAAACTAAGTTACAAACATTTACTTTATGTTACATTTAATTTAGTTATGTTAAATACTAGTAAAAGGAAGTAAAAAAATTGAATTGGTTTTTTTTTAAATGAATAATAATTATGTGAATAAGAAATTCAGAATTGGAAAAAAATGACTAGGAGAACGAAATCCAAACTCCATACCAATTAGGAGCAGTTGGGGACAATTAACTTCTCTTCTATATATAAAAGGAAATCTCAGTGGAGAGAAGAGGTTTTGTTCTATAAAAGAAAAGAAAAAGGAAGAAGTATGAACATTGGGAGGACGCTGCCGATGACCCTAGTGGGGAGCTAGTGGAGAAATCTGAAAAAGAAAAGCAATTTAGACTAGACTGTAGTCTTGAGGCCTAACTGGTTTGACTAAGAACTGTTGTCTACTTCTCTAGAGAGGAGCTCGGGGGAAAAGTGGACGTCATTTCTCTTCTCACAGCTAGGTGGACCATATAATTTTTGTTTTGTTCTCAGATAAGTGTTTATGTTCCTCTCAAGATGTATTTTTGAAATATTTTGTCACTATTGTTATAAATGAATTGTTAAATGAAGCTATAATCATCGGTGATTTGAATTGAATTTTGTATGTTAATATTTTTTATACAGGTCTAGTAGGTTCTGTAAGTAAGATTTTTGCATGTTATTACTGGTTATTATGAATATGGTGACCTGTAAGTAAAAAGGAATTCCTAAAATACTTTGTGGAATATGAAGATGCAAACAAGTGTAATTATAATAATCCTATATGTAAACACCGACGAAGTTACTCTTGTGCAAGAATTAAATATTGTTGAGTTATGAATGTGATGGCAGTGTTAAGGAATTAAATTGACCGTTCAAGGATGAAAAGCATAGTTACAACCTAACTGTATGAGGAGCGAAAATATTACGCTCTTGTGCATGACTGGGACTAAAATAATGTATTAAGAACCCCAAAACAAGGAAATAAAGATACGATTTTATAGGTAAATCTTGAAGAATTAAACAGTTTCATAAGAACAGATAAACTATCAAGATGAGGTCGTGAAATAGATAATCGAACAGAGCCTTGTTAACCATAACTAAGAGTTTTCTTTTATTGTTATAGAAATTTTTAATGTGGTTCAGAGGTTGAGACCCTTGTTCCGGGGTGAGCCAGAACTCAGGTCTGATCCTCTCGGGTCAACAACACCATGAAAGACTTTAGAAAAGTAATCATTTAAATTATATAAATTACAAATATCAAGGATTAAAAAGATTTTAAAAAGAACCCTTTCTTAGGTTCGAAGCAACTTAACAATCATAATAATAATACAAGTATGGGTGTATATGGACTATAGTTGAAGAGAAATTATCACTTACAGTAAAAAAAAGAGATACATTTAATTTTTGAAAGATAAACCTTCATCGTTGGAAAGAAACTAACATTTCAACAAACAAGCCATTTATACATATATATAAACCCTCAAGTGGTAATTTCTCAAAAATATAACCCGGTACATACATTCTATGTAATGGAATGACCATAAAAAAAAACCATAACCGACCAAAGGGTTCCATGGTCATGGCTGTGTAGCTATAAGTAAACCCCACACATTCTTATTGGTAATTAAACTATTAAGCCTACTTGACATCTACAGTTGGCCCAAAAGGAAAAATCACAACATGAAACCCTCAGATAGTAGAATCTCATTGTTCATACAAATATTGTGTAACTTGAGAAAATGCGAGGGTCACATAACCTAGCAGTATATAAGAGTCGTGTGTTCACAAGGAAAAATTCAGAGTAGACAACTATGCGAAATCTAGGAAAAAAAGATGGTTTACCCTCAGTTTAACTTCAACCTTGTGAGCAAAGTGAAGAGAAAGGGCTAGGTGAATAAGCCCCTTAGAAGTTTGGCCAACCGATTTTGAGACACAATAAAAATATCCTTACTGGTGTGAATCAACATGCAAAGAATCCTTGATTACAATACAATAAGATTAGAACGAAATTCATAGAAATTAATTTATGTACAAAATGAAAAAAAAAACCTATAAAAAAATTTACATGGAAAAAATTGGTAGACACATCGCGCTCGACTCCTCGATGGGGCTATCTCTATTGAGCAACTGTCTGACATGGAGGCGATGGGAATCATATTCAGTCAGCTTTAAGGGAGAATTTAGTGTAAAGAAACCTTCGTAAATGAAAATGACTTTGTGGCTTACCAAAGATAGGTTTAGTCGACCAGAATCCAACGGGAAGGAAACATAAATGAGAGAGTTACAAAGCCAGTCTGGAATCGATATAGAGCCAAATGACTGAAATAACTTCCGAAGGGGGTAGGGTTTTTTTACCCTAACCACTATCCATACATTGAGCACCGTCCGAGCGACTAGCGGAAGATTGATGGTCAAAGTGAAAGCCATATGTCGTGTCATACTCACTGACAAATACCCGTAAGGAATTCAAGAAGTTTCTGAGAGTGCAAAAGTGAATGATTGTGGCTAGTGCGTTCCAAACAAGCCAAAGGTATCGGTTAACGTGGCCATTATTGCACAAAGAGAATAAACAATTAAACCAAATATGAAGCAACATCAAACATCAGTAGACCCAATCCAATATTAATGTTTAATCTCATTACGAGTAAATAAAAAGTCAATTGTGATGTGATGTACAAACTATTCTCTTTTCTTTTTCAGTTGAAAAAACTCCTGGTTTATATAATGTACCAACACAAGAATCTATTAGATAAATCATTTTCTTACATTCATAATTGAGTTTTCCTGTAGATAAAATTTTGTCAAAGATCATCATATTGTATCATCATGTGTAAACGTTTATTAGAAAACAACATATTAACATCTAGTATATCTTAGAGTGATGCATGAAGTCTTTCAAAAATGTAACCCAAAACTTTTGATTCTCCACTCTATCTCCTCGGTCCAAATGGAGATCCTCACAGTGTCTCACTGCCTTATATTTGTGTTTACACTGCACACTCTTTTTTATCCAGAGGCAAAATTGCAGTGAGCCACATGATCTCTGTGTTGTATGTTGTCCCCCTTGCTTTAAGCACACAAATTTCCTGCCACCTTATCATTCAAAAAAATTTAACAACACCACTCGCCCCATTACCCTATGCATTAGTAAGTTCATAATGCATCTCACCAAAGATCCTAGTCAAACCTTTCTTTGATAGTCGACCCACTTGAATATTCTTCTCCCGATAAATGTGTTTAAAAGAAATGGAGGAGAAATTCCTACTCATATCTTTAATTCTATCAAGCCAAACAGTTAGATGACTAGGGTTCAATGATATTCCCTTATTCATATGGTCTATGAGGACCTGGGAATCCCCAAATACCCACAACTTGTTCAAATATAGTTTATTCGAGACCCAGACCCCATAACACCAACATTTCGACCCTCATATTATTTCCCAATCCACCATACCAATATATTTTGTAATTGCAATTTGAGAAAGTCATCAACCATGCTCCACAGCCATATCTTAAATTTTGAAATGCCTCATAAAAAAACCACCACAACAATAAATTTCAAATAGCCTCATTCTTTTTATAAATACATTATGCTATGTTATTCTATTCCTTTTAGAATCACAATATTATCATAGTAAGTACCATTAAACGAATAAACCATGTGTACACAGGCCTTGTTGAAAGTTAATTCAATGGAAATTTTTATAAGCACAACAAATATATTTATTAGGTATCATTGCAAAAATCAATCTACAACAAGTTATGTGGTATAATTATAAAGAAGGTAAACCTTTATACATGTTTATGAGTAAAGACGAGCATTCCTTATTTGCTAGGAGATAAATAAAAATTGTTTAACCGACTGTCACTAATCCATGTGTGAATTTCCTCTAAGCGGAGACTCGTAAAATAGTTTTTTTTTTTTTTTTGATAATTATGGATAGGTGTTACACACGCGGAAAATAACAGGAGAGTTGAGTTATTTATCTGTATTTCGCTGGACTAATGCGCACATTGTGTTTAATTAAAGTTGGATTCCTTTATTTTTATTTTAGTGGATGCATATTGTGTTTAATTAATGTGAGATATTTTATTGAAGAGACTCTGCAAGTAAAGTATTATTGATATAATAATATTAGAAGTAAAGTATTATTATATATAATATTATTATACATTAAAATTTGTTTAATAATTATGTTGATAAAATAGGTTTTATAATTTTAATTTAGTTATTAATAATTTTTAGGTAAATAGAAAAATCTAAAATTTATGGAATATTTTCAACTAATTTTAATTGTAGTTTTATTATCAAAGTAATTATGTTTTTAAAAATTTCATATGAATAAGTATTATATAAAATGAGTAATGGTTTTTTGGATATGTGATATTGATAAGTTATGATACTCACCCATGATATTATAACTAAATATATTTAAAGATAAAAAATTCTATGATAAAGTGGATGAATCTTAATCATTAAAAACCTTGCTACATGTTGTTTTAAATATATATATTTATTAACTTGTATATTAATTATATCTATTAAATTATATATTAATTCTTTTCAATAATAATACTAGCATTTTAAAATAAAGTTATAGTTTAATTATTTTTATCATATTTAAACTTTTAGTAAAGTAAGTGTTTTGATGTTTATCATGATGTTTATAAAATTTAATCACCATTAATGTATATTGTTGTATTAATTATGTCTAAATGTGTACTATAGTTATTTGATAATTTGCATAATTTACTATTTGATCATTTTTCTTTGTTTTCTTAGTTGATACTTTGTTATTTAAATAATATACATAATTTTATTTGTTATGTGATAATTTATATTGTAATTTTTATATTAGGTAAAGTTGAAAAATGAAAAATAAAACTAACAAAGTAGTTAACATTTCAAAATTCCATTAATGAAAAGAAAACTATATGATAACATCTTTAATTTCTAAATTTGTAATAATAATTTAATTACAAAATGAAATAATTAAAATTACAATCCTACGATAATAATTTGAATTAAAAAAATAAAATAATTAAAATAAAGTAAATAATATTTTTAGAACTTGCAACTTATAAATGATAAAAAACTATATTCTATTGACTAAGTGGCTCTCCTGGTGAGATACCTAGAGAGTGCCCAAGCACTCCACACAATGAACTAACTATTCAGTCAGAAGAGCCTCATACATATATGATTTCACACTAACGAGGTGGTTTCAACCACTCCCTAGATAGTAGGATCTCAGATCTAATCTTAGAGTTTCAATCCTATCCAAACAACTAAATCTCCATTAATTCTAACACTCCCCCTTAATGGAGAAAGGGTACAGAACGAATAACATATGCCTGTTGGTATCAATCTCAGCTAGGCTTACATAAAAACATAAAAAAATTGGTAACATAGGTTTTCATTTTAGTCTTCTTGCTTTAGAGTCCATGCTTGTTCATTCCTAGGTGAGGCTTCATCTTTAATTTTCTTGCCATGAGGTAGTGATAGACCATCTCCTCCTTTTTATGTTTTCTTCCCCAAAGACAGAACACTTGAACTCTTATCCTCCTCAATCTTGAGTGTAGGCTATCATTCTGTATATCTTGATTTCTAGTAATTAATAACACTTTAGAGGGTACAAATTTGGTAGGAGAATTTTTCCTCACACTACTTCCGGTACTGTTAAACATCTGAACATCAACGATGTTGTCTTCAACATTCATTGATGAAACTTCTATGTTGACTTCATGAAGACATGGTGTTTCAAGCCATGCTTCAATAAACTTTAATTCCTCTTCAAACTTTGTTGCTTCTTCCTTGTTGTTGTTTCTAACATCTGCACACACAGAAAAATTCATGAGATCATCATAATTTGAATTCTCTCTAGCTTTGTCTTCTTCTGCCAAGTCTTTGCAATCAACTTCATGTGGCTTGTCCAATTGATCTTAAACAATATGTTCCTCTTTACATCCTTCCTGAAGAAAATTTACCGAGTCTTCAATCTCAGGATCTTACAGGGCAGATTGTGCCTCTTGATTCTCGTGGTTATCAATAAAGCCACATTGTTTTTCTGAAATTTCTTCTCACTCAAAATGTCTTCAAATGGCCACATGAAAAAGAGATCATTGTCAAATATGTCTAAAAAATAGATATTGGAAAATTCCATCTTATTTCACTTCCAGATTTCTTTCTAACTCACCTTGGTCCTCTCAAGAGCCCCAATAACCCGTTACTATGCAGGCGGGAAACTTCTCCCTTTGGAAAATCTTCAACCGTAGAGCCTTGTGGTGCAGACTGTGGCTTCTCTACCACACACACAAATCTGAAGCAAAAACCACCAATGGAACCTGAACTTTGTAGCAGCTCTAAATTTGAGTGCTATTCTTCCACCAAATTTGAACATAGGAATTCAAAGTGGCAATTTGAATCCAGATCTCTTCTCTCAGATGAGCTCCACTGGCCACAACCTCTTCTCACCACTGACCAAATTCTTCCATGACTTCAAAAGAGAAAAAATAAAATCAAACACGCAGTAGACAAACTGTCCGACAATCCTCGTGGAGTAGAAAAAAGGAAAAAAAAAACGCAACAAAGAGAACCATTCATTAAATGATTGTGATGCCATTTACAAGAAACCTTTCCTCAGCTGCACAGATCTAACAACTTTCCCCACTAATAAATTAATATGTGAGAACTAAAAAACACAAGCTCACAATTCTTTCATCTTGTGATCTAAAGAACGTGAATTGGCCATATGGCAACCTCCGCCCTTACACCATGGCGTGGGTCAATCCTAATATCAAGGTCTCCAACAGGGTTGATAAGGAGGGCGATAGGAACCCCTCATGGGATGAGAAGCTCATGACTCCCATCAGAAACAACCCCAAACAGTCGGTTGGAACTGCACAGATTCCGGTACCATGTTAAAATAGGACCCTGAAGCTCAAACACCCCTCTGACCGTCTACAAGCTAAGCTTGTAATCCTGATCGGTTTAAGAGAAAAGCGATGGTCAGTACCCCAGTACGCACAACCCTACTGATGCAGAGGTTACAATCCAAACTAAGGTAGAGAACGGGACCCCTGGTTACCATTGCCTCTTGATCCATAGTGATCCACATTCGTAGCTCCAAATCTCTCATGGTCTTATGAAACACATAAGCCTCTGATCCTATGCTTTGATACCATGATAAAAAACAATATTATACTAACTAAGTGTCTCTCCAAGTGAGATACTTGGATAGTGCCCAAGCACTCCACACAATGGACTGACTATTCAGTCAGAAGAGCCTCATACATATAGGCTTTCACACTAACGAGGTGGTTTCAACCACTCCCTAGATAGTAGGATTTGAGACCTAATATTAGAGTCTCAATCTTATCCAAACAACTAAATCTCCATTAATTCTAAAAATAAAAGGTAATTATACTAAAGGTGTTTCTTTTTTAAATTGGTTAGGCATTGTCTATCCTTTTCATCTCCTTTTAACATTTGTCCATTTATTTTTTTGCCTAGTAAGCCAATTGACTATTTATTCAATGCCCTGCTTTCAAATGCCGAGGAAGAATGAAACATAATAATGGATTGTGCGAGACAACTCCAATTTCAGAAGACAGTTAGACAAACATGTCTTTCTTTCCAAATGTGAGAGAGTAAATGTAATTGACTAAACATCATCATCACTAAAAGATTAGCTCCAAAAACTCTCAATATGTACATAAGTGACTAGACTCTAATTTTAGGTACGTCCCACAATATTCTTTTTTTCTTTTTCCATAATAACTGAAAAATTTCCAGAGTTCCTTATACATTTAAAATGGACTAAACACTAATAGTGGAACCATAAGCATTTATAGTTTAACCTTCCCTCCACATGATTTGCACATTATAAAAAAGAGTTTTTAAGATCTAAAGAGTGATTCACATTATGAAATGTTTATATCTTTATGGAGACATTGTTAATATAGTAAAACATTATAGTTTAAAATTTTCCTCTTTTATATATCATGTTTATAGATTTATTTTAAATGTGGATTTATTATTATGTTAATAGGTTTATTATAACAATGTTTTTAAGATTTTAATTTTAATTCAAAATAATTATTATTATGTTAATAGATTTATCTAATAGCATTTTTAGGATTTAAATTTAATTATAAATCATTATTGGGTTTTAATTTAATTATAAATAATTATTAGGTGGTGGATAATAGGGATTCAACCTCCATAGAATAATTCTAGAATATTTTTAGCACAAATTAAAGGTTGATATTTATCTCATAACTAGTTATGTACTTTATGCTATTTTAATTAAATTGATTAATTGAAAAAATGGACATATGAGCATTGTGTCCTATGAACATGAGTTATGATTATTTGGGCATGTGATATTAGTAAGCCATGGAATTGGCCCATGGTATATGATTTTCTTAAACTTGGCATTGTGAGATGTATTATAAGGTAAGTGTTTTGATTCTTATAGACGTTTATTACTCATTTAATTTATATGGCTACCCTGGTTTAATTTTATATAGCATATTAATTTCTTCACATTAAGTGATTTAAAAAATCTACTTTCAAAGTTTGACCTTTGTGGATGCTTAATGTATTCCAATTTAACATAGTTTTAAGTAGTTTGTTTTCAAAGATGTTGTGATATGTGTGTAATTATTTTCGTGTAAATGTGTATAATTTTATTTAGTTTTATTTGTGTGTGTGTGTGTGTGTGTGTGTGTGTGTGTGTTACTTGTGTGTGTGTGTTACTAGCCAATATTTCCCTCAAATAATAAATAGAGCCTAATTTTTGAAATGGTTTTCAACTAATAGAAACAATCATTCTTCCAATTTTATTAAAAAATCATACAAATTAATAAATACTTACTATTTTTATTTCTACAAACTAATTATATTTTTTCATATGTGTATACACATTCAAAAAAAAAAATTATATCTATGGTTCATACTTTTAGTGATCCAATAATATCTATTGGTAGTATATGTTTAGTTATTTGATGTGCCTTACTCCACTATGAGGGATATGTGAAATTTCTTCTATACTCAATATGAAATAGACACATGTTCCTTAAATAAAAATAAAATAAAATATCTACTCAATAAAAAATAATAATATATATATATATAGATAGATAGATAGATAGTATAAAATATCAATAATGTTAGATGATCCAAATATAATAATGTAAAGTTAGGATAAAAATATTTATTAAATTAAAATATTTAATAAATATTAAAGACACTTAGAAATAGAATATTGTTAGCAAAGATAGGAATCTAGAATAGAGTCGTATCTTAGGCTCTAAAATAGGAATAAAGTTAGTAGATTGGATAGAAGATCATTTATTGTGAATGGACACTTGTTGTTTTTTCAAGTGGTCCATAACTAAATTAAGCTAGGACATATAGTCTATAAATAGGTTAGTCTCCTAATTGCAAATTAGTGGAAGTTTACGTTTGTAAACTCTTGCAATTTATTATGTAATTTATTTTCCATTCTCAATAAAATTACGTGTTTGAGGACACTTCTGTATTAATGTGGTACTAGAGCTACACTAATGCAAATGATGTGAAGGTGGAGATTTAAGCTTTGCAGAGTTTTGGAAAATTCTGCTAAAGGATGAATTGGTATGAAATCTATTCAGTTTTTTTTTAAGGGAAAATAAATTTAATTATTAAATTGATTTTAGATTTTAAATATGAAAAACCAATTTTTATATATAAGATTCAATTTGTTTTAAAAATTATATTTTCTGCGTAGTCATAAGAAACTATTGAGAATTAGATCTATGCTATGCTCTTGTAGTCATGATACTCTGTTGTAAAATCTTGGAGCTTTGTGCCGTATCTGCTATTTCTGGCCTGCTCCCTGAAAAGCTGGGTCCACGTCTCTCATAGATACAACCATATTAGACCCTACTTTCTTGATAGAATTATTACTCCACTTTTGTTTGGAAGATGTTGAGGTGATCACCTTAGGCTGTAAAGGTCCCATAGAGAGCCAATCCTCATTAAGATTTGAGCTAAGCGAAGTGGATTAAACACTTGAGGTTCAAGAATCTCGAAAGCCAACAGACCGGTCACTATGAAAAAAGCTCAGTCGACGATAGCTTATATTTTTCACTATTACACTACCTCCCTGAAGGACCCACATTACTTCATATATTTCCTCCATTTTCTATTGCCTACCAGGGTTAGTGTTAGAGTTGAAAGAAACTATCTGTAACATTTACTACATTTTTTGGCATTTGCATTCATTGGTAATCCGACATTTCTATGATATATTTCTGCTGATCAAAATCCGACACTTTTCTGTTTTTCCACAATGGGATATACCAAGGAACAAATACTAGCTCATTTACAGGAGCTTGGAATTTCCTTTGAAATTTGAAGCACAGGAGAAATACGTTGGACACGTTGAAGGTGGACACAGTAAAAACCTTGCAGATAATGTCGAAAATAGAGGCAGATTCGCGCAAGTCTGGAGCAGATCCAAAATAAGGTTAAATCTGATGATTACTCAAACCATTTTCTTCAAATCTTGGGTCAGAAATATGATTTTGTGAGCCTGTTTATCTGTGTGTGACCTGCCAGACTTATAGGTCACAGTAATCGAATTACGACGCTTGAAGAGAGACTAGTCGCGTTGCTCACAAAAATGGCATAATGATTGAAAGATAAATGATGATGGGACAAAGTGTGGCTTTCAAGGTATAAGTGGGTTAAGGGATATATTTCATGTTATTTTTTATTAATTTTTTTCTTTTATTGACAAGGAGCATTGTAATATTTTGTAAAATTTGGATTTATAAGGGAGACAATTGTATTTTTTTTGGAGTACTAAGGTGAAGTAAAAAAAAAAATGAAAATGTTGTCATTATTTTTTGAGGAATAAGTAGAATTTTTTTATTTTGGAGAAATAAGGGTTATTATTTGTAACTCAAAGAACCTTTTACTTTGAGGGGGGGTATTTTTTTTTTAAGAAGAAATTTGTAAGGGCATTGTCAAGTGGTCAAATTTTGCAAAGATTTCATTGTAAACACTCAACGAGAATTTGACTAGAGCCAAGTGCAAAGCTCAGTCATTTTTCTTCTTTTCTCAACGACTATATGAGGGTCAAGGCCAAACCCCGATAGATCGTTTTTTCTTTGCGTGCCGTGTGTCGATTTTTGTGTGGCGTGTTTCGTGTGATGAGTTGCTCAATTTTTTCTTGTGCTTGATTCTTTTGGTGCACTACTTCAACACTACCATGTCGAAGTTAATTAATTTTTTCTTTTAATCTGATAAGTTAGAAGGGGTGAAATATTATAAGACATGGAAACGTCTAATTGAAATCACTCTCATTTATAATGAATTGTGGCATGAAATATGTGATGGCAACATTAAGCCTAATAAACCAACAGATGTAGCTTCACTTGCAAAATGGGAAGTAAAAAATGCCAAGGCATTAGCTCTTATAAAGGCTTTAGTTAATAATGAAATGTACATACATATTAAAAATTCCTCATATGCATGGACTAATTTATGTACATTCAAATATCTCTTTGATACACAACCTGAATCAAAGAAGGTTGATCTTCAATTAAAATTTCTTTAACAAAAATTAACTGAAGGTGGTGATGTACTTGAGTATATTTCACAGCTTAAAAACATCAAGCAAGAAATAATAAATGCTGGTTTTCAAGCTGTCGATGAAAGTTTCTTGACTACAATTTTAATTGTTGGATTTCCATCATCATATACACATTTTTTGGAAACTTTGCAAGTCACTGGAAAGTTAGAGAAGACAAAGTTTGATGAATTGAGTGACATTTAAGCACAACATGATAAAAATTTTGGGAAGAAGAAACAAATTGGAGAAGATGTCTTCTTCACTAAAGCAAACTCAAGTAAATCCTCAGATGATAGTTCAAGAAATCGAGGAAGAGGAAATTTTGATCATATTCAAGCAGCCCAAGGTCATGGTCACAGTCAAAGCAAAGGAAACAATTTCAACAGATGCTACAATTCAGGAAGGAGAAATTTTCAAGGAAGAGGAAACAATCAAAGCAGAGGATATAATCAAGGAAGAGGACAAAGTCCAGGCAGAGGAAAAACTCATAAAAGAGGCCAAAGTAGAGGCAGAGGATAGTATCAAGGTAGAGGAAAGTATCAAGGCAGAGGATAGTCTCAAGGCAGAGGCAGAGATTTTGAGTCAAATTGTTTGCAGGAGATGTAACAAAGTTGGCCATTATGCAGAAGATTGTAGAACTTATATTGAGAAAATTCCTAAGTTTCATCCAAACTCTGCACAGTTTGCAAATGATGAAGATGATTCTGATGGTTCTGAATATGTCTTCACCAATACAGAATCAACAACTTTCCAGGTTGCAAGATTTCTTAGAAGTGATTATGAAGATGTATGGATTATGGATACAGGCGCAACTCAACACATGACTTTTCGACGAGATTTCTTTTGGAGTTTCCAACAATGTCATCTAAATTTATTCTAACTTGCTGATAAAACAAAACATACTCCTTCTGGAAAAGGTGTAGTTAAAGTTTTTTTACCTAGCATTGGAGAAAGAATGATTTCAAATGTATGGTATGTCCCAACATTTAAGAAAAAATTGTTATCTTTAGTCATGATTCAACAAGTAGGACATATGGTGCTTATGGAAGATGGCTTAGTTAAAATTAACTTAGTCAAACAAAACATGAAAATGGTAATGATAGGTTATGAAGATGGAAAACTGTTAAGGATGAAAGAGACAGTTATTCCAAGAAATTATGACTTTGCAGGAGCAGCAAGTACATACATTTCACCGATCAGATTGTGGCATGTAAGATATGGCCATCTCAACTTTGACAGTCTCTCTCAGTTACAAAAACAGGGAATGGTTAAGGGACTTCCAACCTTCAAAAGGGAAAATGCAAAATGTGAATCTTGTATTTTTGGAAAACAACATCGACAGATTTTTCCTACAGGTTCATGGTGCGCAAACAGGCATTTGCAGTTGGTTCACAGTGATATTTGTGGACCCTTACCAACTTCGCTCAGAGGATGCAGATATTTCTTACTCTTTGTTGATGATTTAGCAGGATTACTTGGGTATATGTTTTGAAGAAAAAGTCAGAAGCATTTGAAAAGTTCAAAACGTTTTTTCAGCTTATTGAAAATGAAGTAAAGGAGAAGATTGGCACTCTTAGAACTGACAATGGCAGAGAATTCACTTCAAATGAATTCAAAATGTATTGCATGGATAATGGCATAAAACGACATATTACCAATGTCTACACTCCACAGCAAAATGGAGTAGTAGAAAGAATGAATCATACCTTGTTAGGAATGGCGCGATCTATGTTAACTTTCAAAAAGTTAAGTCCTTAATATTGGGCTGAAACAATTCATACCGCTGTCTACTTAAGAAACAGATCTTCCACTGCTTATTTAGACATAATCTCACCTTATGAAGCATGGTTTGGCTTCAAACCTCAGGTTAAACATCTCAGAGTTTTCGGATCAATATGGTATGCCTTAGTTCCAAAGGAAAAACGAACTAAGCTTGACGAACGAAGCTTGAAGTGCACAATTATTGGGTATTTTGATGAGAAGAAAGGGTACCAACTTTTGTCGAATGGGAAATTTATTGTAAGAAGAGATGTGATTTTTGATGAAAATGAGAGTAATATTTCTGAAGAAGTTGAAAGTATTCTTCAAAAGTTAGAAACAAAAAGTGATAAAAGAAATAGAAATTTACAAAGTCAACCAAATTCACAAAATTGTTATGAAGTTGAGTTTCTTTCATCTGAAAATGATTTGTCCAGTTTTTCTTCTTCACCAGCGCCATTGGGGTCTTGTAGCAGTTCATCCAACTCTCCTAGCAGCAGCAGTTCTTCTGACAATGACTCTCCACCCCCGGAACTCGCGGTTGATCAACAAAAATCAGTTTACATCAACCCTCTTTTTAATGATGGTGATTTTTCACAATCTCAAACCAGTGAACATCAATTGCCAAAATTGGTAGTTCAACTTCTAAAAGATGTAAGGCCTAATGAACAGAATAAAACAGGAACAAGGGGATCACAAAGAAATGAAAGAAATTTTTCCTTGATAGTAAATGATTTTACTGAACCTTCTACTTATCAAGAGGCAGTAAAACATAAAGAATGGGAATAGGCTATGGTTAATGAATATCAGGCAGTTCTCGACAACAACACTTGGAATATTGTTGATTGTCCCCAGAATGTTAAACCCAGCAGATGCAAATGGGTTTACCGAATTAAGTACAAGAAAAATGGCGATATCGACAAGTATAAAGCAAGACTTGTTGCTAAGGGTTTTGCGCAGTAGGAAGGGATAGATTATGAGGAAACGTTTGCTCCTATAACTAAATGGAACACCATCCAACTCACACTTGCCTTAGCAGCTCAACAAGGATGGAAATTTCATCAGATGGATGTAAAAAGTGCTTTCCTCAATGGTGATTTACAGGAAGAAGTGTACATGACCCAACCACTAGGTTTTGAAAGTGAAGAACAAGAACATAAAGTCTGCAAACTGATAAAGGCTTTATATGGGTTAAAAGAAGCTCCCTGAGCTTGGTATGCCAAAATGGATGAATAGCTTCAGAAAGTTGGTTGTCAACGAAGTGAATCTGATGATACCTTGTATGTATGCGAACAAGGTAAAAATCTAGTGATTCTAGTTATGTATGTAGATGATTTGATTATCATTGGCAACAATGATGATCACATTGCATAGGTGAAAAAGGAGATACATGCAGGTTTTAAGATGACAGATTTGGGACTACTTCACTACTATCTTGGAGTCGAAGTATTCCAACGTTTGCATCATATCTTCATTTCTCACAGTAAGTATGTAGCAAAAATTCTTCAGCAATTTGGAATGCAGGATTGCAAGCCTGTTCTTACCCCTATGGAACAAAACTTGAAACTTTCAAAATTTGAAGGGGGGGAAATGGTGGATAGCACTACTTATCGACAGTTGATTGGTAGCCTAATTTATCTGACAGCTACTTGAACGGATATTTCTTATGCCGTCAGTATTCTTTCTTTCTTTATGCAGGAACCAAGAGACAACCACTAGAATGCAGGCAAAAGAGTTCTTCATTATATCCAAGGAGCAAAATATTTTGGTGTTCTTTACAACAAGACTAAAAAATTTGTACTTGGTGGATTTTTAGATGCCGACTTTGCTGGAAGTATTGATGATAAGGCATCAACCTCATGTTATTTAATGAACATGGGGTCAGCTGCAGTATCCTGGAGTTGCAAGAAGCAGGATACAATGGCCACTTCTTCAGCAAAAGCAGAATACATATCAGCATTGGAAGCAACATGTGAGATTGTTTGGTTGCATAGAGTTTTACAGGACTTGGGATTCCTCGAGCAGAAGCTACTTCGTTATTCATTGACAATCAGTTAGCAATAAAGCTTGCCAAGAATCTAGTTTTTCATTCAAAGACAAATCATGTGGACACCAAGTATCATCATATCAGATCACTCATTGCAAAGGATGTCATCAAACCGATTTATTGTCCTTCAAAAGATCAGAACTCCGATATCTTCACCAAACCTCTTAGCAGAATAAAATTTACTAACTTCAGGGATGAACTTGGTATATGTTGTAATGTATCTTTGGATCATAGGGTGGAATTTTAGATGATCCAAATATAATAATGTAAAGTTAGGATAAAAATAATTATTAAATTACAATATTTAATAAATATTAAAAACACTTAGAAATAGAATATTGTTAGCAAAGATAGGACTCTAGAATATAGTCGTATCTTAAGCTCTAAAATAGGAATAAAGTTAGTAGATTGGATAGAAGATCATTTATTGTAAATGGACACTTGTTTTTTTTTCAAGTGGTCCATAACTAAATTAAGTTAGGACATATAGCTTATAAATAGGTTAGTCTCCTAATTGCAAATTAGTGGAAGTTGACATTTGTAAACTCTTGCAATTTATTATGTAATTTCTTTTCCATTATCAATAAAATTACGTGTCTGAGGACACTTCTGTATTAAATAATCTCACTCTCCCTGTGCTCAACCCCTATTCTTTGTTGATATTGCAACCTAGTTTGAAAGAGAGTTGGCAAGTGATTTATGAAAAAGAATTAATAACAAAAAAGTATTTTACTCTCAACCCTAAACAAATGAGTATTTGGATTCTCCCTTTTGAAAATCATATTGTTTTTAGTGCTAGAATTATATGACCAGAATTTTGGATATGTGCAACACAGATGGATGGAGTGTCTACATCTCATCAGACATGTTTTACTTCAAAATCAATAAACAACATATAATAAATATTTTGATATATATAATAGATAATATAATTTTATATTGACATGGGAAGAAATGAGTTGAAAGTAAAAAAATCTCTATTTTCATTTCCAAATGTAAAGAAGAAGAAAATGTATAATTTTTTTATTTTTAAAAAGTATTTAAATGAAAAAATTAAATAAAATATATAAATGAGAACATTAAATAAAATATTTAATATTTATATTAAATAATATATTTCAAAAACAAAAAGGTAGAATTATTTTATTTTACAAAAAATCAATAAATACATTAAATAAAAATATTTAAATATCTAGATTAACTAATATATTTTAATATTAACTTTATATACATTTACATAAAAATAAGTAAAATGGAATTATTTTAATATTAGTTATAAAGAAAACATTCCCAGGCTTATTTAAATTATATATATATATATATATATATATATATCCAAAAATAATAATTTAATTTAATTGAAAAAAAGATATTAGAATGAATATATATATATATATATATATATATATGAATTTATAAGAAAGTATGAGGGAAATAATAATAATTTAGTGTCCATAAAATGAAGCATTAAATAATATAATAATAATATAGTATAATATGAATTCAGGTAAAAAAAATAAAAAGTAAGAAATTTATTAATTCAATTTGTTGTATTGTAATCTTCCTTTATTGATAAAATTACACACATACACATTAAACTAAATTTGAATAATAATGATTCATATTTGATTAAATATGATTAATAAACATATAAATTTAATAACTACATTATGTAAGAGTAAATCAACATACAAACTACTAAGATTTAACATAAAACATTAAAAAAGACATTTGATATCAAAAACATCATGATAATACTCCAAAATGGAGCACTCTTATACATTTAACAATAAAATTAATATTATTTTCTCTATACTAATATAAAAGTTGCAAGTCATCAAATTCTTCTTATAATGGGGAATTTTCCCCTCCCATGCCTCAATATGTAGAATTCTAAGTTATGCCTTAATATCCAACCAATCCATCAATACTTTAGAGTCTCCTACCTTTAAAAGTTTTAATTTGATTCCAAATTTTCAACCACAAAGCACACCACATTGGAAGCAATTTTGTAATTAAATTTGTCCCTGGCCAAATGCTACTTGACACTTTAGAACTCTATTTTGTTGAAGAAAGATAACAACACCAACAAAATGTGAAGAGCCTTAGAACATGGAGATAAGCTAGCCGAAAAATGTAAAACATGTTTGGCATGTGACCTTCGAATGTGTTAATGGCTTCCTTGCCAGTTGAGTTCGAGCTCAAGATCCCCAAGTTCCTAGTGGTAATTTTAGTTCATACTACCTCCATTCTAATTTATTAGTAGATCCGCATAAGAGTTCCTAGTGGTAATTTTAGTTCATACTACCTCCATTCTAATTTATTAGTAAAACAATGGAACTATGTTTGGTTTAGATTTCGGAAAAGACATTTAAGAGAATTACTTTGCATTTTCCTCATTTTGGATGAATTTAAAAATAAAAACATTTAGCATAATTACTTTATAAAAAATTCAGGATTTTGGGTTTTTTATGGATTCTTGATGGTGTTGAATCCATTTCCGCCATTAAAGCCAATTCAAACACCCCAACATTCATTTTTTTTGAAAAAAAAATATCACATTCTGAAAAGAAATGTGTAGTCCAAGTGAATTTGTGGTGTCTATATACAATGCCATTGGAATAATATTGTGCCCTCTATTTTATCTCACCAACAATCACTCAAAATAACACAAAATCCACAATAATAATTCGTCATGCCAATATTTCATAAACAAAACAAAAATTATAATAATAAATATATCATCAAGAGTCACAAACACAATTTCTCAAAAAAAAAAAGCACACAATAGAAATGTTTAGCTAGTGTAAATGTCTTTCCTCAGTGTGATGGTATAGTTGGAACTGTATTTTCCAATGATTGAAATATAAAGCCAATGTCCTCTTGAAATATAAATCCAATGGTCTTTATATGCATCTCTTAAAGTATTTTGGTGACTAGCACGATTGTCAAGGAAACACTCTAATATGCATTCACATTATTTAAAATTAAATAACATGAAATGTTAGAATGTAAAATTTTGAAATTATATATTTAAAATTAAAAAAGGTGTAAAAAAGGTTTTTTTATTAGAAAATTTGTGTGAATGTAGAGTTTTAGTAAAAATAATATTTAATTGTCATCCTGAATGTAAATAAACTAATTTAGTTATTTGTATTTTATAAATAAAAAATTATGATTATTTGTGTTATTAACTTTTTAAAATTATGTAGAGGATCTTTCCGAATCTTCTTTTCCTTTTGTGTATCTTTACACTTTTTGGACAATTGCTAGTAACAAAACTAATTTATAGATATATGTGAGGAAATGGGCTAAGACTATTTAATTAATGGTGTAGTCTAATTTATAAAGGAAATGGTTTTTTTAAAAATAATTTTTTGGTGAATTTACCAAAATAGGATATAGATTTTTAAAAACTTGAGGAGTTATTTGTTTTGTAGAATTAGAATGTGTTCAGAGTTTTTCAAAGTCTTGAATTTATTTATCCATTCAAAAATGTATTTTAAACCACAACAAAAATTACATTGTTTTAAAATTTGTATAACTCAATTCATTTAAAAAAAAAACTATATCAACTATAAATTAACACTAACACTATGCTTTAATGAATCACACAGCTAGCGAAAATACAATACATTAAGAAAGAAGTGTAAGAAATGTTGAGTTTCGAAATCTGCAGTCATATCTTCTAGCACCCTCTCTCCTATCTGTGTCTAGCAATCAGCGTTAACGTCTCCACTCATTATACTCTGCAATGTCACATCATAACAGAAGAAGAAATGCGAGTGATGAAGAGGCCGTCACATCATAACAGAAGAAGAAATGCGAGCGATGAAGAGGCCGTTATATAAATATGAAGCACTAAAATGGAATTTCTAATCACATGCTGTCGTAAACCATCTGAAATAACATGCCCAGGAAAATCATACACTTCCAGCAATTATAAAACTCGCGTCCCATTTAAAAAAAATGCAAAATTCCTGCACCTCGCTTGGCTCGTGTGCTCTAATTTCCGAATAAGTTATTGAGTTAGTCTAGCAACAAAATGTTAAATGCAATAAAAAAAAAAGTACAATATACCAGTGTAGCATGATCGAATCTTACCAGGTACATAAATTAATGAAAAAGTTGCTTAAACAATCTGCCATTGTGCATATCGCCAAAAACACCTGAACGAGAAGAGAGAGAGAACGTCCTCCTCTTCCCCACTCCAAATATGTGAGACGGATCACTGGAGATTGAATATCAGAGGACGTGCTCTCTCTCTTCTGGTTCAGATTCTGGTGAGGCCTCCATAGATCAATGAGGCATTTCAATTCAATGTGAGGAAATGGCAAACAAACCTCACGTATATATAGGACTTCAACTCACTGTATGGAATTGTGTAGGTCCAAACGAAATCCCGTTAGGTTGTCTACTTGCGATGGTCAATGATGGTTTAGTTCAAAACTTTCGGCTGCAAGTGGGCGTGTGCAACCAATCGGAGTTTCTATCCCTGGACCGAATTCAATGTATGCGATGAACTTTCTGGGCGATAGTGTCCTACAGAAAGAATAATGGAGAATTTGTTGGCAGTCACACACATTAACAATTGAAAAATTCTTTGAAGATGACGTGAGCGATGCTTTGCACACAATTTGGAGAGGGCGCCGACAAAATGTATTCATGGTGGCTACCAAATTTTCTCCAGGGGAGACCGATTGCATTTGCAGTCAACTAAATCAATCATGATCTGCTGTCCACCTTCAAGTTAACTTAAGGAGTTGTCTACTTAGTGAATGGAATAGCTCTGATGGCAGTTTGTTTTGCTGGAATTTGGTCAGTTAAAATTTAAAAAATTAGGTAGTTGGAGTGTTTGGAATCCATTTTTGACAATGGAAATGGATCTAGCCCTATCAAAAACTGTTAAATCACTCAAAATACTAAAGTTTAACAACTGTAAACAAGATTATGATAAAATCTTTGCCAAATTCTAAGCCAAAACATTGCCGATGTAAACTACGCGTTAACTTAAAAGATCAAGTCGCAATTTTAACATTTCTTCCGAATAAATTTACTTTCTTCACATAAATGAATCTCGAAAGCTTCGTTACAATTTAGTTATTACATCAGTATCGAAAACTTAACCTAACACTAATCCTCATTAATAGCATTTAATGTACTGACTTAAATTATTCAAGATAAATGGAAAGGGATAAGGGATTGCATTTTTCGCTAACTAACTCTTTCCCAAACAAAATCACTTTAAACTTATACTCCAAAAACCTCATTCTCTTGAAAATAAGAGTACATTGTCAAAATATACAATTTAATTATTTTTATTATTTATGATTAAAATATTTTTATTATATTTCATTTTACATCCAAATTTAATAAATAAATATTATTTAAAAATATATTATTTTATTATTATATTATTGGAATATTAATTTAATAATAATAATTTTTATTATTTAAAAATGTAATTATATTTATATTATATATGCCACTATCATTGTCTGTCGCCTATCATTTTGTAAATCAAGTTCACTATTCAAATATCAAATATTTTTATAGGATATGCTAATATTACTATCTCTTACTTGTTACTTTGGCAACTATCAAAGAAAGTAAAACATAGAGTCAAAGCTTTGAGAGTGTGAAAAGATTATTGCTCCAGAGTGGGGAAACCACGAGCAAGTAACAAAATAGGAAGACTTTGGGAGCTACATACTTTGAGGAAAAAAGAAAAATGAACTAAACAAAAACACTAAGAAAACATATGAACATCCTAAAGGAGGAGGCAAGAAGAGAAAATGTTGGAAAGATAAAATGCAAGGAACTTAAGCATCAAGATGGCATTGAAGTATAAGGTTAATTGGTTATTCCTCAACTTTACATGGTCGTCGAATTAGAGAGTAAAACAACGATCCCCTCTAGAGCATGGCAAGTCAACCTTCCACATTAAGCATAATATCTCTAAGCCCATCGAATCTGTACATGATATTAATACGGGTTGAATTTATGCATGAAATTGACATTAGATTATATCATAGTTACTGATATGAATAGAGGATGTTAGTAATGCTCAGCTAATTCCCCTTTCAGATTTTATAAACAAATGTCTTATGTGTCTTAAGGGTTCATGTTTTTTCTCAAATTACCAAGTCCCATTAGTGCTTTTCATGTCATTTTAGTGAGCAATTTAACATAAAAACAACAGCTAAACAACAAAAAAAAAGTACAAAACATCACCATACATAACATTAACACAAGCATTTGATGAAGGAGTTCACCCCTCCTGGGCTACATCTCCTTGGTCCAACTTCCATGGCTTGGGCCACTATATTATACTCAAATTGTCAAATTGACATGCTTACAATGCTCTTTTGCTCCTGTAACCTGTTCCAATGAATCCAGAATGGCTCCATATGGTTAGCTAGCCTCTTTCTTAGCCTGAATTGTTTGAAAATTACAAATGTTATGGCATTTTCAATTTTCCCCACTATTTTAGGCCCTAAACTAGCTAACTGTAGCTAGAAGTGGAAATCCACTGAATTTGGAGGTCTGCAAGTTAAACCACAATTAATGTTAAGTGGAGTTAAAGTGCTAATTAATCACAGTTAAGCACTAACTGTGCACTTAATTCAAAATTGAATTCGGGTTTAGGCTCATTAAACCTTAATTACAGTTAATTAATCATGTTTAATTCTTAATCCTCCATGCTATGGTTTGGAGCTCCCGCCGGCTGTCATGACGTATGGTCCTATGGACCGGGCCTGGCCCACTTTACCCTCACCACAAACTTGGTTTAATATAAATATATATATGGAAGCCTATAACTCACCTGATTAGCGTGAATTTAAACCAACGAAAATCTGGCACATCACCCCGAATATAGACCAGTGCCATGTTGCCACTCGGCAGCTTACCATTCGCCTAAAAATATCCAAAAAAAATGACCTGCACAGTCAACATGCCATGTCAACAGTACGAATTCCTCACTAGGCATCTCACTCTCATTTAAAAAAAAATTACCTATTTAACAAAGCCGTTAGATCGTGTTTCCGGGAGCATATGACGACAATTTTTTGTGAAACGAAGTGTGTCGGATTCAGAACAATGCGCACTACGTGATTGTTCATGTTCCGAGACAATTTGAGAACTTTTATTTTTGTGCATAAAAATGAGCAATTGATCATTCCTCCCCACTGGAAGCCTTTTGGACCCCAAAATATCTTTCATTACTGACCAACTGTTTTCGCCATTGCAATGTTAGAGTCGTGAAATGTATTATTACAAGCATTAACAACTTCAATGAAATAAACTTATTCATTCGATGCATATTTTTGAAAGGTCTCATTCAGAACATCTATCTGCTTGATCATAAACAAAGTCAAATTTTGACTTGCATTCTCTATTCTCTTCATTTCTCCTCCATGTATAAGAGACACACTTCTCTTCTTCTTATGCACTCTAACTATGTACTCAATTCCATCCTTAAACAAGTGATACTTTTTCTCATGGAAATGAAATATTGCTTTCCTATCATAAACATAAGGTCCTCCCAAAATAATACCTGAAATCTGAAGCGACACTACATTAATTTCAACTTCATGAAAACAATTTGAATTGATTGTAAACCTTAGGATGCACTTCCTTGTTACCTGAAATTTTTCATTCTTGCATATCCACCCTAAAGGATAAGTTATTGGATGTGTAAGGGTTTCAAGATTTAACCTCTTAACTAAGTCTTCGGAAATCAAATGAGGTTGAGAACCACTATCAAATAATGTGTCTATATTTGTATATTTTGAAACGACTGTAATATGGAAGAGTTCAATTCTTGTATCTTAAGCTTGAGTTACATTAGAACAACTTGAAGAACTAGTGCTTGTTATGTTATTACCTTTCAAAACCATTGTTGTAATATTGGTTTCATCTCCTGAATCTGAACCTAAGACATGTTCAATGATTGCAACAATTTTCTCCTTCTCTTTGGCTTTAAATTTGTTTGGCTTCAACTCTGGATGGAGTTGCCAACAACGGTTTTCATCATGACCATTCTTCAAACAATGTTTACATGTGAGTTTCTCTTTCTCTATTTTTGTAGAACCATTTTTCTTTCCTTTTCCATTAAATTTACCCTTTCGTTTACCCTCATACTCAAGGAAAATGTCACTTTTCTCATCTGCACTATGTTTCCCTCTTGCTTCTAGATGAATGGCTTGAACGCAAAGCTCATCTAAGTTTGTGGGATTGAACATGAGAATAGTATTTCTAAGATAACTATGAAAACCCCGAATATAATTAATTTTTTTTTCCTGAGGATACAAATTGACACCCAAAATAAGAGCTCTTCTCCTAAATTCATGAGAGTAATCTTGCACACTTTGCACTTTCAATTGTCTAAAATTTTTCCAGTCCATAATCATCTTTTGCATGTAAGCTAGAGGATAGAATTTCCATTTAATGACATCAATAGAATTTGACGAAGACATTAAGATCTTACCATGGTTTTTACTCTCATATTGAGTACTTGCTTCCCACCATACAAGTGTTGATCCCTCCATCCTCAAGGAAGGCAATTGAATCTTTATGTCATCTTCTCGAAGGTTCTGAATTTTGCAATAAACCTCTAACTGACGAATCCAATTATTCATCTTGTTTGCATTCACTTCGCCATTATGGGTGAAAATGTGAATTTGGGTTATACATTTTTCCCTTTTTTGAGAAAAAAATATCATTTTTTATGCTCTTTAACTTTCTACCAGCCAAAAAAAATTTGTTTGTTTATAATTTCATTTTACGATAAAAATAAAAGTTGTCAGAAATTTAATTAGCTTTATATTACTTACTTTTTGTAATTTTTTTATACACATTTGATATGTCAACTTAACATTTGTTTTAGTGTGTGTTCTTTAACAATCAAAGGATTCATAAAAAGTCATGTTCAAAGGCGTTGGTGTATCCTTTGAAAACTTTCTGTTTTTGAGAAGAAAAATGTGTTACAACAATCTAGACAGAGTCTACTTCGGTTTCGTTATATTTAGGAAAGCAACTGATGCATACCATAATTACTAGAATTTTTTTAATTGATCCAATATGAAAAAATGCATATTTTGAATATGTTTCGACTTGCACAAAATTTCTCAACATATTAGTTATAAACTAAAAATCTAAAATCTATCCATTACAAATGACGAACCAATGTAATGAACCATACATTTTTCAATTTTTTTTACAGTGTATTTTGGAAGAAATATAATTTTGATTTCACTGAATCATAATGACCTTCAAGAATTGTTTTCACCCATTTTATTAAAAAATTAATTAAAATTAGTAAATATTTATGAAATTTCATAAAAGTTATATTTCCTGAAAGTAGATTGAATTCTGCAAATGCTTGTCTTGGTTTCGATAGTTAATTCATAAAGTTTCATGGAGTTTAATCATTCCAAAGTTGAAGAAATGTGTTCAGAGCTGAGCTGTTGCGTAATTGCAGACGTGTTAGTATGACCAAAATTTAAAAAAGTTCAGTCGAATTGTTTTTTGTCCCGACGACCCGTCAATTCTAATGACACAAAAGTTTGGCCAAAGTTTTTACATAAGTTCGGCCAAAATTTTAATTGACTTTACATTGGCCGGAAATTTTGATGAAGCCCCTCCAAAAGAACATTTTGTGGCCATATAAATAGCCGAAAAATGGAATCATTAATGAGAGTGTAAGTTTCTGTGATCCATAACATTTTAATTATAAGTCTTCCAAGAAATCACATAAGAAATTTTGGAACCGACGCGTTTCGAACTACCAACTGTAGTTCATCATCAAGATAGTGAAGATTGGCTAATCTCACATACACATTTATACCAGGAAGAGAGAGGCAATAGTCAAAACCTAAAGAGTTAAAAAATGGTCAAAAATAAGAAAAAAATATAAAATAAACCAAAATATAACCAACCCATCATTAAAATTAAAAATGGTCAAAAAAAAAGAAATTAAAAAAAAAAAAAAAAAAAAAACCAAAAACATAATTCCCCATCATTAAAAACTAAAAATAATATAAAATCAAAACTAAAAACTAAAATAACCCCCCACATAAATAGGATAAATGTTTAATAAATAAATAATAAAATAAAATAAATAAATATAAATAAAAAATAAAATATAAATATAAATATAAATATAAATATAAATAAACAATAAAAATATAAATAAAAAATAAACAATAAAAATAAAATAAAAATAATTTTTTAAGTCAAAGTCATAAATTATAAATAAAAATAATAAAATAAAATCAATAAATAAATTAACAAATAAATACATGAACAAATAAATAAACAAAATTAAAAACTAGAATTAAACTACAATAAAAATAAAATAAAATAAAACAAGATAAAACTAAAAATAAAAATAAAAATAAATTAATTGTATTTTAATTTGAAATTAATTTTTTATTTTAATAAATAAATAAATTAATATAAATAAACCAATAAATAAAATAAAATAAATAATAGAATAATAGTGACAAAAAAAAGGGGACCTTTACGGGGAGTGAAGAGATGGAATCCAACAACTGCTAACTTTTCATCCGTCATCCCTGTTCAATGTGCGGGGCCCCTTTTCAATCTCAATTGCCTCCCTTAATTTCCGGTGATGGAAATGGTCAATCCTAGCAAGGATTTTAGCGCCCTCCATATAGATATGATGTTTCGTCTTTTCTGCATGCTCAGCTAATGCTGAGGACTTGGTTCTACCATGCCTAATATCCACAGAATGCTCTTGGATCCTTTTATTAATCGATCGACCAGTTTCACCAATGTAGAGAGTGCCACAAGAGCACGGGATCAAATAAACACCTTTCACGTTTTTTGTGTCTAACTGGTCCTTAACCGATTTAAGGGAGCCTTGAATGGTGTTTAACGGTTTAAAAGAAGAAGAGATCCTATGCTTCCTTAAAATCCAAGTGATCTTGTCAGTAGTACCTTGAATAAAAGGTAAATGAACTCTACCAACAACATCAACACTAATCTTTTTCTGTCTAGGACCTTTGCTCGCATTCATGAAAGCCTTCAAACCCTGACTTCTGCTATAACCAGTCTCTCCGAAGACTTTAAGGAGATGGGCTTTCTCTTCATCTAAATGATCATCATCATAAATTCTAAGAGCTCTTGTAGCTAAAGTATTCAAAACTCCAAATTTCTGAGCAGGAAAATGATGAGAACAAGAATGCAGATACTGCTTTGTGTGCGTCTTCTTCCGAAAAACACGGTGCAAGAAAGAGCCATTATTATTTCTAGAGATGAGAAAATCAACGAAAGGAAGACTCCCATCAGTCTCCATTTCCATCGTGAACTTGATGGACTCAGATTGAATATTCAAGTGCTGATGGAAAGCCTCTAATTCAAGACGAACATGAGACCAATTGATGAAAGTGTCATACACAAACCGCTTCCAAACTTTGGGTTTTAAAGGGGAAGATGCCAAAGCTCTAGATTCAAAATCCTCCATAAAAAGGTTGGCCACCACAGGCGGGAGAGGGAAACCCATGGCGACACCATAGGTTTGTTCATAAAATTCTCCATCAAAACTAAAAAAGGTAGAAGTGAGGCAAATTTCCACCAAATTAGCAGTATCAAGATTAGTGATATGCCTGATAACTGTTGCTGCCTCCATGATAGGAATGTTCGTATAGAGAGAAACAACATCAAAAATAACCATAGAGTCATTAGGTTCGCAAACCTAGCTTTTTAACTCATGAACAAAAGAAGCAGAATCTTTCACGAAAGAATCTGTCTGACCAACAAGAGGCTTTAGCTTGCGGGCCAAATATTTAGCTAGGAGATAAGTGGACCCACCAATAGTATTAACAATGGGTCTAAGAGGAACACCCTCTTTATGAATCTTCGGGAGCCCATAAATCCTAGGGGTGATAGGATCGCTTTCAATGAGCTTCGAGCTCATAGAACCCACAGTGCAACCAGACTTAATAACATTGGCCACCATCTTCGAGACTTTATTAATAGGGTTCATAGAGAGCTTCTTATAACTCCCACTATTACAGAGATGGTCAAGCATATTTGCTTTATAATCCTCCTTATTCATGCTTACAATAGCGCCACCCTTATCAGCCTTAAGGAAAACAATATCAGGGTTTTTAAGGGTCTTAAGAGCCAAAAATTTAGATTTTTCGCATAATTTCGCACATTTCTTCTTTTGGGCTCATTTTGCAAAGGACTTTTTTTGGGCTTAATTTTAAAAGGACTCGTTTTGGCTTGATATTCAAAGGACATTTTTTGGAGGTATGTGATACATTTTTTGGAGGTATGTGATATTATTTTAGATGCTTTTTGGCTTAATTTTCGAAGTTAATTTTTTGGAGGTATTTGGTTTTTAGAGGTTTTTGGGCTTAATTTTCAAAATACATTTTTTGGACATTTTTTGGGCTTAAATTTCAAAGGACTCTTTTTAGGCTTAATATTGAAAGGATATTTTTTGGAGGTATTTTTTAAAGTGATATTTTTTTAGAGGCTTTTTGGGCTTAATTTTCAAAGGACATTGTTTGGAGGTATTTTGTTTTTAGAGACGTTTTTTTAGAGGTTTTTGGGCATCTTTATATGACATTTTTGGGAGGTATTTTCTAAAGTGACATTTTTAAGATGTTGGGCTTAATTTTCAATGGAAATCTTTTGGAGGTATTTTTTAAGGTGACAGTTTTTTAGAGTACGTGTTTTGGGTTGAAGTAAATATTTTATAATCATTTTTTAAAATGATTTTTTGTCTAAATTAAAAAAAAAAAAAATTGCACGACTTGGAAGGAAACATTCTGAGCTTCATTTCATTTTTAGAAGGCATTTTTTTCACGGATTTTTTAAAGTAAGTGTTTTGGGTTGAAGTATGTCTTCTGTGCAAAAATTTTAAAATGAGTTTTTTTTTAAATGAAATCTTTCATGATGCTTTTTTAAAGTGAGTTTTTGTCTAAATTTTTGAAGGAAATTTTTTGAGCTTCATACTCAATTATCATGGGAAATTGAAGGAATTGTAAGAGAAAATATGACGAATAAGAGACCCTGAGGAACGTAGAGAATAGGGGAGAAAATATCGCAAAAAAAAGAGAGAAGAACGCTAAAATATTGAAAGGTAAAATCAACCTCAACTAGAAGTTGAAGCATGTATGTAAATGTAAATATTATAAATTTGATATTTAAAATTTGACTAGTGTACTGTGAAACTTAATTTTTATTTGATGAACTAGTTTGAAAAATATTTTGCAATGTAAACATAGAGAGATACTCCTCAAAACATTGATGATGAGAAAAAAATTTTAAAAGAGAAAGTGAAAGAGATATTGAACCAATGATTGAAGATGGTGAAAATGTTGAAAGAAATTCAAGTGAAGAAATTGAATCACCAGCTATATATATATATATATATATATATATATTGAACATGTGTATTATTGAAATTATACATATTTATTAGTTTAGTTATTTATTGAGTATGTAAATTTATTATGTACATTTAATTCTAATATGTACAGATGAAATCAATATCGATGATGAGATGTTAGAAAATGTTGACACTCACACATATGGAGATAAAAAAGCTGACTATGTTATACGATATCATGTTAATCGCATTATTATTTCATTCTTAAAAGATGAAACCATGGCAATTCAAGCCCAATTGTTGAAAAGTCTCCTAACATCAAGGAAATTAAAAGAAGATATGACTTTATTGGGTATTCGAAAATCAACAAGAGATAAAAAAAAATGAAGGAAAATGTGATACAAAATATAAATAGTACTCTAAATTCAATTAGAAGATCTAGAAATAAAAGTGTTTCAGATGCACGTAGAGTAATACAAATGGCAGTGGTTTCATCAAGTACTAAAGAGAATTGCTTGGTAAAATTATGGCACAAGCATTAGGAGCCTTATGAAAAACTTTGCACAAACATTGGAAATTGCGATTGCAAATAGATGTAAATGATGAACTTGCTTATTGGAAAGTTATTTGTAGGCAACCATACAAAGATAGACTTGGAGAAAATATGAAAAAAAATAATATATGAATATTTGATGAAAAATTCACGTGTTTCACCAAAAGAAAGGGATTTGTTGCGAAGAAGAATAACATGAAATCAGTACGAAGAACTCAAAAAAATTTCTTGGACACCACTCAGATAGAGTTGTTCAACAAGTTCAAAGAAGAGAATCATGAAATTGATGTCTCGATGAGTGCTTTTGTGCAACAAAAACCATGGTATGTAAAACCTATCACTGTACGCGACACTTGTTGTTGTCGTTATCATGTGGAATTTCAGTTATATTATGACACATTCTTTAATTTTGGTAATTTTTTTTGGAAGGATTCACCTCCTCCTTCCACTATGCATGATTTCGTATCTCAAATTCTATGTGAAAGAGAAAGCCATGAATTATTTTACCAAAAGAAATGTGTTGGTGGTGAAAAATGCGATGACTGTGGAAATTTGACTAAATTTCAAAAAAAATACCATACTGATATAAATTATAAATCATTGTCCAACATGCAAATGAAATGGAAGAGATATGAATATATTCATACATCGATTCAAGGCTCAAGTAGTACTACAAGTGCTAAAAGAATTTATTTACAAGAAGAAAAAAATTTTGTGATATATTTTTTGGGAAAGTTTGAGGAAGAAATTTATAAATATACCAAGCATTCCCCTAGAGCTCGATGGCAGGACTTGCAATTCAAAAATCGCCGTGAATTTTTTCCACCAAGGACCATTTTATCAATAGTTGATTTTGTAGAAAATTACACATTTGTTCTACCAAAAGAAATTCATAGTGAATACTATCATTCTGACTAAGTCTCCATGCTTGTCCATTTTTTATATAGACATGTTGAACAAAATGTTGATCATATAGAAAGCACAAGTGAAAATCGGCATGTTATTAAAGAATATCAATTTTATATTAGTGAAATTCGTACACATGATACATACAACACTATTTTGAAAAGATTTATGACTCCTTGAAAATTCGTGGAATAAAATTCAATGAACATTGGATATGGTCATATGGATGCACAAGTCAATTAAAATCTTCACGATCATTATTTTGGTTGTTTCGTCTTCCTATGAAAACCCACAATTCCATTTGAGACTGGTCATGTAAAAGGAGAACATGATGGTGCAAGGGCATGCAGAAAACAATCACTTCAAAGATATGAAATGGACCACTCTGCAAACTGACTTGTCTCAGCTGAAGAAGTTGTTAATGGTGCATCACTGCACTAAGCCATGAGAATAACTGATCAAGGGAAGTACGAAGGTACATTCAATTTAATTTTTATTGGATTTTTAATTTTAAACAATACATTGATCAGAATTATTATCTTTGATGATATTTTGATATCATATTTATATTCTTCTTTGAATTTTCCATATAGGTTTTTTTGGCATATTGGGGTCCAAGATGTAGATAGATTGATTTTAGATGACGTTGAAACAATAAAAGAGATATGAAAATTTCATTCAATTAAAACGAAGTTGTCCAAAAATTTGTTTGCATTGGATAAAATAAAATATTCTTGTTTTTGTCATGTCTGCATAGACAACAAAAAATCCAATGATATTTGTGAAAAAAAATGTATGTAAAATATTGGCAACATACAAAACTAAATACAAAGGGGAAAATGTCCATTGCAAGCTTTGAAGAAATGAAATCAGAGGACACTACAATATCATCTGATAGTGATTGTGTTTCTGATCTTGTTAGAGAAGGCAACATTTCAATTTCTTTCAAATGATAGAGATCTAGAAATAGATAATTAAATTGAGTACACATGTTAATTTTAAAGTTAATTTTTCATGTTAATTATGATTTAAATTTAAATACATAAGTTTGTTTTATTGTGCAGGAGATTTTTTTGTTGTAGTTGCACCTACTATCAACGATGAAAATTTGAAGTATTATTTGATGCATTGCACTAAACGAAAGATGAAATTATTAGAAAACTATGATGGTAATGGTTTTACATATGACAGAGGGTCTATTATACTGAATGGTTATTTTTTGCAACAAACTAATCAAAGTGGGGATTTTTTTTACCTTCAAGACTATGAACCAGATTTCATAAGTTGTCAATATAGTCACTTAGTGTGTGCTCACACATAAAGTTGATAGAAGTTCATTCAAAGAAAAAAACAAAAATTAAGAAATGGAAAGTGTCAAAATCTGATCATGAATGGATCATTGAAGATGGCATTTCATTGGAATTTTTTGATTGAACTGCCCAACAATTTCTTCTCTTTGGATTCATCTTTTAGAACTTCCAGAACTCAACTAAAAATTGAACTGCGTGTTTATGTTATATGTACAAATGTTTGCACATGTACATTGTTTTGGTACATGCAGATGAGTAATTTATACACGTGTACACATACACATGTCTAGATTATTTACTCTCAAACGATTTAATACATTCTCTCGTACAATTTGTCATAATGTCATTATTGAAAAATGTACATATCTGTGTATCTAACATAGTTGATATAATGAAAATTTGAAGTTACACAATTTTTTTTAGACGTTTCTATTAAGTAAATTATAATATTCATTCCTAAATGAAAAATGTGTTGTACATGTTTTGTAATTTCATGTTTACTATCAACTGAAAGTAGCTTTTCTATGTACATTAATGAAAAAATTTGTGTACTGGATATATATGTTCTAATGCAATTTTAAAATTTTATGATTGTTTGACACATCTAAGAACACCTAGAATTTTATGATTTTTTTTAGATATATACATCGATATGTATTTTACTTCAATCATTTTTACATATATTCTAACATGCACTTCAATCATTTTTATGTACATATATTCATGTGAATTTTTTTTTTTTTTGTAACTTGGGCTAAACTATATTAAAAGAATGAAAAATTGTATAGAGGCAATGGGAAGAGATGGCAAGCAGTGCTTAGCCTATCCCTGCCTTGGTGATGTTCAAAAGAAACCAAGTTTGGGGTTGTCTCAAAGGAGGAAACTAACCCCTTAAGAGTGTCATCCAGTCTTGTAATAAAAAATATTTAGTGGCCCATATAAAAACAGAGGAGCTGAAGTATATCTTGAGCTGACAATAAAGGAGTTCATTCATATTTGTCCATCGCTTGGTCGAATTCCTCTATCAGGCACCCGTATTCTCTAGTAATGGCTTCCTCCTCAACTGTGGGTATTCGAGGAGGCTTCAAAGGGGTCACATGGACGATGGGAGTGATTGGGTACTCCACATCGTAATCTCTAGTCCAGACACCATCGGACTCCATAACCCAAATCACTATCTCCTCTTTAAAAAGGGGATCCATACATGTGAATTGGTTTTCAAATTGGAGGAATAACCTGTTATGAGTATTTTGACCCAACATTTCGGACTTCTTAAGTGAGTCCATCATCAGGGGTAAACGCCTAGTGTTCTTTGGAAAATTTTTGAGAATTATGGCAAAGGAATAATAATATAAATAGTAATTTTTAGTAGAAATTTTAATTCTTAATTCTCCATCGTGGGCTCATAAAATAGAAGCGGGTTGGTTTTACTGCATAAAGGCTACATAGATTGCGGAATAGTGGATTTCCTGCGTCTTCTACCCTTAGGCTTCTATAGAGGAAAAATAAAATATCCTCATGAATGTTATCAAACGCTTGAGGAGCCAACACCTCATGGCTATCAGATGTAGAGCCCTTGGTGGATTCCAATTGATGGTCATTGTCACGGTGAGAGCGGCTTGAAAACACACCTCTATAGCTGTGTATGATGGGTTTCTAATGCTGGCGCAGGGCCATGGTATGGCTTCTGACCTATACATTTTATGATTGTCTTTAGATTACATCGATATGTATTGTTCTTAAATATCATCTAAATAATATATTTACATTCTAATATTATATAAAATTCACACACATGTTCAAATGCATAGCATGTACCAATGTATGTATTTCTTAAATGTAATTTTAAATTTCCATCTAGATTCATTTTATATTTAACAAATAAAATGACAATTTGAGTTTTAAGAACAAAACATTATATCACAACATGTGAGCACATGCCAAATGTAGTTCAACTATCCAAAATATACACATTTATGTGTAAATTGTGATTTGAAATTCCCATCTAGATTCAATTCATATTTAACAAATATAATGCCAACTTCATTTTATATTTAACAAATATAGTGACAACTTGAGTTTTTAAAACAAAACATTATATCACAACATGTGATCACATGCCAAATGTAGTTCAACTATAAAAAATATACACATGTATACATGGTTTGTAATTCGAAATTTCCATCTAGAGAGATTCATTTTATATTTTTAACAAATTTATAAAATGACAACTTGAGTTTTAAAAACAAAACATTATATCACAACATGTGATCACATGCAAAATGTAGTTCAACCATCCAAAATATACACATTGTGAAAACGTAATTTGAAATTTCCATCTAGAGATTCATTTTATATTTAACAAATAAAATGACAACTTGAATTTTAAAAACAAAACATTATATCGTAAAAGAAAACATTATATCACAACATGTGATCACATGCCAAATGTAGTTCAACTATCCAAAATATACACATGCATGTACATGGTTTGTAATTTGAAATTTCCATCTAGAGAGATTCATTTTATATTTAAGATTTATAAAATGACAACTTTTTAAAAACAAAACATTATATTACAATCACATGCCAAATGTAGTTCAACCATCCAAAATATACACATTGTGAAAATGTAATCTGAAATTTGCATCTAGAGATTCATTCTATCATTAAAAAATAAAGTGACAGCTTTAGTTTTAAAAACAAAACATTATATCACAACATGATATCACATGCCAAATGTAGTTGAACTATCCAAAATATACACGTGTTTTGTAATTTGAAATTTCCATCTAGATTTGAATTTTATATTTAACAAATAAAATGACAACTTGAGTTTCAAAAACAAAACATTATATCACAACATGTGATCACATGCCAAATGTAGTTCAACTATAAAAAATATACACATGTACATGTGTTTTGTAATTTTAAATTTCCATCTTGATTCATTTTATATTAAAAAAAAAATGACAACTTGAGTTTTAAAAACAAAACAACTTCAGTTTTAAAAACAAAACATTATATATCACATGTGATCACATGCCAAATGTAACTATCCAAAATTTAAAATATTCCTTGATAAAATTAAATGTAGTTTAAAACTATATCCAAACAGTAAAATATGTCCAAAATTTGTATCACATGAATAATAAAAGTAAATAGATATAGTTCAATGTATAGTGTTACAAGTATCAAGTTATATAGAAAAGCAAATATGGTTGCATAGATAAGACTATTTATAAAAAAGTAAATTTAAGACTAGATCTATCAAACATAATGTTGCACACATGTGCACCATCAATCAAATAAAGATGGATCTAGTATCTCTGCTAGCAAAGTCCTCATCCTTGTGCTATCCTTTGAAGAATGGGGAATCTGTACACAATGTGTAAAAACATTAAAATTTAATGTTTTAAAATTGAATGAGAATAGAGAACTTCATGTTAAAAAAATAATGAAAAAAAAAACAAATCATGCAATACCTCATGTGGTTCCCTCTCCATTGTCCTTTTTTTCTTGTCCATTAAAAAAATCCTCCACAGTAACATCTTCCACATTAAACTGTACAATATATATATAAATTTTTCAAATGAAAATGCATATAAACTAATTTTAAATAATATTAAAAAATGTTAGAAAACTTGTTCAAATGGTGTCGATGTTCCTATCTCCATCATACACTCCATTGCTAGAGTCCTTGGAGAACGAAAATTATCTCCAAAAACCTAAAATTAAAAAATTTTAAAACTATAAAATAACTCAAGATCTAGATCTCATTTTCTAATAAAAAATTTGAACTTCAATTTATGACTTAAACATATAAGTGAAAAATTGAATACTTGTGATGGTGGATTGGGCACATATCCTAAGGGTGGCTCCAAAAGAAAATCTCCAGAAACCTAAAATTCAAAAACTTTAAAACTGTAAAATTACTCTAGATCTAGATCTCATTTTTTAATGGAACTTTTGAACTGCAATATATAACTTAAAAACACATTTAAGTAAAAAATTGTTCATACTTGTGATGGTGGATTTGGCACATCTCCCAAGGAATAAGAAGGTACCTCCATTGCAAAAACCTCATACGAAATCATAATCGGTTAACATTTAATTATATACATGTACATGTGCACACAATTATTTATTTTAAAAATATGTCATCATGTTTTGATATATAATAATAGATAAAAAATAATAGTACATCATCATGTTTCATTAAAAAACACTAACATGTGCCAACATATCATCTTGATGGTGATAACCATCTTGATTGTGTGATTTATGGTGAGAACCATCTTGATTGTGTGAACATGAGGCTTTGACCATGATATTAACATCTTCATTCATCAAGCGTGAGAGCTGCAAATGGTGTTCACATATATGATACATTTTTTTTGGATTAATGTGTACAAATAAATGTATGCATATATGTATTTATTACAAATTGTACATGTGTTAAAATAATCACCCTAACCATTAACACATACCGATACCATACCCTCTTCCTCATGAATAATTAGGTCCTGCCAACCATTGTGACAATTATTTGCATATGTTATGAGATCTTCAACACCCATGTTGTCTATCTCATCATTCATATGATACACAAATTTAACAAGTGCATTCTCTCGTGCTCTTTTTTGATGCAGATAAACATCAATTCCACCTAGTCCACTCTGAACATTGTCAATGAGAACATCCTTTGCTTCTCGACTAATTTAAGAAGTGGCATATATCTCTAACAAGTTTCCACATGAATAGGTCAACTAACCAATGGTGGCTCAGGGCGAGGCAACTCATCATCACGCTTAGCGCCCCTACAGTCACATAATCGAAATTTCGCAAGACCAAAAAATTTAGAGGGAAGGTCATTATAATTGGGTTTCATTCGCAAAAATAATTATGCATAAAATAATTTTGTAAAATAAAGCAGAACCTCGTCATTTCATGGGATTCTTCCATAGGCAACAAGGTGCCTATCATACAAATGGCCAGCTATATTAGGCTGCTTGAAATATTTCACCTTTATCATCTTTCTTTTAAGTCCTTCTTTGAAATTAAACTTAGGCTTGGTCATTTCTGTTGTAACTCTTTGTTTAACAGCTTCCCATGTATCGATATTCATCACTTTGTTCTTTATTTTTCTCATCACTTCCACAAAAGTATCAGTGGTTGGCCCAAGCGTTAGGTAAACATCTACTAGTTTTCTTAAAGAGTGAGTAATTATTTCTAAGCTTTCTCGACATTCAGCAAGGAGTTTCAAAGACACAAGATCTTTCTTCAATTTTGAATGAAGATGTTGACACCTTTGTAATGTGCATTATTGCATGTTTGTTTCCCAAGGTATATCGAAAATGTTAGACGAATAAGTCATGGTTGGTGTACAACCTTCTTCTTGAATAACGCGTTATGTCTTACGTATTTTTGGAGCAAAATTTGGAGAAACATTTTCACCCTCTGCATCAATATATAAAATTTTGAATAAATAAAAAAACATGTAAATTTTTTTTTACAAATTGAATGAAAATAATATTCAGATTGATGACCACCTCGATATGGTTGGGCAGCATCGTGCCCACCCTAAGACTGATGAGAATTAGAATGGCCACTGATTGGTTGACATCCAACACAACCACCCATTGATTAGCCTCCAGGGTAATGCATATCACCACCCTCATGCAATTGGCCACCACTTATTGATGGGCCTCCAGGGGAATGTGTACCACCACTAACCTCACATGACGAGAGAGAAGCTTCATAAAAAAATATGAATTTGTAATCAATTCAAAGATACATTCATACATATAAATACATGTACATATGATTGATTAAATTTGCGTGAGCCATACCATGATTGCATGAACCATGGTCATGCTCCATTGATGGAGTAGATACTCTTGTCCTCCTAACTCCTAAAAAATAAAAATGAAATTTATTTAAAACTAATTTAGCTCAAAAAGTTGATAAAAAATCAATTCCATATGTATACATGTATGTACATGGGGATAAAATTATATATATAGTCAATAAAATAAATAATTCCACATGTATACACACATGTATGTATGGAGATAAGATTATATATTCAAATTTCATTTAAAAACATGCACATTTAATATAAATACCATGAATATCCTTCGATCCATGATCCCCATCTCTCGTAGAGGCATGGGATTCTATTGATATTCGCCTTTCATCCTCCATGATAGATATTGATATATCTATAGTGGAAATTTATAATTATTTTTAAATTACTATTTAAAATAAATTCAAAATATTTCAAAAAATTAATGTAATTGAGTACATAAATTATGTAAAACACAAATTTTAAATCACTAATTGATGTGTGAAACTCAATTTAAACAAAGAATTTTGAAGTCCTCACATTTTAATTTTATAAAAATGTGAAGTTTACCAAGTTGCACTTACATGGTGGGAGCACACTTGGTATATAATTGACAAAAACACATGGTCATTAAAAATGATGCATTTATCATTTAAAAAACACACACACATCAAAGATATGTTACAATGTCCATAAATAATTTTTTAAGGGGAGCATCTCAACACTAATTCATCTATTAATTCATCTTTGAAAGATGAATCTTGAATTGGAATTACCCCATACAATAGATCACCAAACATCGTATTAACATTTGCACAATGTCTTATACTAAAATATTGAAATTGTCTAACAATATTGTTTGCTTTTCCATTTAGTTGTTTTAGCCTCTCCTTCTTAACTTGGTAGACTCTTTTCATCTAGTTGCACACAAGTTCAGAATTGGTGAAAACTACAATTTCATTTGATCCATACTCCCTAGTTGTTCCCAAGCCTTTTATCAATGACATATAATATGCCTTGTTATTTGTTATTCTTCCCAGTATATTCGTTTTCCTTTGGAGGACCTTATTAGTCACAATATTGCAAATAACATATGTAATCATTTCTTTCCCTCAATTGGGATAGAAAGAAACATCTATGCATAATGTCTATTTTTCAACCATATTTAGTGGGGTTTTTTATCCATGAAAAAAACAAATTCAATAAAATATATTAAATTAAGTTTTTTGCAAATGCATGGGAAAAATGACATGTACATGGTTTTCCTTAAAGTTTATGGGTGAAATTACATGTACATGGTTCCCAAAAACATTGGAAAATGCCTTAAAGTTTATGGGAGAAATGGCATGTACATAGTTTCCAAAAACAAAAGCATTTTTCTTATTGCAAATGCCTTAAATTTTATTGGAAAGGGCATGTACATGGTTGGGAGAAATGACATGTACATGGTTCCCCAAAACAATACCAAATACCAACTTTATGGGAGAAATGACATGTACATGGTTTGCCTTAAAGTTTTCCTTATAGTTTATGGGAGAAATGACATATTTATGGGAGATATGACATAGAAATGACATGCCTTAAAGTTTTCCTTGAGTTTATGGGAGAAATGACTCATGTCCATGGTTTTCTTTAAAGTTTGCCTTAAATTTTATGGGATAAATGACATAGAAATGACATGTACATGGTTCCAAAAACACTAGAAAATACCTTAAAGTTTATGGGAAAAAGGAGAAATGACATGTACATGATTTTCCTTAAAGTTTTCCTTGCGTTTATGGGAGAGATGACATATACATGGTTCCAAAAACGCTAGAAAATGCCTATGGGAGAAATGGCATGTACATGGTTCCAAAAACACTAGAAAATGCCTTAAGGTTTATAGGAGAAATGACATGTACATGGTTATCCTTAAATTTTGCCTTCAGTTTATGGGAGAAGTGGGAGAAATGACATTTACATGGTTATCCTTAAAGTTTTCCTTAAATTTTATGGGAGAAATGACATAGAAATGACATGTACATGGTTCCAAGAACATTAGAAAATGCCTTAAAGTAAAATTTTCCTTAAATTTTATGGGAGAAATGACATAGAACTGACATGTAAATGGTTCCAAAAACACTATCAAATGCCTTAAATTTTATGGGAGAAATGACATGTACATGGTTATCCTTAAATTTTTCCTTGAGTTTATGGGAGAAATGTGAGAAATGACATGTATGTATGGTTATCCTTAAATTTTGCCTTAAATTTTATGGGATAAATGACATAGAAATGACATGTACATGGTTCCCAAGACACTAGGAAATGCCTTAAAATTTATGGGAGAAATGACATGTACATGGTTTCTTAATGTTTGTCTTAAGTTACAACCATGGAGTGATGTTTTCATCCGAGGATGAACATTAGCTAAGAAAACCAACTATGTGCATAAGTTTAAATTGGTATGTTTATTTATGAACTTAATTGAAATAAATATGCTACTAGAAATGAAAATATAATGATAGGTTTTACAATATGGATGTAGAATAATGTTTAATATATGCATGTATGCATGTATGTCTGGTGGAGCTACTGTGTGCATGTGAAAGTTGTGTGAAGACAATCATCTTGCACACAGAAATGAAAATATAATGATAGGTTCTACAAGATGGATGTAGAGTAATTTTTAATATATGCATGTATGCATGTATGTCTAGTGGAGCTGTTGTGTGCATTTGAAATTTGTGTTAAAAAAATTATCGTGCACACTAGTATTATTAATTATAGGTTCTACAATATGGATGTAGAATAATATTTAATATATGCATGTATGCTGGAGTTGTTGTGTGTATGTGAAAGATGTGTGAAGACAATTATCCTGCACACTAGTATTATTCCTGATATGTTCTACAAAATGGATGTAGACTAATGTTTAATATATGCATGTATGCATGTATGGTGGAGCTATTGTGTGCATGTGAAAGCTGTGTGAAGACAATTATCCTACACACTAGTATTATTCATGTTAGGTTCTACAATGTATGCATGTATGTTTGGTGGAGTTGTTGTGTGCATAAGTACATTACCACAAGCGACAATATTAAGTTCTTGGGAAAAGAAATTAAAAATCACGTAATCAATATAAATATATATCTCAATAAATATCATATCAACATTAATCTTAATGCATATCCAAGTCTGCTAAAAATAAAAAAGCCCTGAGAAAATTTTACATAATCTAAGTACTTCATAAAAATTTCAAAATGTTAAATCTATTTCTAAAACAATATTTCACTATATTAACTAAAAATAAAATAATTACATAATACCTTATCTAAATTGTAAACCAATTTATTATGATAAAAATTAATTGAACCTTGTGACTATTAGATGAGGGTGATGATGTGAAGATTTAGAGGATCAATATTTCTCATGTTTGGGGTGTTGGCTTTGGTGTTGCTTCAATGTTGTGGCCATGGCAGCTCAACTTCAACAACTGTAGATCAGAATACCTTCAACGTTGTTTACCTTTAGTACTACCCTAATTACCAAAAATATGCTTAATACATAGTCTTAGTTACCTATATGATTAGAACACTTAATGGGAACAAATCTAACAGATAAGTGTAATAGAAGAAGTAAGTTACATAATTAATATAATGGTACGTGTACTAATAGTTACAAGGGTCATGTTTCACTTACCACTATTAAAACATAACCTCAAATCTGTAAGTTGATCTTAACTAGTAAGCTTCTAGTAATCAATGATGCTTGAACATAATGAATAGTATAAGCTAGTTATGATGGTTCTTACTAAGCTCACTAGTACTAGTGATTATGAAGTATCAACGTAATACAACATGTATCTCTTATGTAAACACAAAATAACCTTTAGTGAAACCACATAATTTTGAGTACTAAGTGTGATTGGAATGAGTGATTACCATTATATTTACCCATGTGTGAGTTAATATGGATATGTAAGCTCTATACAGATAAACACATGGTTTAATAGAGTAAGAAAAGATATATCATAATGAAATCTAGCTTACTCATACTATATAAGTAAGTATACAACTGGGTGATTTACAGGAATTCAGCTAAGAACAGAGCTCAATCAATCTCGATTATGGAAATACTCAAGAAGCCCACACTATGCAAACATAGTTGACACACTACATTTTCACCAACAATAGTTCTATCGTCGTGTTTTCACCTAGGACAGAGCAATATTGACCTGAGATTATTTTCTAGTTTACTATTGTGATTTGTTGAGGAGATAGGTGGTCTAAATACGCAGGAAGACTCACTTTTTAGAGAGATTATATTATTTTTTATGAAAAAAATTGGTGAAGAAATGACATGTACATGGTTTGCTGTAATGGGAATAACACTATTGTAATAAGGTAAGTTTATGGGAGAAATGACATGTACATGGTTATCCTTAAAGTTTTACTTGGGAGTAATGACATAAAAATGACATGTATATGTTTCCCAAAACACTAGAAAAATGCCTTAAAGTTTATGGGAGAAATTACATGTACATGGTTTCAAAAAACACTAACATTTTCCTTTAAAATATATTAAATTAACCTTAAAGTTTATGGGATAAATGACATGTACATGGTTTTAAAAAACACTAACATTTTTCTTAAAAATATATTAAATTAAAGTTTATGGGAGAAATGACATGTACATGTAAGTTGTAATGGGAATAACACTATTGTAATAAGGTAAGTAGTGTTCATTGTACTAGTTTTAATCAATCTAAGTTCTTATATTCATTACGATTACATAGAGTGAGATCTATCATTCTCCTTATCTCTTTGTATATAATCTTGTATATTACTAATATGATACAAGTCTTATGTGATACGTATAGTTAATTACACACATTGTCCTAAATACAACTATCCCCATGGTGCTACTACTATTGGTTTAATATCTTATGTTTATTAGTAAGCTTGCTTTAAAGTAAAACAAGGTGGAATAGGTGGATAAATTACATTGAACACTTGACTCTATGCACCTGATGTTTGTACTATTACTCATCTAGCTAAATATTAAATTAAAGTTTATGGGAGAAATGACATGTACATGTACAGTTGTAATGGGAATAATACTATTGTAATAAGGTAAGTAATGTTCCTTGTACTAGTTGTAATCAATCTAAGCTCTTGTATTCATTGTACGGTTACATGGAGTTAGATATATCATTCTCCTTATCTCTTTATATATAAAATTGTGTATATTACTGATATGATATTAGTCTTATGTGATACGTATAGTTAATTACACACATTGTCCTTAATACAGTTATCCCCATGGTGTTACTACTATTGGTTTCATATCTTATGTTGATTACTAACCTTGCTTTAAAGTTAAACAAGATGGAATAGTTGGATAAAGTACATTGAACACTTGAATCTATGCACATGATGTTTGTACTATTACTCATCTAGCTAAGTATTAAATTAAATTTTATGGGAGAAATGACATGTACATGTATAGTTGTAATGGGAATAACACTATTGTAATAAGGTAAGTAGTGTTCCTTGTACTAGTTGTAATCAACCTAAGCTCTTGTATTCATTATGGTTACATGGAGTTGGATCTATCATTCTCCTTATCTCATTTTATATAAGCTTGTGTATATTACTGATATGATACGGGTCTTATGTGATACGTATAGTTAATTACACACATTGTCCTCAATACAACTATCCCCATGGTGTTACTACTATTGGTTTCATATCTTATGTTGATTACTAACCTTGCTTTAAAGTGAAACAAGGTGGAATAGGTGGATAAAGTACATTCAACACTTGACTCTATGCATCTGACGTTTGTACTATTACTCATCTAGCTAAATATTAAATTAAAGTTTATGGGAGAAATGACATGTACGTGTACAGTTGTAATGGGAATAAGACTATTGTAATAAGGTAAGTAGTGTTCCTTTTACTAGTTGTAATCATTCTAAGCTCTTCTATTCATTATGGTTACATGGAGTTAGATCTATCATTCTCCTTATCACTTTGTATATAAGCTTTTGTATGTTACTGATATGATACAATTCTTATGTGATACATATAGTTAATTACACACATTGTCCTGAATACAACTATCCCCGCGGTGTTACTACTACTGGTTTCATATCTTATGTTGATTACTAACCTTGATTTAAAGTGAAACAAGCTGGAATAGGTGGATAAAGTACATTGAACACTTGAATCTATGCACATGATGTTTTAACTATTACTCATCTAGCTAAATATTAAATTAAAGTTTATCGGAGAAATGACATGTACATGTAGAGTTGTAATGGGAATAACACTATTGTAATAAGGTAAGTAGTGTTCCTTGTACTAGTTCTAATCAATCTAAGCTCTTATATTCATTATGGTTACATGGAGTTAGATCTATAATTCTCCTTATCTATTTGTATATAATCTTGTGTATATTACTGATATGATACGAGTCTTATGTGATATGTATAGTTAATTACACACATTGTCCTGAATGTAGCTATCCCCGTGGTGTTAATATTACTGGTTTCATATCTGATGTTGATTACTAACCTTTCTTTAAAGTGAAACAAGCTGGAATAGGCGGATAAAGTACATTTAACAGTTGACTCTATGCACCTGATGTTTGTAATATTACTCATCTAGCTAAATATTAAATTAAAGTTTATGGGAGACATGACATGTACATGTACACTTGTAATGGGAATAACACTATTGTAATAAGGTAAGTAGTGTTCCTTGTACTATTTGTAACCAGTCTAAGCTCTTGTATTCATTATGAGTACATGGAGTTATATCTATCATTCTCCTTATCTATTTTTATATAAGCTTGTGTATATTACTGATATGATATGAGTCTTATGTGATATGTATAGTTCATTACACACAATGTCCTAAATACAACCTTCCCCACGGTGTTACTACTACTAGTTTCATATCTTATGTTGATTACTAACCTTGGTTTAAAGTGAAACAAGATGGAATAGGTGGATAAAGTACATTGAATGCTTGAATATATGCACCTGATGTTTGTACTATTACTCATCTAGCTAATAGGCAGTAAGTATTTGAACAGAAGTTCAGTATCAAAGTTTATATGGAATTGTGTATAGGACATTCCATTTACCTTATAATGAATATGAATAATTAATATTTTGATGTGGAGTAGAGTTAATAAAGGTCTTATTGTTCTATGTAGAGTCTAGTAGATACTTTTCTATTAGTTAACCTAGAACATAGTTTTCATTTTAATGGGCTTATCAATATATAAAGTACATTAAGCACCTGACTCTATGCACTTGAAGCTTGTACTATTACTCATCTAGCTAATAGGTAGTAAGTATTTGAACAAAAGTTCAGTATCAAAGCCTATATGGAACTATGTATAGGACATGCCATTTACCTTATAATGAATATGGCTCATTAATATCATGATGTGGAGCAGAGATAATTAAGGTCTTATTGTTCTATGTAGAGCCTTGTAGATATTGTTCTATTAGTTAAACTAGAACATAGTTTTCTTTTTAATGGGCTTATCAATATATAAAGTGCATTTAACACTTGAATTTATGCACCTAAAGTTTGTACTATTACTCATCTAACTAATAGGAAGTAAGTGTTTGAACAGAAGTTCAGTATCAGAGTCTACATGGAACTATGTTCAGGACAATCCATGTACCTTATAATGAATACGACTCATTAATATCATGATGTGGAGCAGAGATAATTAAGGTCTTATTGTTCTATGTAGAGCCTTGTAGATATTGTTCTATTAGTTAACCTAGAACATAGTTTTAATTTTAATGGGCTTATCAGTATATAAAGTACATTGAACACTTGACTCTATGCACCTGAAGTTTGTACTATTACTCATCTAGCTAGTAGGCAGTAATTATTTAAACAAAAGTTCAATATCAAAGTCTATATGGAATGACGTATAGGACATGCCATTAACCTTATAATGAACATGACTCATTAATATCATGACGTGAAGCAGGGATAATTAAGGTCTTATTTTTCTATGTGGAGCCTTGTAGATACTATTCTATTAGTTAACCTAGAACATAGTTTTCATTTTAATGGGCTTATCAGTATCTGAACTATATCTGTGACCTCAAAAAACCCTATAGCTTCCTTCTTTCTATCTCAATATGGGAGGCCAAATGTGAGAGTTTAAAGCTTCTGTCTAATGGAAAAAGGTGCAAAGTGCTTGCTCAAAAAAGGGAGATGGATTTTTCTACGGTCAGTTGAGTTATTTTTATATTTAATATCAGCCCTTTTTCAAGTCATGCACCACTAGAAATTTTAGTAGCATCCTAATAAGAAGCAAAATTCAAGGAAGTAAAGGCAACATCCTTGTTACTACCCTAGTTTTATAATACTAAGCCAGTTCCGATTCCAATCAGAGTTGATGCAACCACTTTACTAATGATATTCTAGGTATGCAAGGAAGATAAATAGTGAACTAGAATAGTTCAGTTTGGTCCCATAGTAAGAGAGGTAGATTTTCTGAGAGTTATATTTAGGTAGAATGAGAATAACCCAGTCATAGAGGCATGTTTTCATTTTAATGGGCTTATCAGTATATGAACTTTATCTGTGACCTCAACGCAGCAACAGAGCTTATCATCTACTAGTTTTTGGATTTAATATATATAGATCATTTTTTTACTATGTTTTATTACTATGCCTTAGCTCTTTCATAATTACAGTACTAATATGGTCTATTTTTCCTCTTTATTAAGATTCATAATAGATGCAAAAGTAATGATACTAATCATGGAAATTTTATACCTTAATGAAACAGAGACGTAAATTTTTTATTTTACTTTAAAGCTATCTAGATGATATGAATATGCTAAATTCCATCTATTAAATCTCGAACAAAAATAAATTCATGGAAATGGTGAGAAGACAACGAGAGTGCGCACGACGAGTAGACAACGAGAGCGAGCACGAAGAGCAGACAACAAGAGCAACCACGACGAGCAGACAGTGAGCCTGCAAATTGCAAACACACGTGCAAACACACAGAAAATTAAAATTAAAAGAAAAAATAAAAAACATAAAGAAAAAACAGAGCATAAAAAAAATAGTGTCACCTTAGATTTCACCCCTAGTTGCCCCTGCAACAATGAGACAACAACATAGCAGCGTAATGGCAAGACAAAAAGAGAAACGACACAAACAGAGCAGTGAGAGAGTGCTCAGGGTGAGCAGACATTGAGAGCACACACGAAGAGCTGCAAAAACACCCGCAAACACAACTGCAAATACAAACAGAAAATTAAAATTAAAAAGAAAACAAAAAACATAATAAAAAAAAACAGAGCATAAAAATACCAATCCTTAGCTGGCTCCCCTAGTTGCCCCTGTAACAATGAGACACCAACACAATAGCGCAACGACGAGACAAACATAGCAGCGACTGCAACGACGAGACAAATAGAGCAGTGACCAGAGCAACGAGAAAAAAAAGTTCGGTTTGGGGGGAGGTATATTTATAACAAAAAGTTCGGCCTAACTCTTGTTGCCGATTTTCCCATCTCTAGCCAAAAATCTGTTTGTCCACATCGTCAATACAGCGTCAACATTAATGACAAAAATAGTTCAACCAAAATTTCTAAAAGTTGGGTCGAATTATGGAGAAAATGAAATTTTCCAAACACGTTTCTCACGAAAGTGTAAATCACATTCATATTTTTACCCCTATACATTGGTAGCTCAAATTTGACATCAATTTTAAGTAAGGGTGATTTTCTATCTCCTTTTGAAGTATGTGTATGAACAAATTGTAGGGTTGTAGTAGTGGAATATAATGATGAGGAAGGTGAAGATGGCGATGAGGATGATGGTGGAGTGGATGGTGGCTTCTTACCATCTCCATGGCCTCCTCCTCCTAGAGAACCCTCTCCTCTTACAGGCCTTGAAATTTCTCCTTGTATCCATAAATTCCTCTCCTCATAGAGGAATTTAACCATCTTAGTCATATCAAAGAATGCCTTCCTGAATGGTCTTTCATATTATGTCATGATAGGTTCTCCTTCATGAGACATGCTCACTGAAGACTCAACTTCAACTTGAGGATGTGTTGGTGTTGAAGACTTTGGCAACCTTGCCCTTCTTCCTCTTGACCCAACGACAGGGCTCTCAACCAACTTAACTTCTCCTCTTTTAAGTTTTAACCTTGTAAGCATGACACAAACTTGCAAACAATTAGATCCTTTTTTGCACCACAAAAACCTAAAGAAGCTACTCTGGTACCAAAAACGATCCGAATGGAGGATGTTAGTAATGCTCGGCTAATTGCCCTATCAGATTTTATAAACAAATGTCTTATGTGTGCGTAAGGGTTCAGGTTTTCTTGAAAATTATCAAGTCCCATGAGTGTTTTCCATGTCAATTTAGTGAGAAATTTAACATAAAAACAAGAGATTAAGAACAACAAATGAAGTACAAAACATCACCATACATAACATTAACACAAGTATTTGATGAAGGTATTCACCCCTCTTGGGCTACATATCTTTGGTCCAGCTTCCATGGCTTGGGCCTCTATATTATGCTCAAATTGTCAAATTCACCTGTTTATAATGCTATTTTGATCCTGTAACCTTCTCCAATGAGTCCAGAATGGCTCCTAATGGTCAGATAGTTGAGCCTGAATGAGTCGAAAATTGCAAAAGTTGTGGTATTTTCAGTTTTCCCCACTATTTTAGGCCCTAAAATAGCTAACTGTAGCTAGAACTAGGATTTTGTCGAATATGGAGGTGTGCTAGTTAAATTGAAATTAATGTTAAGAGGAGTTAAAGCACTAATTAAGCGTGGTTAAGCGCTAAATGTGCGCTTAACTTAATCTGTAGTTAAATTCAGGTGTAGGCGCATTAAACCTTGATTACAGTTAATTAACCATGTTGAAGTGTTAATCCTTCACTTTATGGTCTGAATCTCCTGTCGGCGGTCATGGCGTATGGTCCTATGGACTGGGGCTGGCCCCCATTTTAGCCCCGCCACAAAAATTGGTTTAATATAAATATATATGGAAGTTTATATATGTTAAGAACTTCCAATAGGCGAGCTGGTAATGCATTGTGTTCTGTGGCAGGAGGTCATGGGGTCGAAGCCCGACGCCTCTGCCTGGAATTTGTACCAAAACTTTTACATGAAATTTCAACTTGGGGGGGGGGGGGGTTGGCATGGGGGGCGGTTCATGTGGCAGCCCCAGGCTGCACCAAGTGTCCTCACCCAGTTGTCTAGAATTTAAACCAATGAAACTCCGCCACATCACCTTGAATACAAACCAATGTCATGCTGCCACTTGGCAACTTACCATTCACGTGAAAATTGCCAAAAAAAAAGACCTGCATAGTTAGCATGCCATGTCAATAGTACAGACTGTTGACTAGGCAACGAGCACTACGCGGTCATTTAGTTTCCAATACAATCTAAAAACTTTTATTTTAAGCATAAAACTGAGATATAATTTATTATTCTATGTCATATTTCCGTATTAACGGTAAACTTACCACTCTCTACTATATTTTAGTATGGTGTTTGCTATTTTTTTTAAATTTAACATACAATATACTATTTTTTATAATGTCTATTTTTATGACTCTTTAAATATAGAAATTACTATTTTTCATTTTTAAAATATAAAATATAAAACTTTTGATTAACGTGCGTAGTTGGAATATGGAATTCACATAACATATAATATATTTTAAAAAATAACATATGGTATATTGTTAGTTATAGCTTCTATTTTTATAACTCATTTTAAAATATAAAATATAAAATAATCAAATAAGCTAATTTATTTGTTGGTTATAGCTTCTATTTTTTATAACTTCTTTTTAAATATAAAATACTAAAGAATTAAATGAGCTAATTTACCATATTTTTTTGGCCAACACAAATAACATACACTAGATTGCTAGTTATAGCTTCTATTTTTTATAACTCTTTAAAAAAAAAACGCAAATTTACCAATTTGTTTTTTTCAATACTATTGAACTTGGTAACTATGGATTATATCCTATCAACCACAATTTTCTTGAGCAACAACCCAACATGCTAGTATAAATCAACAGTAGGTAGATAGTGATTTTGGTGGCATCATTAATTTCTTATCTCTAAAAAAAAGAGGCTATCCCAACCACGACTTCTAAATTTAGTGTGACCTTCCATAAGACATATTTCCTCCCGAATGTTTAGATGTGTATTGGCATGGAAGCTACGCGATGAAGAATTTTCTTGTAAGCATTCCGTGAAGCCCCATGAAGCTCTATGACCACCACTTCCATGCAGACAATGGTGACAACAAGCTTATTAACAAGTCATGGATACTAGTGGTAGCAAGGTGCCACAAAGACTAGGATATAGATGGGAGGGGAGTTGATAAGATGACCATGAAAGCAAGAGGCCATTAAAACTTGCTAGGTAGGCTGCAACTAGAGCTTTCTCAAGAATAGGCCTTCAATATCAATAAATGTTGTCAAAGTAGGGGGAAGTAAGAAAGAAGATGGAAGGAAACCCACCAAAGAAAGCAAACAAGAATCCTAGTGCATGGTGGGAAAATGAAGCAATAGAAGGGCGCAATGAAGCATGAGACACATGTCAAGCTAGTATTCAAGGATGAGGAGTATATTGAAGTGATCTCAATTTTCATAGACATCTATACAAGAATTGTGCAAGGGGCATTTTCCTTCCTCCTTGGGAAGCAAGGTCCCATAAATTTTGCTTGGGGTGGTAGCGTGCATAAGGAAGAGGTATCCATAAAGCATGTCATATCTATATGCACATTTAATTCATGTCATAACACTTCCATCGAGGCATGTTAAATTATTTTTTTATTTTTATAGTAAAAAACTAAAATGATTTGTGATTGACAATGTGAGATGTATTATGTTGTAAGTGTTTTAATGTGTATCCACTTCTACTAGCCATTTAATTTATATAGATACCCTAGTAACGACCTTAATAGGCATGTCTATTGTTGAATAAACATACATAATTGTAATTTAATTATCAATAATTAGACAAGTATGTGTGTCTATTTTGGAATAGACATTTCATAATTTTAATTAAATTATGAATAATTATTAGGTGAATGGTATAAATTTAACATTCATGAAACATTCTAGAATATTCATAATATTATACACTAATCAATGGTTGAGATTTATCTCCAAAGTAGTTATGTCATTTTTACTTATAATTAAATTGATTAATTGAAAAACATCACATATGAAGTGAGTTATGACTTTTTGGGCAATTGGTATTGATAAGCCATGGTATTGTAACAAAGCCTATTTATATATTAGAAATTTCCATGGTAAAGTGGAAGTTAGATTCCATGGTTAAGAATTTTGTTCCATGTCTTTTTTAGATGTATATATGTCTAACTTATACATTAATTATTTTTATCATTAATAATAATTTAAAATAAAATTACAATTTAGTCATTTTTAATGATTTTTTTTTAAAGTTTAGCAAGATGAGATGTATCATGAAGTAAGGATGAAATATTACAAAATATTTTTAGTAGTAGTCACAAATCAAAGGCTGATATTTATCACAAAAGTAGTTATGCCCTTTCTACCCTTTTAATTAAAGTGATTAATCAAAATAATTAGATATGAGCTTGTGTCATATGAACATAAGTTATGGATTTTTTGGGCATGTGGTATTAATAAGCCATGTTATTGTAACAAAACATATTTGAAGTTAAGAATCTCATGTTAAATCAAGGGTGGATATCTATGGTCAAAACAAGATGAGTTATGGATTTTTGGGGCCTGTGGTATTAATAAGCAATGGTATTGTAACACAACATATTTAAAGTTAAGAATCTCATGTTAAAGTAAGGGTGACTATCCATGAGTGAAACAATTGTTAGATAAAAACTCTTACTTCATGACACATCTCACATTGAAGATAAAACTGTGTGGAGGATGTTTAAACTTATCCAACATTTCTACTGGATAATTCACTCATCATCAAAAACTTGAAAAAAATTGATTAATTAAAAAAAATACTTATATGTTGAAAAAATAAGCCAAGTCAAATAAATTAAAATATATTGAATTATTTAATTAAATAAAAGAACGAAAAATACAAAATAGAAATTAGGAAGGCTAGAGGGAAATAAGAGACCAAGGTAAGTGAAATGTAAGGTAAATGACTAGTATAATTTCCTCTCAACCCTTCTAATTTGTATATTTTATTTTTCTTTCTTTTAATTAATTAAATAATTTATTATATATTAAAGCATTTGACTTAAAATATTATATATATATATATATATATATATATATATATATATATATATTTCAAAAGCTATTTTTTATTATTATTTTTCATTGGTTAATTTATTTTATTATTTTAATAGTATTTTTTAACTGTTAATTTCAAAAGTTTTTGCATATTAAAAAATTTACAACACCTGTTTGTAATCAATTAAAATTTTTGTTTGTAGTCAATTAAAATTTTCAAGTTTTGTTTTGATGATGGATGTAAAGTCTACCTTAAAGGTAGAAAAAGATTAAATATTTTCCATACGATTTTATAAAAAAATAAAAAATAAATAAATATTCTCAACATCTCACATTACCAATGTTGAAAAAAATCATGAAAATTAATCCGAATTATAACTTTATTTTATTTATATGTATTTCGTTGGACATTCAAAATAATAAACAGCAGAGTTGAATTATTTATATGTAGTTTATGTACATTGTGTTTAATTAAAGTAGGATTCCTTCATTTGTATTTCGCATATTGTTAATTAATGTTAGATATTTTATTGTATTTTATTATAGAGAGAGTCTATTACGTATAGAACGTATAAAGATTATATAATGATGGTAAAGTTAGTTTTATTTTATTTATATGTATTTCGTTGGACATTCAAAATAATAAACAGCAGAGTTGAATTATTTATATGTAGTGCATGTACATTGTGTTTAATTAAAGTAGGATTCCTTTATTTGTATTTCGCATATTGTTAATTAATGTTAGATATTTTATTGTATTTTATTATAGAGAGAGTCTATTACGTATAGAACGTATAAAGATTATATAATGATGATAAAGTTAGTTTAATAATTTTGTGGATAGGTATGTTTATTTAGGAATAAGGATTCTTAAGTTTAATTTAGTTATTAATAATATTCAGGTGAATAATAAAGATTTAAAGTTTTAATATTTTAAAGTATTTTTGATAATATTTATAACTTAAGAATTATGTTTAAAGTAATTAGGTTTTGTTTTTTTATTAGTTAAAAAAAAATCATATGAAATGAGTAATAGTTTTTGGGATATATGATATTGATAAGTTATTTTTTACATATTTTTATGGTATAATCATAAAAAAAATAAAAATAAAAACATAAATATTTGTGGAGAATAAACAATATATCTAGAAATATTTGAATACATTATTCGAATTGTGTCATTAACCTTATCAGCTCAATCATAACAAGATTCGACTCTCAATATATTAATAAAGTTTCCAAGGTTGAATAACACCATCATTACATTATATTCATGTTATCAGTTATGTTTATTGTTGACACATTAATTACCATATGCCAATTTGAGGCTCTTAAACCTTACATGAATTAATTTATTTGTTCTTGGAATTTGATATCTCAACGCTGACAACTGGCATCCCTACCCAAAACCCAAGTGAAGATAACTCAATACGGTTAATTGTAATGGGGTTTGATCTTTCCAGAGGTCCTTACATGTTTGTGTTGGAAGTTGTGGTGCAAGGATCTACTAGTCAGTTGATGGTTTATAGTCATAACCTATGATCAACAACTCGGGATGGATGGGCAGGATTGAGGTAATTGAAAGCCCTCCTCTGGTGTCACAAAAGGGTCATTTGGTTCCCATGTCTCTAGTGCTACAACGATCTATAATTTCTTTGCTGCACCTTGTTCTGGGCTCTGTGGTAGGTTCCTTTCCTTCTTGGCGTGATTTACCCGTTTTGCTTCCTATGGAGTATTTTGTTTCTCAGATTCATGGGCTGAGGGTTAGACTTTTGCCTAGGAGTTCTTTTATTGCAATGTTTGAGGTCGAATCACGGGGGCTTCACTATGGGAACAATACTGTAGCAAGTGGGTTCATATTCAGGGATATATAATTAGGAAAAAATGACATAATATATTGGGGGATATATAGGGTGTAATGGGCTTTTATATTGGTAGGTATAAAAAATAGAGCTCAAAGTTAATGAAAAAATGTTAATGAAAAAATGGATACCTAAAATAGAAAGTGAAAGTAGGGGCATTTTAAATTTGGAATGTGTATTGGGTTTATATTAGTAAGGGGTTAAATAATGTCATTTATAGAGGCGTTTCCAATATGTACTGAAATTAAGGGTCTTTTTTAATATTCTATATTCGCACGTGATTTGTTAGAGGTTCATTGAGTGAAGCCCCTGTGGGTCGAATGGAGCTCCTATGCTCATCTTTTATCATCTTTTTTCCATTTTTCCGAGCTCAACTTTCATTTATGTTGCAAAGCCCTTGGTCCGACATTCCTTTTTGGTGTTACATTTGATATTCCAAGATGATGCTTGATGGGGTTTTTATTTCATAATTATACAAGTACCGTAAAACCAGTCATTACTCATTCTGTTGCTTGATTTCTCCATTTATCCAAGATTCTGCCAAATTTCTCTTCAATATTTATATTTTCTCATTGGCAAGGGAACATGGTATTTGTGGAGACATGATTCCTTTTAATGGCATTAGTTGGTCCATGCTCTTCGTGCTAGGTTAGAAAATTGGTATATAAAGGGGTTCTGGAACCCTAGTCCCTATAGGGACCTAGGTGATTAGTTTTTCTACTTTGTTAGTTTTTGTTGATTTATCCACCGACACCATGTTATGGTTTCTACTATCCCAACTTATTGTTTGGATATTAATTATTCATGGAAATCACGGCATCGTGATCCTGTTGTCCTAGTAAATATTTTAATTAGTTGAAACTGACTTAGAGCTTATTGTTGTTAAATTTGAGGACAAACCATGGTCTCTATGTCATAGAGCTAACAGTTTTTAGTTGGTCATGGTGTAGTCTGTTTTATTTTAGAATAATTACATAATTACTTGGACTATGTGCAAAAAGTGCAAATGTTTTATCAAAAGTGTTTCATTTGTTCAATGTATGGTTGACTCTCTTTCTTAATGTTTGGATGTTTCACTTGTGTAAAATATGGCTATTTATTATTTATACCAGATAGTTAATTATTCTATATAGTAGATAGTTATTTTTCTTGAATTAGCCCAAGAATGTTTCACCATTCATTTGTGTGGCCTCATAGTTTTATTATTTAGTGAATAATATTTGTTTATGAATTACTCCAAAAATATTTTGTTTTTCTTTTTTCATTATTTACAGTAGTCCTAGTTATGAATGTCTAAGGGACTATTTCAAGAAGCCATTATATGGCATCTGGAAACTAACCCTCATCGATGTCAGCAAATGCTTTATCAAAAATATTCCATTTGTTCAATGTATGGTTGACTCTCTTTCTTAATGTTTGGATGTTTCACTTGTATAAAAGACGATTATTTATTCTGTATACCAGATAGTTAATTAATCGATATAGTAGATAGTTATTTTTATTGAATTAGCTTAAGAATGTTTCACCATGCATTCATGTGGTCTCACAGTTTTGTTATCTAGTGAATAATATTTGTTTATTAATTACTCCACAAATATATTGTTTTTCCTTTGTCATTATTCACAGTAGTCCTGGTTCTGAATGTATAAGGGACTATTTCAGGAAGCCACTATATGGCATCCAGAAACCAACCCTCAGAATCTCTGGATACCACTTCTTTAACCTATAATTTGTGGGTAATGTACATTATTGATTTCCCCCTTAGGGCTTATTTTTTTTTTTTCAAATTTGCATCCTTTATTTAGTTTCATCACAATTTTCTTAATCTGGTACTTGTTCCAATTGCATTCTATGTTTTTATAGGTTAAAAATTAATCGGTTGATACCCGAGACCACTTGTCCCATAAGCTAGAGTCCTAAAATACGTAAAACAATTGTTCAAACCTACACTTATGCAAAATAGAATAATATACCCTATATCATTTTTCCTTGTATCTTTTTTTATGGTTAGGGCTTCATTATCAGTTCATTCAACCTATAGAATTAGTTTGCTAGCATATCTTCATTAACCTATAGATTCTGAGTACATTCTCATATTTTCTATATCAAGCAAAGAATACACACATTATTTCTTATTCTCTATTCCACACACAACATAGAATATTTTTTTAGATTCTTTAACATTCATCCAATGAATTTTACAATATCGACATTAGTAAAACAATAAAATAAGAAAAATTCATTCCATACTAGTAAAGTGTTCTTTATTTTACCACAAATGAACACAAACAAAAACCAAGGAAGTTTCCTCCCAACCAATGAGATCAATCAACCCACTAAATCTCCCCCTGTTTAACCTTGCTTGCACGGTAGTCCTCAAGATCTTTTCCATAGAAACATGTAACTATCTGGTCCTAACTAGACTTAGTTCAGGGAAAATTTGTAATCAATAAAGGTTTACTTCCTCTGGCCAACTAGGAGAAAGAAAAAAGGAATTTTGTTGTCCCATATAGTCTTCTGGCCTTTATCATTATCAACCTCAAGTCCCCTCGAGTTCATCCACACTCTCGGTTCCTTGACCTTTATTTTTTAGTCTTTTCCTCAGGAAATAATGTGGGTAGGTAACCACATGAATCCCTAACTATCCAAATACCCGGGTTGGTGGTTTCTTTAACTTCCTCTTCTCTTGATCTTTGTATACGTAAGTTTCATTTGTACATCATATACAGATATTTTCCTAATTAATAAAATTAACATAATGTTTTAACCACATTAAAAAAAGAATATTTACAATTACAAAGGGATATGAAATATTTCACTGCTCAAGAAGAATACTATCCTGATGTTCTCAAAGCCTTAAAACAAATTTCTATGTGCTTTTGTGATAACTTACTCATCTTCCTAGGTATCTTCCTCTGGTCTAAAGTCCTTCCACTGCACTTTAACCTGGGTGATAGCTTACCTCTATAGCATTACTTCTCTCTGATCGAATATACGTAGAGGTTCGACCAAGAATTCTTCATCCAATTCTACTTGCACATTCACCATTACAGTCTTTATTAGTTTGTATACATAAAAAAATTAATAAACTCCATAAATACTCTTTCAGATATATTGTTACAATTTCTTACCTGTATTATTTACCACTTAATAAAATTTTTAGGATGGTAGTTATTTTTTTTTAATAACAAGACGTGGAACATGTTATGAATGTGAATGTGGGTGGGTTGGGCTAATTTATATGTCACGATTCCAATTCGAGCTAAAATTTGAAATGGACCACAAAATCTGGGGGCTAATTTTGCGCAACTTCCCCAATGAAGAGTTCTCTTCCTAGGTTTGACCCGAACATATACATTTTCACCTACCTGGAATTCTCAATATGTCTGCTTTCTACCTGCATACATTTTCTACATATCTTGGGAAGACTTTAAGTTTCCTCTTACCTTCTTTATCGCCTCTTTCATTTCCTTCAATAGGTCCGATCCTAGAATTACCTTATCCTCTGGGTCATTCCAATTAGCAGGTGTTCTACACTTGCACCCACATAACACTTAAAACGGGCTCATTTTGAGTGAGATGTGATAACTGTTATTGTAAGAAAACTCCACTACATGAATATAGTCTTCCCACTTTCCTTGTTATTGCATTACATATATTATTAACACGTCCTCAATCATTTCGTTCAACCTCTTAGTCCGCCCATATATTTGAGGGTGGTATACGTACTAAAATTCACTTGAGTACCCAACCCAATGAATCGAGCCTTCCGCAAATTAGACATAAAATTTACATCGCTTTATGAAATCATTACCTTTGGTAGTCCATGTAACCGAAAAAATTCTTTCATTAATATGTTGGAAATTTAAACTATTTTAAAGGTAGATTGTGATGGAATGAAATGAGTTTCCTTGCTCAGTTTGTCAACTACAACCATTATGGGGTCATTCTGATTTCATGTCTTAGGTAAATATGTAATAAAGTCCAAATTAATAGTCTTGCATTTCTACTTGGGAATAAGCAGTGGGTGAAGCAACCCTATTGGATGCTTGTGTTATTCCCTCACCAGTTGATATTTAAAACATTTGTAGAATTAATCAAACACCTCTTTCGTCATTCCTGGCCACAAATATTCCTTTCTTAAGGCAAAAATTAATTTCTGGTACCCGGGGTGTGCAATATAAGGAATTTTGTGATATTCACCTAGAATTAATTGTTTAAGGCTTATCTGATTAGGAACAAACACCTTTCTTCAGTATATTAACAAGTTTTCCCCATTTATTACATACCAAAACAGTTGGCATTCATTATTGTTTGGGTTTCTTACTTGCTTCCAAATGAATTGATATTCAGGATCCATTTGAGTTGCCTCTCTAATATTTTCCTTCAAAGAGATTCCAGCTTTACTGAACGAAATTTCATATACAAAATTTTGTTTCCTCCTTAAGGCATTTTCCACCCGATTCTCTTTTCCCTTCAAATGCTTAATTTAAAATTCAAGTTTACTTAGGAAATTAACCCAACAAGTTTTTCATCCATTCAATGTAGGTTGTTTGAAATAATTTGTTAAATTACTCTGGTCTACCATTAATATAAAACTTTTTTTGAGAAAATAATGTCACCACATTTTTAAGGCTTGAATAACAACTGTTAACTCTAAATCATAAGATGAATACTTTTTTTCATGTTCCTTGATTTTATGAGATTCACATGAAACAAATCGACCTTCTTGCATGAGTATCCATCCTTGTTAACAACATTTTTTCATCGTCCCTGCAATCCCTCGTCCTGCATATTGGAGGGTCTTTCCCATGACCTGTGAGCAGTGTCAAACTCTGCAAATACATTCTTTGCATCCTTCTGCATAAGGGCATGATTCTTCCTATTGAAAATTTTCTCATAAAGCACTCAAAAACCTATGTTTTGGCATTGGCGCGGGTACCCAGTTCACCCCTCGCGCCAATGGGGGAATTTGCACTAGAGATCACGCTAGCTGGTGCTCTGTCCCTCTGTTGAGCCCATGCCAGCCTTTTTTGGAATGTTTTTTAACAAATTGGAGGCGAAAGTTTCCTTTAACCACCTCAGGAATGACTCATTGCAAGTGGTTAAACTCGATAAGCCACGACTCTCTTCCTTTAGGAAATGGTTGATGGAACATTCTTGGAGGATAGGACTCCCCCCATGATTATAGGGATCCTAACCTCTCCTTCTCCCTCTATATAAACAAGCCTTCTCCCTTTACAAAAGCTAGCTGAACATATAGCCAAGAAGTTGAACTTGGAGAAGAGATATTATAGCTGAGTAATCACTATAGAGAAGGTCGAACCAAGGAGGATCCCATAGCGAGAGTCCTTTCTGAATTCCCGACGAGCTTTGTGAGACGTGCTCCGCTGGAACCCTGCTAGAGGAGATCGCAGCGTTGAAGCCTAGTTGTACTCTTCCTTCTTTAATTTAATATACTCGACTATGATATTGATTCCATCTCTGTGTTATGTTTATTTAATGCATGTGATTTAGTCTTCTTCAACTAACTGATAGTTAGAAATGAAAAATAGTATGTTGTGTATCGTCTTCGTTTCTTGTGTATGTGCAGGTATCCAGCCATGAGAACGAATGGATCGTGATCTGTCGAATTAGGAGTGGGAGGCAATCATTCTTCCGAACGACCCAACAGCGTAGGACCTACAGTAAGTGATCTACCATGTCTTTGTCCATTCCTAACTAGGAATTGATGTCATAGCATGTCTTGTTTGTGGCTAGACCCACTTTAGGGCTAGTGGGATTGCCTCTCTCCGCAGAGGGAATTTACCTCACCAACAAATTGGTGACTCCGCTGGAGATCAGTGTGAGTTTGTATTTTATCTATTAGATCTTCTTCTTGTTCTTTTCTTGCTTAGCTTCCATTTTCTGGATTGTTTCGTTGAGTTTTAGACCCCTGTTCAGCCCCAGAGGATCAGTTTTGACCTCTGTTTTTCCAAATTTTCATCTTTTCAAGGTTGGCTTGATTGGTGCAGTTTCCAGCCTGACAGTCGCGCCCACTGGCATGAGTTTCTAGTTTATCACCCGCACCATCCCCTGTCTGGCGCGAATTATAGCTAGACAGTTGTGCCAATTCCTGTAGGTGCTAGGGTTTCCCTTGTTTTGGAGTTTTTGGTCCATCCTAGTATCTATGGGTGTTTTCTTGACTTGAATTGAATACTTTGGGTTTTTTTGTGACTATGATCAGCCTTCTTCCTTCGGTTGTTTGTCCATTTCTTTCAGCATCATGGCTTTAGTGCTTTCTAGTGCTTTGACGTGATGAGCCTCCTGTAAGAGTTTGGGTCTCTTGTTTCGCGGTCACCTTCGTTATTTGCTTGATTGCATTCAACTCCGTGGATCCATTTTGAGTGGTTTCATTTGGTGAAATGTGTCTTGAGTGAGTCTTGTCTCTTTCATTCAGTTTTGCTTCCTATCACTCCAAGCATAGCTCACATTTCTTGTATGGGTCCGTTTTGACATCTTTCTTCGATTTGAGAGATTGCGACATTGGTTTGAGTCTTTGTTTTGTTTTCTTGTAGGTTGATTGAATTGTTTCACTTCGACTCTTACATTAGCATTCTCGAACTAGTGTGAAGATTCGTTTTTCATGTTATTTAGTGCAATGTCTGCTCTATTACATTGAAAAATAAAAAATATATTTTGTTTGCATTCTTGTTTGCATCATGAAATTGAAAAATCTTTTGCATAACTAGTATTGGGCATTCTAGGAGAGATTTCTTGTTTTCATTAGTTTGCATCAGGTATTGTAGTGGATGTTTTCGCATGTTTTTATTGTTGATATCACTTGAAAACCTCTAAATTTCTCATAGATAGATCTTCATTGAACGAAATGGTATTTTATGGCATGTAGCTTGCATTCAAGGATTTGTGAGATTCAACTTTCGATAGGACCTTGGAATTGAAACATAATACAAGATCAAATTAAAATTTATTCAATTAACCTAAGGCAACATTGAAACTTAACGTAACATTTAGTGGTATAAGTTAGAGACGTGTTCCAGCATCTTAGAACCTAGCAGCTGTCACTCGCCATCTGGCTTCAGACAATGCTAGTACGGACTTGTGCTCCCCGTACCGTTGAGTATATAAAGGGAGACCCCTATAGGTTGCAATCCTTTTATCCGTAGGAAGCCGAGTCTGTCGCCTTGTGACCATGATACACTGAGCATAGCATTCGGGGATACTACCTCCATGTACGTCAAGTCCTTGGTTGATTTCTCTTTCATTTTATAACCAAGGTGTATATGGCAGTTCACGCGAACCCGGTACACCCTTTTACCTAGACTACCTGAGCAATCTTTTTTGATCTTTACTGACTCCATAAAGTTGAAAATATCATCGATCACTTTTTCTTTCATGCTCGTTTCCAACCTGAAAGTGATAGAGTCACCTTTTGCCTGTTTCTTGACTCTTAAAATATGAAACAATAGAGTTTTGTTTCAATGTTTTAAAAATTAACTGCCCACGAAATATTCCTGGTTAAAGTTAGTTTCCTTAGGGTGTTGTTGTAAAGTTGTTTATGATGGCAACGTTTCCGGAGTTCACTAACCTAGGAATCCCTTCCGAAGGGAATCCTGGTCCTTTTCTTGCTTTTAGGAATGTTGGTGCTCCTTACATGGCAACGTTGTCCCTGCCTCGTTTAACTGTCAGATTTCCTGTATGGTTATTTTTGACCTCGGTGGTCCTGAGTGTTCACTCTGTCGTACAGCTGTCCCCTCCACCAGAACAACATCATGTTGTTTCTAAGGTGGACCTCTCCCCTTCTTTTCCTATTTCTTCGTCCTCCTCTTCTGCTTCAACTGGTGAAAGTTTGGACTCCAGTAACCAGGTGTCTAAGAAGAAGAAGAAGAAGAAGAAGACAAAGAAGAAGAAGTTAGATAAGCGAGAGGCTAATACTGCAACTATTGCGCCTAAAAAGCTTTCCCTTGCAGAACCATCCACGCTTCCACAGAAAGTCAAATTCCATTACATGCTCTACAAAGGTAACCACTTGCTTCGAGACTGCCCTGGTATTCCCAAGGTACTTGACGGATGGTCTAACGGTCGTCCGCTATTGACGTTAGCTTCTGGAAGTCATATTGACACATATTCAACTAGCACTAGTAAGACTCATAAAAAACAAGGCAAGATTACCAATCCCTGTAACTTGTGTGAAGGGCATCATCCCATTCACCTTTTTCTGTACATGGATGAAGCCACGAGAGTGTTGGACAACCCTACTATTTCTACACGCTACCTTCTGGCTAGTTTCCAGAAGCTTTCCTTGAGTCCTACGCTAGTTGATTCCATGATCGGTCAAGAGTCATCCTTGGTCGATCTTCCTCCCATGGAAATTCAAATTCCAGAATCTATTCCCGACCAACCATTGGATGTGGAATCGGTTGACTTGATCTCGCCTATGGTTCATCAGGTATTTTTCATTGAGACTGGATCTCATTCCCCTCATGTTCTTCTTGTTTCTTCAGATTCTTCGGACTTGGAGAAAGATTCTTCCATCCCCGTAGTTCAAGAAGTTGCTCCTCCTACTACCATGATGGAAGTTCAGGAGAGTGCTCCTCTTGCTGCAGTAACACTGAGGGAAAACCATGTCAGTTCGATGGTACCTCCTCTAAGTAGTTTGGTCACTTCCTTCGATTGGAGTCGATTTGTAGGATACCGCCTTCCTTCTTATGTCCCTTTTGAGATCACGGTACAGACCTTTGATGTGGTTATACCCAGCACCATTATAGATGAAGGCACATCTATTAGTATTCTGTCTTTTGCTACTTGGAAAGCTTTTGGCTCTCCACTGCTTATGCCTGTTACCCAGAATCGGTTGGCTTTTAACAGAGGAACTAGTCAACTGTTAGGGATCCTTCTGAATTTGCTTGTCACTTTGGGAGGGAAAATCGTCTATATAACGTGATGGTTGTTCCAGGCCCCTTAGATTTCAATTTACTCTTGGGGCACAACTATACTTATGTCATGGGGGTAGTTGTCTCTTCCCTCTTTCGTGTGATTTTTTTTCCACACAAAGGTCAGATCATGACCATTGATCAGCTTTCATTCTTTGGTCCTAACGTGACATCTGTTCCACCATCGTCCCTTCAGGGTATTTATCCACCGGTTGTATCTTCCCCGCTGCAGGTTAATTATGTGGCTACCTATCCCATGCCCACATTCAGTGATAGTATCATTGTGCATCATGTGCTGGGGTTATTGGGTCCTGATTTCTGAGATGTTTTTCTCCCATCGGATGAGAACCTCTTGGATTCCATGACTTTTTATTCATCATGATGAGATGACGTCGGAGCACGGTTCGTTTTTCTTGTGTCAAGCTCCTTAAAAAATGAAACAAGGTCCTCGGAGCAGGGTTCTTTTTCTTGTGTCAAGCTCCTTAAAAAATGAAACAAGCTCATTGGAGTGCAGTTCATTTTCTTGTGTCGAGCTCCTTAAAAAATGAAACAAGCTCTTCCGAGGATAGTTCATCTTCTATGTCAACCTCGTTAAAAAATGAATTAGCTCATGAGCATGGTTTTGTTAATGTGTCAATCTCGTTAAAACAATGAAACACGTTCCCTTTCAATTTGAGTCTTTGATAAGATCTCGTAAAATCCCAGTTGAGTCTTTCTCTTGATCTCGTAATTTGAACCTTCACTCCATCTGCCATTCATATGGACTAAAGCTTGGGGGGCATGTACCTTGAATTGAGTCACCATGCTGGGGGCATGCTTATTTTTTCAAGCATAGTTTGTTTCCATTTCAAGCTTGTGGAAAAATGCAGCCACTTTCAAGCATAGTTTATCTTTGTTTCAAGCTTGTGTAAAAATGAAACTAACTTCAAGAAGAGTTTCTTGATTTCAAGCTTATGTAAAAATGAAACCATTCCCATTTACCTCTTGTGATTACCATTTTATCAGCCTTTTTTTGCAAGATGAGCCTTGTGTTACACCATTTTTTGGTCATCTAACCTATTATCATTAGATGGACCCAAGTACACCATGTAAGACCAATTTTACCCTAGGTAAAATTGCTTTCACTATGTAAAATAACTTAATAAACCACATTTATTAGGTTGTTTATGGTCTAAACAGGAAACCCCAAAAGGAAATATTAAACAAACCTATATTTGTTTGATTTTCCTCATGGAATAATTAATTAAACCATAGTTTAATTATTATTCCTAATCATGTTTAACCCAAAACAAAGAAATTAATTAGATAAACCTTTATTTATCTTATTATTTTCTAGGAATAATTATTTAAATCTTATTTAGATAATATTCCTTATTAAATATGACCAAGTCACCCACAAATAATTAAATAAATCATTATTTATTTGATTATCCTTCAACCACTTCCTTAAAAAGATAAATAAATCATTTATTTATTTATTATTGACAAATAAAGGGATTTGACCCAAGTCAAATAATTTTTCCTTCCAAAAAATATAATAAAATATTCCATAAAAGGTGGATCTAGATTTGGTTAACATTATTTTAATCATGCACCAAGATCTAGAATGACCCAATATTTTGTTATAAATAGGAGGGTTTTTCCTGCCATTCTTCACCTTTTGTTGCCTATTAGATCACTCTGGATCTAAACTCTTGGTCTGACTTTGAGCCATTATCATTGTCATATTTTCCATTATTTGTTGTGTGAGCTCCCTTTGAGTTCTATCTTTGTCTGGGTTTTCTACACCAACAGGAGAGAGAAATGTTAGATCTGAAGTGCTGAGGACTTCCAAGAACCCATCCCATTGAGGAGAATTGGAAACATCTTCTTGTTTTCCTCCCAGGTGCCCTTAATACAAAAATTATTTCAAAAATTGTTCTTGTCTTGTCTATTGGATATATGGAGCAAACCCTTCTTTTTATTGCTTAATGTCTTTCTATGCATAGATCTGGTTTTTTGCAGCTCTTGTCTTGATCAACTAACTGCAGATCTGAAGATATTGGCAGCCACTTTTGATGTTAGGGCTATTAGTTATGTGTAGCTAAAGTGGTATTTTTTCGTACACTTCGACAAAAGATTCATACTAACAGCTGGCGACTCCACACGGGTTTTCAATTACGACCGCTGTCGTTTTTCATATTCCTGCATATCCAGCTACTTCAAACCTTAGGGATTCTTTTCAACTTTTTGTTTTTCCTATTTTTATGTTGTTTTTCACATATAAAACCATAAAACATTAAAATTTATAACTTCCGCGTGTTTGTAGCCCTATTGCGCAGGTGACAAACATCAGCCGCAACTGAGACGGCAACTTTTTCGGAAATCTGCCGCCGGGACACTCGGAGCTTCAGGTCGCACTTTTCAGCCCAGAAACTGCGACCTGGACTCCAGGTCACACTTTTTAGCCCATTAAATGTGACTTGGGAAGCGGAAAACAACCCAAAAACTGCTACCTGAGTGAAAAACAGGTCAAAAACTGCGACCTGGACTTTTTTCTGGAATTTTTCTGAAATTTTTCTAGGTTTTGTCTGAACCTCTGTCAAGGTTGTCTGACCTCCATCTCCACCTGTTTAGACCTATTATTGCTCTATTTTACTCAACTAAGTGGGAATCTAGCTCCCTAGGGCCTCAGTACCCTCCACTTTTTGTGGAAGAGTTTTAGCTGCTGTAAGTGTCTAAATTTTAAGAGTTTTCAGCCATTTCTTTTTCAGATCTGATCCCTCCTTTTCAAATCCCTTTAAATCAGCTCCTCTCCCTTTCAAATCACCTCCTATAGTTTTGTTTGGACCTGCCTCTAGGGCCTCCTTCTTGTCCCTTCTGCCTTTAGCTGATTTCCTCCTTTTTTTTTACAGCCACCTTGCCTCTGCCTCTTGGCTGTGTTCTGCACCTCTTTTCAGCAGTTTTTCCCTTTAGATCCCTGTCCCTCCTGACCTTCGATCTATTGGCCTCTTTTTAGTGTGTTTTGACTAGATTTCTTCCCTCTTTTAGCTTATTTTTGAGAGACCCGCCTTCTTGGGTTAGATTGATGCACTAGTAGCTGTTAATTTTATGTTATTTCAGCATTATCTACTGTTTTTTACAGCATTATTTTCAGTTACGCAGCACACTTTTTCTCTTGCTCTCAAAACGAAAAGGGTTTAAAAATTAAAATTAATGCACGCCACACACTCACACTAAGCGAAGAAGAGCCTGGTTTGCACTGCCAGGAAAAGACTTTAAAATAAATTGACACTGCACCTATCTACCCTTGTTTCGACATTGTAATCCCTTGATTCTACACCTCCCTACCTTTTTTCTTGTGCCGTGTTTGTGTTGTCACCATTGCGCCCCCAAGGCGCACATCCCAGAGACTTCTTGGCCTTCACCCTCAGTTTCCGGTCGGTCAACCTAATCCTTCCCGTCGTCGAGGAGTTAGTCCTCCTCCGAGTCCGCACTCCGACTCCTCTTCTGATTCATTGGATTCTCCTTTTACTTCCGGTTCTCCCCCTGTGACCGTCACTATGTCTGGTCCAGGGCCTAATGCTAGCAGTAATCCCGGCCCTAATGCCGGGACTGCTACTAGCGGAACCGCCAGAGGAACTACCTCGGCTGCGCCCTTGCTCCCCTTCATGGTAGGCCTCAGCCTCCCTAATTTGGACCGGTTGACAAATGACCCTATACACCATGACGCTAGTTGGCCTGCTATGCTGACAAAGCTCCCTTCTGACATCCCCAAGTTTGAAGGCCTTGCTGGAGAAGATCCTTCAAATCATGTTCGATCTTTCCACATGTGGTGTTCATCTACCTCCATTACCGATGACTCTGTCCGTCTTCGGTTGTTCCAACGAACGCTTACAGATGCAACTTCTAAGTGGTATGTTGATCAGCCCACATCCTCTCATACCACCTTTGCGACTCTTGCCCGGGCTTTTTTATCTTACTTCCAGCTTCCCCTTTGTTATGAAACTGGTATTGAACTTTTGACTTCTTTCTGTCAATCATCTGCGACCCGCCTATCCGATCATGTCCAGGAATGGCAGAGAAGAAAGAGCCTATGTCAATCCCCTACTTTTGAAGACCGTGTCTACATGGACTGGTTCCTTAGATCTCTCTTGCCTCCTATCGGGAAAGATGTCGCATCGCATTTTCCCCAAACCGAAGAAGCCGCCCTCCAACTGGCGTTAAAATATGACTTGATCTACGCTCAGATAGGTTATGTTTATACCGTTCTACTTGATCTCCCCAGACCCAGTGGTGTCAACACACAGGGGGCACCTCATGCCGCCGACGGTATCGTTGGAGCTCTCTCTCATACATATGCCCAACCTCCCATGGGTTATGGTTTTCCTGGGGGAGGGGGTAGCACCTCCCGCACTTGTTCCCCTCTCGGTAGCACGTATCCAGGATACAGCATGCCTCTTCTTTTGGCCCAACCTCCTGTTCACCATACTGTTACCCAACCCCCTTATTATTCGTATCCGCAGTTAGGTGCTCCAGCTCCTCCAGCATCAGCACCTCTGCCTCCCTTGCCTTCTCAACCCCTGCAACAGCAATCACTGCCCCCTCAAGCATAGGTGGATGCACCGCAGGGATTCGTGGCTACCCAACCACCTGACGGACAGGTGGCCACTCAACTTTCCCCTTCTGGTTCCTCCAATTACCAGATCCTCATGATGAACTCTAATCCACCTCTAACCGTCGACCTTAACCTTCAAACTCTGTCTCGCTAGTACCCCACGCCTTCCGCTCAGTCTGCCCCCGAGTCCCCTCCTTCAGGTTCTACAGAGCCTCTTTCGACATCCAATGGTCCCTTGCATATCCCTCAGCCCAAAGTTGAGGTTCATACCAAGATTCCTAAGGGACCATTACGCCGAAATGTTGCTTCTGGTCGAGCTGCTCATTCGTATAGCATAGTAGATGATTTGGCATAGTCTCCTGCTGCCATTTCCACATTGGAACTCCTCCAATCATGCCCTTCCCAAAAGAAGGCTCTGCTATCTGCCATGGGCGCTGTAGATCCTGCTGATAACCAAATGATTGTTTTCGACGCCCATCAATCAGGACATCCTCCTCTTCTTGCTTCTGTCGCCTTCCAAATCCTAGTCAAAATCCGGAACGCTAACGTTTCCTGGTGTATAATTGATGAGGGGGCATCCACCTGCGTGATGTCCACTTCGGTTTGGAAGCAACTAAGATCTCCTGAGTTGGCCCCTTCCACGATCACCCTTCGAGCGTGGGATGGCCATGCCTCCCAGCCTATTGGCCTCTTCCGTAATTGTCCTATCACTCTTGCGGGAAAGACTGTTTGCGTTGACGTCGAAGTCATCGACGCCCCTCTAGATTACAACATTCTCTTGGGGCGGAGCTACACCTATGCTATGTCTGCTGTCCCATCCGCGGTTTTCCGCAAGATGTCTTTCCCTCATAATGGAAAGATAGTCACCATTGACCAGTTGACATATCATGAGCCAAAATCTCAGACCTCACCTGAGACGACCATCTCTTCTGTAGCCAACAAGCAAACCATCGATTCCTTGACCAGTGTCTCTCCTGGCGTCTACAAAGACTCCTCTTTGCTAGGAACCTTCCCTGGTCTTCCTCCTCCTCCTATCTCTGACCCCAGCTCATCGAATGTTTGCATGATGCAATCGTCTTGGGCTGCTCTCAAGCAACCTGCTTCGGCTAGTCAGCAACCACGCTCTCTGCAACCTGCTCCTAGCCCTTCACCTGCAGCTGGTAGTCATGAGCCTCTTTATCCTCCTGGCATGGTTCCTCCAAGCCTTAGCCATTTAGGAGCTGTCCCACCTGGCCATTACCCCTCTGGTCAGATACCATTCCTAGCTCCCCCACCAGGAGTGTACACGGTACCGGTCATGGCCACCCTCTCTCTTCCTAACCTGACCCTTGGGATTCCCATCTGGTACCATGATCCTCCAACTGTAACCCTGCCTGGTCAACCCAAACCTTACATTGCTTTGACCCCGGTTCAACCGGTCCCCATGACTTCTCCCGCTGCAACAGTGCCTCAGTCCCCTCAACAGGAATCACCTCCTGTTGCGACTGCTTCGGGTAAGAAGGGCAAAGCTCCCAAGGGGGCATCAAAGGACAAGGCTGCCCCAACAAACCCTGCCCCTCCTCGGCCTCCAAAGCATACCATCCAGTGTGCTTTGTGTGATGTTGTCGGTCACGCCACCCATACCTGTCCTGAATTGCTTCATCTCAAGCCCATGGTTAATGTCGTGTTTCCTGAGTCCACGGTCCCGAAAGCCTGTGTTCCTTCCGCGACCACGACCAAGAACCCAATGACTATTCACACCAACCACCCCTGTGCTTTGTGTGATCTCCATGGCCATTACACCCACCTTTGTCCCCGCCTCGAGGACTTCTGCACCTCTCTAGCCGTAGTCCACCAATTCGAGGCCAAGCGCAATGAGTCCACCTCTCCCCTATTTGCGCATTTTTCTTTGGCAACACTACCAGACATCACTGCTCCCATTAAAATTCCCCCTCCTGATGTCGAGATGACAAAGCCTTCATCTAGAATTTTCTACCTATCATCATCCATGAGACCCTCGGGGAACATTCCATCTCAATCTTCCCCTGTTGTTTCGCTTGACCTTCCTTCAGCGATCACCTTGGGCTCAACATCGGTAGATCCTTTATCATCTTACTCTTATGTCACCCCTTGTGACGACGCGCATGTGACCCTCTCTTCTCATGATGATGATTCAGGTAGCTTCGCCACGTCAGGTGGTCTTTCTTCCACCAGTCATCCCATCTTCTATCACGATGACGACATTATGGAAAAAATCCCCACCCCTGACTTTCTCTATTCCCCCTTACATCGAACCCATGCGTTTACACCACATACACCTTGTGGCCATTACATTGAAACCCAATGTTTGGGTAAGGGGGCACCCACATTCGAGAGACCAAGAGAAGCGATTCTCCACAACCCTCCTAGTGTATCTGGTCGTGCCGACTTTAGTACCATTATTCTTCCACTTTTAGAAGAAACTCTAGAGTCCCATATCACTTCAGATCACTCTAAGGATGATAACCCTTATCATTCCTTCATCTTACATCAGCAACTCCATCTCTTAGACATTGTTGTTGACCAACCTATAGCTTTTCTACAAGAGCATCAGTTCATTATCTCCAACTCCTCTCTTTGGGATAGTGACACCAGGTATGCCAACCCAGAAACTTAAAGTCCATTTGCTTCCTATATGCAGTACCAAAAGAGATTGGTAATCCTCCATTCCCTTTCTCAAACTGCATAGCCATAACGAAAACAAGTGGCGCACCACATCATTCAAATGTGTTTAGATTCCCCCTTTTCTAAATACATTTTGGCATGACCACACCATGCTTGGGGGCAGCTATGCCCCTCAACCATAACCCTCCTCAAAATCGAATTTCTTCACTTGCAACACTCATACTAGGGGCACCATTTGGCCTCCATATTTATCTATGCTCGTGATGATGTTCGTCATGAGTTTCCATCTTGTACTGATGTTTTCATGGTCCCCCATTGGACCTTTACTGTGTGGCAGCACCATCAAGTCGCCCTTGTTTAGAGCATCCAAGTTGAGTCATCATCACATTCATGGAGTCTATCCCGAGTCCCTTTGTACCCCGCCATAGTCCTCCATCCTTCATTGCTTGGTCCCTCCCTTGTGTCGCACATTATGGCCTTCAGTCCCACTGTCCCCTATCCCTCATGATATTGTGTCAGTCGCTGCCATGTCATTCATGCCCTTTATGCTCTAACAAGGGAAGTCGTCCATTCGCTACTCAGTCCCCTCCATTTCATCATCATCATTGGTATTAGTTTATCCGTCTCTCTACTATTTTCTCTCGTGCCTTAGTTGAGGATCTCTCATTGCCTCACCTATGGTGGACCTCCTTCTGTCGACATTAGCTCCTTCATTCTAGAAGACAGTTCTAGAGGGTGGTGTACCTTGGTTCCATCTTCCACTCTTGTTTGGTGCCTCGGATCAGGCAAATGGATCTCTCCTTCCCCTTTGAATTGATTGTTTCTCCACTCTAGCTCCTTTCAGCATGCTCGAGATCCGTATACTTGATGGTTCAGTGATGCAGCAACATCTCTTGGTGATTCCTGGGTTTGTGTGAGATGTCTCAACCCTCATGAGGGGGTGGCCCTGCAGGTAGCCCCCTACATGGCCGGATGACCTCTTCCTTGCAGCCTTCGATGCAGCTCCATATATTTGATGATGTTGGCCTTAGCCACTTGCAGCGCCTCTTTGATTTGCATGTATCAGTCAGATTTTGCGAGCCCTTCCCCATTTTCAGGGGGCATTTGGGTTGTATTTGTATCTCATGTACTCAGATATTATTGTATAGGTCCTGGTTGTTATCCCAGGCACATCATGTATGTGGGATTCCTCATTGTATTTTTATCTAGCTTATGTTTATGCCGGCTGTACTTTATGGTTCGGTCCCTTGTTTACTGGACACACTATTCTTTTGTACTTTGTCTCGGCGGGCATAGGTATGCCTCCCTCGCCGCCTTTAGCACAAGTACCCTCTCATAAAAAGAGACTTGTTGCACCTGTAAGTCTTGTCTCCTCAGGGTCTAGTTCTTCAGCACATTAGTCTACCTTACATTTCTCTCTCTGACTTCCCTCTTGCTGTCTGGTGATTGAGTTCTTACAACGTACTTCGGTCATACGATTTGCTCCTAACACTCGCACGCTGGGGGGGAATCTGTTACACCATTTTTTCTTCATCCATCCTATTATCATTAGATAGACCCAAGTACACCATGTAAGACCAATTTTACCCTAAGTAAAATTGCTTTCACTATGTAAAATAACTTAATAAACCACATTTATTAGGTTGTTTATGGTCTAAATAGGAAACCCCAAAAGGAAATATTAAACAAACCTATATTTGTTTGATTTTCCTCATGGAATAATTAATTAAACCATAATTTAATTATTATTCCTAATCATATTTAACCCAAAACAAAGAAATTAATTAGATAAACCTTTATTCATCTTATTATTTTCTAGGAATAATTATTTAAACCTTATTTAGATAATATTCCTTGTTAAATATGACTAAATCACCCACAAATAATTAAATAAATCATTTTTTATTTAATTATCCTTCAACCACTTCCTTAAAAAGATAAATAAATCATTTATTTATTTATTATTAACAAATAAAGGGATTTGACCCAAGTCAAATATTTTTTCCCTCCAACAAATATAATAAAATATTCCATAAAAGGTGGATCTAGATTTGGTTAACATTATTTTAATCATGCACGAAGATCTAGAATGACCCAATATTTTGTTATAATAGGAGGGTTTTTCATACCATTCTTCACCTTTTGTTGCCTATTAGATCACTCTGGATCTAAAATCTTGGTCTGACTTTGAGCCATTGTCATTGTCATATTTTCCATTATTTGCTGCGTGAGCTCCCTTTGAGTTCTATCTTTGTCTGGGTTTTCTATACCAACAGGAGAGAGAAATGCTAGATCTGAAGTGCTGAGGAATTCCAAGAACCCGTCCCATTGAGGAGAATTGGGAGCATCTTCTTGTTTTCCTCCCAGGTGCCCTTAATACAAAAATTCTTTCAAAAAATTGTTCTTGTCTTGTCTATTGGATATATGGAGCAAACCCTTCTTTTTACTGCTTAATGTCTTTCTATGCATAGATCTGGTTTTTTTTAGCTCTTGTCTTGATCAACTAACCGCAGATCTGAAGATATTGGCAGCCACTTTTGATGTTAGGGCTATTAGTTATGTGTAGCTAAAGTGGTCTTTTTTCGTACACTTCGACAAAAGATTCATACTAACACCTTGGTTTTCTCACTCCATTGTCACTATCTGCTTGGCCGATCATATTCCTTCACTTGGTTGTTTTACCCATTCCTAAGGAACCGCTGTGATGAGTGGTCTTGTTAGCCAGCCTCTTGACCTTTACCTACTCTGAGCAGTTCCACCATTACCAGAACCAGCTGCTACCCTTTATACCACTCGTTCCTGCAGGAGGAGTCAACTTTCAGCTCTTTTCTGACTCTCTAAATTGAAAATATTGGTGAGTCGCCTGTCACTTTGAACTCGTTAAATGGTTGCGAAACGATATCTACCCAGTATATGTTTACCCCTTTTTCGGGCTGGGATAGATTATTTATGAAAAAGGAATACCCAACCTATCGTGACTAGGAGGTTCTCTCAGACACATTTTTCTACCTTTTCAGATCTGTGAGACTATTTACGAAAAGGGACTACTGGAGTTTTCTTTTTTTCCTTCTTTTCAAACTTCTAAACATGAAAATATGTTGAGTTCTCCCTTTGCCAGACTCGTTAAACCTAAATGACATTGAAAAATGTCAATCATGACGTTACCGAGTTCCTCCTTCCTAGGGCTCGTAAAATGTACTAGGTTGGATTTGTCCGAAGGAAAAACTTACATCGCAAGCATATGCTATCCCCTTCAAGCTTGTTTTCAAAAATAATTAGGGTACTCGCCAGAAATGGTGGGGGAAAATGGAACCATATTGTAGTCGTGTTGGCAGTATGTCGCTCTTGAACATGGAACATGTCTGCATTCATGTTGGGTTGGGGACATCTCATATCGTTATTTGTTTGCCTCCATGGGTTTGGGTAATATATTTTGACCACTCATCTGCTCTTCGCCACATCACCATGACCTCAGATCCATTGATGTCAAATACTGCCACATCTAGTGTCATGCTGCCAATATGTTCAAGAGGATTTTTCCTCTACATTTTTCAACCTCCCTCTGATTCTTTGTTGGTATTGATTCGCAAACATCATATTCCTCTGTCTCGTGTCGATGATGTCGGAGACATTATGGCCCACCTTTGATCAAGGTCACTTCCTGTCAACTCCAGCTCATTATCTAGGAAGTTGATCTAGAGACTCCCTTCAGGTATCTTGGAGCCTGCATACCTCAATGGCAGGTTCTTCTCACTCGACGTAAGGTCCATGTCATTGGCCTTCAATCGATTGACTCTGTGGGTGTTCGACGCCAGATCACTGTTCACATGTCGTGGATTGTACCTTTTGTACCTTGAGAGCCATTGACATTACTAGTGGTTTCTCTCGTGTCTGTTAATAGCTTTCATCATTGGCTGGTAATTAAATGATGCTCTTGCATGTTCGAATTTAGCTCACATATTCACATGCTCGAATTTGTACTATGTTCAGGTTGAGATGGAGCGCAAGAGCCTGGGTTTTGTCTGATGAAATCTAGGCTACGGGTTCTTTGTGGATTATTATGACTTATTGTATGACTCCTTTGATTGGATGGCTACGACCATACCTGAGTCTATTTATTGATTCCTATTGCTCGATGGTTGTGTCCATACCTCAGATCTCATTATTCATATACTCTCTTATGAATGGCTACACCCATGCCACATGTCATATATCAGATGTATCATTTGTATTCGTACTTCCAAGTTTTCCAACAACAGTGTTTTGGTCAAACGAGTTCTCATAAAGCATTTCACCCCTCCTTCTCTCTCGGACCTCATGCTTTAGGGGGCATTGTTACACAACATTTTTTCACCATCCCTGCAATCCCTTATCCCGCATATTGGAGGGTCTTTCCCGTGACCTGTGAGCAGTGTCAAACTATGCAAATACATTCTTTGCATCTTTTGCATAAGGAAATGATTCTTCATGTTGAACATTTCCTCAGAAAGCACTCAAAAACCTATGTTTTGGCATTGGCGCGGGTACCCAGTTCACCCCTTGCACTAATGAGGGAATTTTCACTAGAGGCTGTGCCAACTAGCGCTCTGTCCCTATGTTGAGCTCGCGCTATCCTTTTTCAGAATGTTTTTTAACAAATTGGAGGAAAAATTTTCCTTTAACCACCTCAAGAATGACTCATTGTGAGTGGTTAAACTCGATAAGACACAGATATTTTCCTTTCAGAAATGGTTGATGGAACATACTTGGAGGATAGGACTCCCCCATGATTATAGGGATCTTAACCTCTCCTTCTCCCTCTATATAAACAAGCCTTCTCCCTTTACAAAAGATAGCTGAACATATAGCCAAGAAGCTGAACTTGGAGAAGAGATATTATAGCTGAGTAATCACTATAGAGAAGGTTGAACCAAGGAGGATATCGTAGAGAGAGTCCCGTCTAAATTCCCAACGAGCTTTGTGAGACGTGCTCCACTGGAACCCTGCTGGAGGAGATCGCAACGTCGAAGCCTGGTTGTACTCTTCCTTATTTTATTTAATATACTCGACTATGATATTAATTCCATCTCTGTGTTATGTTTATTTAACGCATGTGATTTAGTCTTCTTTGACTGACTGATAGTTAGGAATGTGAAATAGTATGTTGTGTGTTGTATTTGTTTCTTGTGTATGTGCAGGTATCCGGGCGTGAGAACGAGCGGATCGTGATCTGTCGAATCAGGAGTGGGAGGCAATCATTCTTCTGGATGACACAAAAGCGCAGGACCTACGGTAAGTGGTCTATCAAGTCTTTATCCATTCTTAACTAGGAATTTATCTCATAGCATGTCTCATTTGTGGCTAGACCCACTCTAGGGCTAGTGGGATCGCCTTTGCCTGCAGAGGGGATTTACCTCACCAACACTCCTACACCTTCTTTCCAAGAATTTGTGCAAACAGTATATTCCTTGTCCGGATCAACAATTATCAAAATGGGGGTAGTGGAAAGATGATGTTTTAGCAGGTCAAAGATATTTTGACATTTAGCTTTCCACTTAAAAATCCTGCCTTTGTTTTGCAAGGATATAATGGGATAAGCCACTCTCGAGAATCCTTCAATAAATCATCTATAATAAACATCCAAACCCATAAAATACCATACATCAGTCATGTTCTTGGTGATAGGCCACTCCATTATAGTTTTTATCTTTTATATGTCTACAATGATTCCATTTTTGGTGATGATATGCCCGAGGTATTGAATCTTTTCTTTGAAAAGCTCACACTTACTATACTTTCCATACAACTCATGCTCCCTCAAATTCTGCAAAACAATTTAAAAATGTTTTCTATGTTCCTTCATGTTCATAGAATAGATTAGTATATCATTAATGAAGATCAGTACAAATTTATCTAAGTATTTATTAAATATACTATTCATAAGACACATGAACATTGTCAGAGCATTAGTTAACCCAAAGGCAGAACCAAAAATTGATAGTGCCCATAACGAGTTCTAAACGAAATTTTATAGATGTCTTCCTCTTTAATTATAATTTGGTGATACACTGATCTCAAATCGATCTTGGAAAAAATTGTAGGCATTTCACTTGGTCAAAGAAGCCATCAATGCAGAAAAAGGGGTATTTATTATTAATGGTTAGTTTATTTAATTTTCTATAATCTATACATAATCGCAAAGTTTCGTCCTTCTTTTTAACAAATCGTATTGGGTGCCCCCAGGGTGGAACACTCAGGTGAATATACTTCTTATCTGAAAATTCTTGCAACTTCATTTTGATTTGGGTTAGCTCAGGGACACTCATTCAACATGGAGTTCTAGATACAAGAGTAACTCCTAGAATAAGTTCAATATTGAATTTTATATCTCCTTTAGGCGGTAATCCGAGTATATACTTTAGAAATACATCTATATAGTCTTTCACTATGAGTATACTCTCCAGGGTAGTATGTTTTTTCTTAAATCACACCTATATTGCATAAATCTAACACCCCTTTTTTATACACTAGTCCAGCTAGGAAGATTTAATTGGTATTAATTTTAGGGGCCTCCTAACTCCCTGTATCTCCTATTTCGATTCTTTCACATTTAAGAAACTGATGGTTTTCTCCTTAAAGTCCTAAAGGAAACACATTTAAGTTTTATGTTATAGGATAATCTACTAATTTCATTGGACAACTATCACACCTTTTCTACCACCCTTCTCTTAGATCCCGTGGCTAGTTGAACTAACCACGGGTTCTTAAATTTAACAATTTGTAAATGAAATTTTTTTACCAACTTAGGACTTATATAACTAAAAATAGCTCCGGGATCAATTAATATGGACACAAATTGGTCAAATATTGTACCTTCAAACTCCACCCTCGTGGGTTGATACTCTCCCCAGTGATCTTCTATTGCAACATTGATCCCGTGCAGGCTTCTTGCTACTTCCCCCACAGTTGAAGCTTCTTGAATCGGGTACATTGGCTCTATTCCTTTTCAGAGGGGGAAATCCTTGACGTAGTGTGGTCCTCCACATCCCCAACACTGTAATGGAGGTATGGTTTTTGGTTCCAAATATGGTTTTTTTTATTGTTCACTAGCTTTCACTTAATTTGGAAACTTACACTTTTATTTGGTGCTTCCCAAATTGTGATTCATCTTATTTTTGTAAAATCCTTTAAAATTTGTTGTCTTCAATCCCTTAACATTCTACAAAGGTATGTGCCCCTTCTTTTCGTCCCACGTTTTTCTACCTTCTCCCTACTATTTCATTTGTTGGTAACATATGCAGGCCTTCCTTATCACCTCGTCCATAGTTATTGGGTTGTGAAATTCCAACCGTTCCTTCATAAATAGAGGAAAAATTCTAACAAACTGCTAAAATTTCACTTTTTCCTCACCTATTTAAAGGATGTATCTCAACATCGAAGTGAAATTTGTTATAAATTTATATGTAGATAGTTTTCCTAGCCACAGATCATGAAGTTATTTCACTTTCTCATCATAGAATCACTTCGTTAGATATTTTCTTTTAAAATGTTTTTGAAACTCCTCACAAGTAACTTCTTGTTCATCAACCTTTCTCACAGTTTTCACCTTCTCTGACCATAAGGTGGCATTATCTTGTAACTGATAGATAGGCAGTTGAGCTTTCAGACTATGATCATATTCATAGATATGGAAATACTTATTCATATTAATCAACCAAGATTCAATGACTTCCTCCTACTCACCATCGAATGTGGGAGGTTTATTTATTTTTAATTCTCCTTGTAATTCCATTTTCAGTCTTGTAGGTTCCCTCTGGTCTGAAACATTATCATATTTTTCTTTATTATTATCTTGATCACCCTCTAAATCTGGGTGATTGTCCCTCTTTCTATGGGTTTCGGTTTTATTTCCATGTTTCGGGCTTAGATTTGGATGTTAGTAATTTTTGCGATCCAATATGATTTTCATAATTTTTTCCTGCTCTTGCATCAGTAATTTGATATATGCTCTTAGCATCACCATTTCATCCTTTATTCTTGCATGGTATTAAATAAAACTATATTACCATTTCGAGATTCTTCTCCCAGTTGTACCCATTTTTCAGGGTTAGCTTCACTATATGGTATCGATCCTCCTCCAACAATCGATATTTCTGGTGTAAGTGAAGTTCTCCTCATATTTCTGGTAGTTTCTCCCTGAATGCACAAGGTATGTTAGGTGTTTATTTTATTCCATTTACTCTTACCTAATTAGGCCTTAGTGTTGAAGCTTGAGCTTTGATATCAATTATCACATCTCTTCATGGTACAACCATACAAAAATTAAAAAAAAACAACATAAACACTTACACACAATAAACAATCTACCTAGAAATATTTGAATACATCATTGGAATTATGTCATTAACCTTATCAACTCAATCCAAACAATAATTGAATATCAATATATTAATACAATTTCCAAGGTTGAATAACACCAACATTACGTTATATTCATGTTATCAATTTTTTTTATTTTTGATAAATTAATTACCATATGCCAATCTCAAGCTCTTAAAACTTACAGGAATTAATTTTTTTGTTCTCGGCATTTGATATGGCAACATTGATGACCAGAAACCATACCTGAAACCTAGGTGAAGGTAGCTCAATACAATTAAGTAGAATGGGCTTAGATCCTTCTAGATGTCCTTACATGTCTACGTTGGAAGTTGTGGTGCACAGATATGTCAGTTAGATTGACGGTTTACAGTCATACCCTAGGATCAATAGATCAGGGTCGATGGGCATGGTTGAGGTAATTGAAATCCCTCCTCCAACGCCACTGAAGGGTCATTCAATTCCCAGGTCTCAAGTGCTACAATGCTCTGCTATTTATTTGGTGCAACTAGTTTTGGGTTTTATGGTAGGTTCCTTTCCTTGTCAGCATGTTTTAGTTTACTAGTTTTGCTACTTTTGGAGTATTTCGTTACTTGGATTCATGGGTCGAGGGTCAAAATTTTTCCCAGGACTTCTGCCATTGTAATCTTCGGGGATGACTGGAGCTTCTCCACTGATCCGTTATCATTTTTTTTTCCTTTTTCCCAGGCTCAACTTTCACTTATGTTGCAAAGCCCTCGGTACCACATTACTTTATGGTGTTTCATGTGATATTATAGGTTGTTTCTTGATGGGGCTTTTAGTTCATAATTATATAGGTATGGTAGAACTAGTGACTACTCATTATATTGCTTTATCTCTCCAATTATGTAACATTCTGCCAAATTTCTCACCAGTCTTTATCATTTCTCACTAGGAGGGGAACGTGGTCTTTGTGGAGACTAGATTCCTTTTGATGGAATCAGCTGGTCCATTATCTTCAAGCCATGTTAGAAAATTCGTATATAAAGGGGTTCTCGAACCCTAGTCCCTACAGGGAACTAGCTGATTACTTTTGCTACTCTGTTAGTTTGTGTCAATTTTTCCATCGACACCGTGGTATGGATTCTCCCATCGCAACTTACTGGTTGGAGATTTAGTATTCATGAGAATTACAACATTGTGACCCTACTATCCAAGTCGATGGTTCAATTAGGTAAAACTGACTTAGAGCTTATTGTTGTTAGATTTAAGGACCGCCTCTAGTCTCTATGTAACAGAGTTAACAGTTTTTAGTTGGTCACAGTGTAGTCTGTTTACTTTTAGAATAATTATATAATTACTTAGAATGTGTGAAACAATCTCTCTATCGGTAAATGGCTTATCAGAAGTGTTTCATTTGCATAAAATATAACCACGGGATTCTATGTGATCTTATAATGTACTAAAATAAGATATTGAATCTGTTTACAATTTGCAGAAATAAAAAAATGATCGTACAACCACATAACAAGTAAGAGAAAGAGAAAATAAATCACACAAAACATGATGTCTCTAGGGAAATCACGCTACCTAAAACCCTATTATATGTATATTGTATAAAGTCAAGACCATGAAACAATAGAATATTTTCTCTCTAAGAGAAATTCTTGCACTCTCCCAATTGTCTAACTTTGGTCTAGGAAAAATCAGTCAAATAGTTAACCAATTCTCAACCACTACTCAGCGTGAATTTCTCATGCATTCTTGGAGGAATTAAATACTTATTAAATAGGAAAATCCTTCTAATTGATTACACAATATATCCTTTTCCTCCACATGAATATATAATGAACATGTATAGTTTTCTAATTATACAACTGATAGTTATCATCCCTTTAACCTGAGTCTCAACTAGGCCTTCCTTATAACTAATGTGCAACAAATATATATAGTGAATTAGCAGTTAACTTATTGATCACTACTAGAGAATTAAATCAAATTTAATTCACTGGACCTATCACTAGACCATCTCTCAGTTAGAACTAGTTAAACTAAGTTTAACATAATTAATTGGGTTAACTAATTAGAACTCGCAATTAACTGTAATTGATCCCCCTTAAATCATGGGACACATACACATGCATCAGACCCTCAACTCGAATTTGCAAATCTAACTCATTCATTCAGACTTAGTTAAATAATACAAGTTGTCATGAGATGAAATTACAATTTCTCTTCCAATTTAATTAAAGGAAAATTAAATGAGAAGCCCCCTTTGGGTGCCATTTATTGGTTCCATTTCAACACTACATCTAAAGAATAAAGGGATTGTCTTCTACCTCGATCCTGCCTCTATGGAATTTGAATTTTCTTCTTGCCAACACCTTTGTCAAGATTTCTGCATCGTGCCCCTCCGTGAGAATTTACTCTAATGACATAATTTTCCTTTGAACATAATCTCTGAGATGGTAGTGCCATATATCAATATGATGGTAGTGCCATATATCAATATGATTAGACCTGTCATGGAATAATGGATTAGCTGAGACTTTGATGCAACTTTGGTTATCACAATGTATCACCGTCAGATCCATCCTTTGACCAAACAAACTAACAAGTATCTCCCTCATCTAGATGGCCTCGCATGTTCTCTTATTGGATGCCATCTACACTTCCTCTGCTGAATTGAGTGCAACTAATATTTGTTTCCTATTGTACCAAGAAAATGTTGTTGGCCATATGATGAATATGCCTTCTAATGTGCTATTCCTCTCGAATGGAATCCCTGCCCAATCTGCATCGGTGAAGCCTTGAAGCTTCACTCCCTCTATCCTTCTGTACCATAATCCATACTCTGTAGTTCCCCTGATATATCTCAACACATGCTTCCGTGCCTTCCAAAATAGTTTGATTAGTTTAACCATAGTTTGGATCAATTGGTTAACTGCGTATCATATGTTGGGTCGTGTGTTCACCAAATACATGTGTGAACCCACAATCTCCTCGTCAAAAATAGAATCCACTGCTTCACCCGAAGTAGCATCCTACTTCCTCTAGTTTCCTGCTAGAGGAAACTCCATGGGTTTTTGTCCCTCCATGTGGAACTTCCTTGAAATCTCCTTGGCATACTTGCCCTGAGATAAAATTATATCCCCATACCTTTTCCATATTTCCAATCGAAGGAAATAGTGAAAGAGCCCCATGTCCTTCATCTCAACTTCTCTTGCAAGATCATCTTTGCAAGAATTTATGAGCTCCTCATCACTTGTTAGTATCATATCATAAACATAAAATATAATAATCAGAATATTACCATCAACTAGAATATGATATAGGTTCGCATCTGCTTCACTCTTGGTGAAGCCCAACCTGGTGAAATAGATGTCAATCCTAGTGTACCAAGCACATAGTTGTTGCTTCAACCCATACAGTGCTCTCTTGTGTCTACACACATGTGACTCCCTGTATAAGGTCTCAAAACCTTCTAGTTGCTCAATGTACATTGCTTCATCAATAAATCCATTGAGAAAGGTTGTCTTTACATCCATATGATGTATGTGCCATCCCATTTGCATTGAGAGCGCAAGGATGGATCTAATAGATGAGTACCTTGTGAATGTTGCAAAAATTATCATCATTGGCAATCCCTATGGCCAGAAATATAGCCTTGAGTTTCTCCATACTCCCATCAGCTACTTTCTTCACCTTGTAGACCAATCTTGATCCTACAACTGACTTCCCCACTGGTATTGGGACAACTTCCCATGAGCTATTTCTGATTATAGAATCATACTTCTCAACCATGGTATCAACCCACACTGGTTGTTGCACTTCTTCCTCAAAAGAGTACGGTTCTATATCAATACCTTCTCTCATAAGATCCATGTATGCAATGTATCTCTCTAGGGACCTTCTCTGTCTGTGCTGTGATGTGGGTGCTCCCACATTCTCTCTCGCATATAGAAATAATATGTCAGCTTTTCTAGTGCGCTTACTTCCATCTCTGGTGGATGGCTCTGCATGAGTCATTTCTACCACTCTCTATTCCTCTACTTGTGGCTACTCCACATCCTAAGGTCTAACCTTTGGATCCAAGAGCTACTCAATTGTATGCAACTGAATCTCCCTCTCAAGGGACAATCACATGGCTTTCTATTCTTCAAATTTCACATCCCTTCTGACCATTTTCATCATGTGTTTTGTCAAGTACACCTGATAGTTGTGAGGTGTATCATTATACCCCAAAAATATCCCCAAATCCGTTGTTGGTTCTAGCTTCTTCCTTTCATATTTGGTCACAATGAAATAAATAGATGAACCAAAAATTTTAAAATATGCCACATCCAGTCTCTTACCTGAAAAATCCTCCTCTGGTGTTCTCATTCCAAGTATCTGATGAGGAATTATGTTCCGCACAAATACCCTTGTACTGCATGCTTCTTCCCAGAGATGCAATGATAGGCCCTGATCATGCAACATGGCTCATGTTTCTCCCACAATAGTTTTTTTCTTCCTTTATACAACCCCATTCAGCTGTGGGTTATGAGGTACAATAAATTCTCTTCAAATTATTTTTGTGGCACATAATTTCGTGAATCTACTAGAGAAGTATTATCCACCATTGTCACTCCTCAGATCCCTCACCTTCTTCCCTATACATTTCTCAACAAGTGCCTTGAACTCACAAAACTTGGTGAATGTATGATCTTTCTTCTACATGAAGAAAATCCAACACTTCCTTGAAAAATCATCAAAAAAAGTCACATAATACCTGTGATTTGCTATGGAATATGATGAGAATGATCCACACACGTCTGATTGAACTCTCTCAAGGATTGCCTTGGAACTGAATATCAAATCATAGCCATGAACTTCCAACATAGCAACAAAAAGCAAATTATTATTTAAAATAGGAACATAAATTACGTCTTTTAATGTGAGTGGATTACCTGAATCCCTATGAAAGGTAAATGTACCTACACTGGTAGCACTATACCTCCCATCGTCACCCATCTCGATGTGCATCTGGAGATCCTTATCCTCCAAGCTATTGAAGAATTATTTGTTTCCAGTCATATGGGGAGAAGCTCCATTATCCAAGTAACACACATAACCCATCACCAATGACACCATGCATGCGATGAGGGTGACGCCCAACTTGAACTTTGAAGCCAATGCTTCAGCTCCTCCTCCTCCTCAAGCCTTCTTGTTATTCTTCTTTTGTTGAAAATTTCTGGCATAATGTCCATGCTCATTAAAGTTGAAACATTTTACCTTTGAAAAATCTTGTTTCTTGCCTACCTTACTGGTATTAGATTCGCAATGGGACACCTTTCCTTTTTCTTTCTTTGCCTTGCAAACTATGAAAAATTTCTCCACATCATTAGTCTTTGAGGAGGATCCATATCTGGTGCTCTGCCAGATTTCATCTTGTGCCAAATTGGACCATAGTCACTCCCAATATGGTAGCTTCTCACACCCATTAGCATAGTCCTCATAGCCATGCCAACTCTTGGGAAGGCTTAAAAGAGATAGGCTCACAAAATCATCCAAGGAAACAATGATCCCAACGCTTCCAAGCTCGTCTCGACACTAAGTGAAATTTGTCAAGTATTTTTGGTTCGTGTCGCCCTTATCCATTTTGATCTTTATGACCTTGTCTTTCAGCGCCATCTTCCTGTGGTCATTTTTGTTCTAATACATATTTGTCAAGGCCTTCCACGTCACATATAGATTCTCCTTCTCATGGAGGCTCGAAACAATATGGTCTCAAACTCCCTCTAACAATATGCTTCTCGCCTTTGCTACATTATTCTTCCATGCATCAAGAGGTTGAGCATCTACTGTTGCGGGTTGCGAGACATTATTATTTATGAAGGCCTTTAGTTTTTTGTCCTAAAGCATTACCTCCATCCTTTCCTTCCATGAAATATAATTCGAATTTCCCTCGAGTGCATATTCAAGTCTCAAACCATTGAAATACATCCTGATCTAATATTAGATATGGAAGAATAAATCTGCAAATTCGAACCTAATCAAAACAAACTCTATTCTTCTCTTCTTATTATGATTTCTGTCACTTTTATACCATGTAGAGAATATAACCATGGGATTCAATCCAATCTTATAATATAATAAAACAAGATATTGAATCCTTCTACAATTTGTGGAAGCAAAACATGATCATACAATCACATAACAACTAAGAGAAAGAGATAATCCACAAGGCTAGCATAGAGAAGATGCAAGTTCAACCTACTGCCAGGCATAGCATTGCCAGGACTTATCCATGGCTCCAGTCTATATGGCACCATTGTGATGAAAACTAGGCCCCTAGAGATTGGGTTCAACCCAATAGGTTATGTCAATCCCAGTGGAGATGTAGATATACAAATACAAATGGAAGCCTCTATTCTAACTGCCTTGCTCACACATTCTTGGAGGAATTAAATCCATATTAAATAGGAAAATACTTCTAATTTATTTTTAAATAAATCCTTGGCCTTCACATGACTCTATAATTGACATGTACAATTTTCTAATTATACAACTGATAGTTATAATCCCTTTAACCTTAGTCTCAACAGGGCCTTCCTTAGAAATGACATGCAACACATATTTATGGTGAATTATGAGTTAAGTGATTGATCACTACTTGTGAATTAAATCATATTTATTTCACTATAAATATCACTGGCTCATCTCTCAGTTAGAACTACTTAAACTGATTTTAACTCAATTAATTGAGTTAACTAATTACAACTCACAAATAACTATAATTGGTCCCACCTAAATAATGGGACAACTCCACATGCATCCTATTAGCCTTTTGTATACTAGATAGTAAATTCTTTTGTATAGTAGATGGTTATTTGTCTTGAAACGTTTCACCATGCATTCATATCTTTTGTTTTTATTTTTTCATTATTTACAATAGTCTCGGTTCCAAGTTTCTAAGGGATTGTGTCAAGAAGTCAGTATATGGAATCCATAAACTAACCCTCATACTCTCTCGTTACCACTTCTTTAACGTATATTCAGTGGGTAATGTACACTATCAATTTTTAACCTGTATTCCGTGGGTAATTTACACTATCAATTTCCCTGCCAGGGGTTATTATGGTTTTATATACTTTGCATACTTTCTTTAGCTTCATCACAATTTTATTACTCTGATAGTCATTCCAATTGCTTTCTATGCCTTAACTGATTGATACCCGAGAATAATCCTCCTGGAAGCTACATTTGCTAAACATGTAAAACAATTGTTCAACCCTAAACTTATGCAAAACATAATCATCTACCCTATATAATTTTTCCTTGTATCCTTTTTTTATGGTTAGGGTTTCATTATCAGTTCATGCAACCTGCAGAATTAGGTTGCTACCATTATCTTGAGTCACTTACAGATTCCAGTCCATTCTCATATTTTCAATATCAAGAAAAGAATATACACAGTATTTTCTTCTTCTCTATTCCACACACAACATAGATTTTTTTTTTTTTTCTTCAAATTCTTTAACATTCATCCAATGAATTGTACATTATCAACATTATTAAAAATGAAAATAAGAAAGCGTCATTCCATACTAGTAAAGAATTCCTTCTTTTACCACAAATGAAGACAAATACAAATAGAGGAAGTTTCCTCCAAATCAACGAGATAAATCCACTGACTGAATCTCCCCCTGTGCAACCTCGACTGCATGGTAGTGCTCAAGATCTTTTCCATAGATTCCTATAACTATTTGGTCTCAACCAGACTTAGTTCAAGGAAAATTTGTACTCAAGAAATCTCAACCAGACTTAGTTCAGGGAAAATTTGTACTTAAGAGATGTTTACTTCCTCTCACCAACCAGCAGAAAGCATAAGGAAACCTTGTTGTCCCTTATAGTATTTTGTTCTTTATCCTTATCGACCTAAAGTCCCCATAGGTTCATCCACTGTTTGAGTTCATTAGCCTTTCTTTTTTGTTCTTTTTAATAGCAAAACGGTTTGGGTAGGTAACGACATGAACCCCTAACTATCCAACTACCGAGGCAGGTGGTTTCTTTAACTCCCTCCACCCTCTGAGTTCATTGGCCTTTCTTTTTCATCTTTTTCCTCACAAAACGATCTGGGTAGGTAACCACATGAACCCCTAACTATCCAACGACTGAGGCAAGTGGTTTCTTTAACTTCCTCTTCTCTTGATCTTTGATCTTTGTATACTTTTCATTGGTACAACATACACATATGTTTTCCTAATTAATAAAAATAACATAATGTTTTAACCACAACCGAAAAAGAATATTTACAATTACCAAGAAAGATGAGAGTTATGGCAGTGACCCATAACAAAGTTAAAAATTTCAATGATAAAGTAGGGTGAATCATTAAGAATTTTGCTAAATGTTTTTTAAATGTATATATATTAATTTATATATGAATTTTTTTAAAAATAATAATATTATTATTATTTTTAAATAAAGTTAAGGTTTAATTATTTTTTATCATTTTATAAATTTAAGGAAGTTGAGATGAATAATTTCAAAAGTTTCATTAACACAATCGATTGAGAATGGGCTACCTCAAAAAGAGTGCCTATGTTATGGTAGGAAACGAGAAGTAGTTAAATTTATCGAAAAAATGGTTTTTTCTATTATTTGGATAGAGATTTTTAAAACTTAAGTTTACTTGAAATTATATAAAGGCCCTTCCCGTGTATTATGGAAGGAGACAAGAGCAAGTTAAATTTATAGAGGAAATTGTTTCTTCTATTATTTGGATAGAGATATTTAAAACTTGAGTTTACTTGAAATTATATGAAGGCCCTTGAAAAAAATATTTCTTCTCCAAGCTTTAATAACATAGCCATCTTTCCCCTGATCAGGGTGTAGTAGGGGCAAAAGGGTGCTTAACCAATGTGACTGGGACCTTCGTCTTCCGCGTGGGGAGGAAGGCCAACACGTGGAGGCAACATGCAAATGCCGGGAGGATAATGAGCGATGGGACCTCTGGCACCAACCGTAATAAATGCTTTGCACACCTAGGTGATTCCAGCTAGGTTGGCGAGCAAGGATGTCAGGAAAGTTTAGGAAAAAGTGTCGAGGGTGCAGTGATATGGACGGTAAGGTTATTCTGCATGAAATTGTTTGGATTTCTATTCTGCAGTTTTATTTGGAAGCTGATAGCGCTTGCAGAGGTTTTTCCAGAGAAGTTTCAAGGTGATAGGTCAGGTAGATAAGTGGTATGTATCTCCATACTCACCCTCTCAGCCATAGATTTTTCTCTACCGTCGTTTGTGGATAATGGTAATGGTCTTCTTAGATGATTTGTCTAAATGGAGGTTTGGTTGGTTCTGGTATGAACATATCCAGAAGGTTCAGGAAGTTGGTTGCATGCTCATTCTTCCTCAACGGGTTTATGTTCTGTTACCCAAATCTCTGTCTGGAACTTTGTCTCAATCTTTATTTCCTCTTTTTAATCCTGGTATTGCTAGAACTATGGAAATTGAATTCTATTATAATTTTAGGTTGATGCATCTCTGTGATGGGTTCGTTAAAGGATTTAATGCTAGACTGTGGTATTTGGGTTTTAGATGGGTTGTTTTCTCTGATAAAAACTCCTTTATAGATAAGTAGAATGGGTATGGCCTAGCCGTTTGTTGGGAAATTTACGGAGCCTGTTGAGGTCTCTCTTGCAGCCGATTATGCTTCTCCCCTGTATGTTTAATTTTTTCAATTATACAATTATGGTTCTAAAGTTTCATCTTCCCACACAAGTCTTTTATATTGGTTACAATCTTTGGGTCTTTAGTAATGAATTTAGTCTTTGGGTTGTGCTTCAGTCATTTCGTGCTCCGTTTAGTTATAATAGTGTCTTCTCTATCATTTTATCTCTTATCTTTCTCACGGAGCTTAACTTGGATGATGGAACCACTCTTCGATCTTGAGCTCACATTTTATCTGCGGTTCTGAGTGGTGTTGTTGTTTGGATGGTAGTTTTAGCAGATTTTTTAGGTTTCTTTAAAATGGTTAAAAGAGGAAGGAAGCCTGTTGGAGGAAAAGGAAAACAACTTTCTTCTGAATTGCACCAAAAAAGAGGAAGAAAGTCTACCTAGCAACATCTGGAACCGCTAGTTCAAGCATTTATGTCAGAAATCCCAAATTTGGTGCGCTACTGCATTTATGGTTGGGAAACAGAGGTTTTAAATAATATAGAGAAAGAAGATGATATGGCTTCAGAGGATATGCAGAATGTGGTTAATGACCCTGGGCACACTCGGGGCCGAACCTCTTCGTTTCAACAATAAGTTAGAACTCACTGGTTAATTAAATCTCTGTTAGCTAAGGCAATTATGTCGATAGCAAAGACAAAGCTGGAATCTACTTTGGCAGATATCAATAGGAACATTCACGAAATCAATCTTCGTCAATTGCATCAATACGCAAGGCTTGGAAGGTTGGAGAAGGAAATTAAGTCTATGCAGCAGGTGAGTGGAATCTGAGGAAGATTAAGGTTATCTTGATCAAATCTCTTAAATTCTTTTTAGCGGTTAGCACTCTTTTTTGTATATGTTGTTGTCTCTCGACTTAGATATTAAGTACCATCAGATATGGTGTAGACTGTTAAGGCTTTTTATGTTTTGGATGACATACTTTGAACTTCGATGGCCAAAATACCTGGTTTCTTGGGGGCCGGTTGAGGTCTAATTTTGCATAATTTTTTGCCCAACTTTATTAATAGAAAATGGAAGGAACCACTTAAACTTACAAAAAAATAACATAGCCATCCTGAAATTATGTAAAATTCATTTAAAAAAAGAAACTATTTCTGCTCTGAGGCTTAATTAATGACATAGACGAAACACAATACATTAAGACGTCTTAAGGAGTTCCAAAATCTGCAGTCATTTCTTCTCGTAGCACTATCCATCCCATCTGGTCTAGTGATCAGCGTTAACGTCTCCACTCATTATCCTCTGCAGAAGAAAGAAATGCGAGTGATGAAGACGCCTTTATACAAATCACATGCAGTCGTAAACCATCTCAAATAACATGCCCAGGAAAATCATACACTTCCAGCGATTATAAAACTGACGTGTCCCATTTAAAAAAATGCAAAATTCCTCCGCCGGGCTCCGATGGTGTGCTCCAATTTCTGAATACGTTATTTAGTCAGTCAACCAACAAATGTTAATGCGATAAAGAGTTCAACATACCATTGCAACATGTAACATGATTGAAGCTTACCAGGTACATAAATTAATGAAAACGTTTCGTAAACGATTTGGAGTTATGCATATCGCCAGAAACACCTGAACGAGAAGAGAGAGAGCACATCCTCTTCTCCACTCCAAATATGTGAGATGGATCACTGAAGATTGAATTGAATATTAGAGGACGTGCTCTCTCTCTTCTGGTTAAGATTTTGGTGAGGCCTCCATGATATAATAGGCTTACAGATTTACGAGGAATTTCAATTCAATGTGAAAGAAATGGTAAATAAGCATTATTTATAAATATGATTTTAATTTATTGTTATTGGAAGTAATGTTTTCATGACTTTCAAATAGTAGTGAGTTGTAATTGTGTAAGTTTTAAGGTTAATAGTTGTACTAGCTATTTTTAGTGATTTAAATCCACCATTCTACAATCTAGAAATACCATTTATTTTTGCAAATTATAATGAATTATGTATTCTTTCAAATTGTAGTGAGTTGTAATTATGTAAGTTTGAAGATTAATAATTGTACTAGCTATTTTTAGTAATCTAAATCTACCATTCTCCAATTTGGAGAAGTATCAGCTATTTTATAATATCTATTTTTTAATATCCGTTTTTATTTTTTCTTAATCTTATATGTAGATCTATAGATTTGTTTGTTATTTGTAACTAATTCCAGCGTTGTCGGATTTGCCTAATTCCTGCATTTCTCTAGTAGAGCAGCTTGATGATGTAACAATATTATATTCTGACCCATAAACTATGAGATCTGAATGTTCAGCGAACGGTGGAGCTTGATATTTGAAGACGGAGAGGTTCGCAGAATTGAGGTGTTGACCACTTTGATAGGATTGCCACAATTGTTGCTGACTTGACCGCAGAGGAGGTTTTATGGTGGTCATGGCTCACCCAGGACCAATAAAAAATTATATAGCGCTCCCTTGCAATTGCCAGGAAAGAAACACATATTTTCAGTGGTGCACTACTTTTTGGTTCACAACAGAAACACAAAGCAAAGAATCATCGGTGTTTGGAATAAATCATGTTAATCTGCTGTGGTAATATGAAGCTTCGCTGCAATTCAGAAAATTTGCACGCCATCCACTCACGTGGCTCAACACTTCGAAATAAATTTATCAGTGACTGGAATAGTCTTCCGGACGTAGGCAAGGAAGAATATTTGAACCGCTTGGAAAGTCAAATGGAATCCTAAATAAAGTGACGGCATCTTCGACTCTCAAATCTTTGCTGGTTGAGAATCGAGATTAAACTAAAATGGTCCATATATATATATATATATATATATATATATATATATATATATATGTGTGTGTGTGGGGTTAAAGGCAGCGCACATGGATTGAATTAATTTATATATATATATATATATATATATATATATATATATAGGGGTTAAAGGCAGCGCACATGGATTGAATTAAGTTGGCTACAATTTTTTGATAAAGTTTGATTCCTCGAAAAGGTTATTATTGTTTTAACCTTAATTAGGTTATTTTAATAAGTCGTTTGAGATATATATTACTGGGATGAGTTTTAAGTTACATGGAAAAATAAAGTAATTGTGGGTAAAATTTTAATCTGTTGGTAAGAATCAAAGGATGCAGAACCACAAATAACAGGTTAAGCTGGTGTGACTCCTCTGGCCCCTTAAGCCTCATTACAGGTTGTTTATACAAGATTAAGTAGTTTACTATAGAGATTGATATGTTATGTTTGGAAAGGTTGAGAAGTCTTAATTTTGCAAAGGTCAAAGATGGTTTTAAGCTGTTATGTTTTAAATGGATTAAGTAGGAAGTTAGAAAGTGCGGGGAAGAAAAAAGCAAAATCATGAGATTTCAAACTAAAATAAATTTGACAAGATTCATTAATTTTTGTAATCTTTACATTCTGATTTTTTCATATAAACATGATGACTTCCAACTTACTCTGAATTGTAATTGTGTTATTTCAAAATTAATAATTGTATTAATTATTTTTAGTAATCTAAACCCACCATTCTAAGATCTAGAAGTATCATGTAAAGTTACTGTCTCTGAAAATCAATAAAATCATTGTGTGAACAATATTTGGCTCTCTCTTTTCTAAAATTTTCGGTTGAACGTCGGCTTGTTCAGCCAATTGGAGTTTCTGTCCCTGGACTTAATTCAATATATGTGGTGAACTTTCTGCGCGCGAGTGTGGTACAGACAGAATATTGCAGAACTTGTTGTCAGTTACGCAGATTAACGATGAAAAGAGTGTACAAATTCTTTCAACGATGACGTGAGCGCTGCTTTACGCATCATTTGGAGAGGTCACCGACAAAATGTGTTCATGGTGGCTCTCAAATTTTCTCCCCAGGGACAGATTGAATTTGCGGTCAAATAAATCAATCATGATCTGCTGCATCGACAAGTTAACTTACGAATCAAGTCGCAATTTTAACATTTCTTGGATAGATATACTTTCTTCACATAAATGAATCTCAAAGCTTCATTACAATTTAGTTATTATATCAGTATTGAAAACTTATCCTAACATAGTTATCTAACCAACATTATAACCTTCAATTAATAACAATAAATGTAAACAAACTTAAATTATTCAGGATAAATGGAAAATGATATGGGATTACATTTTTCCTAGACTAACTCTTCCCCAAACAAAATCACTTTAAACTTATACTCCAAAAGCTTCATTTTCTTGAAAATAACAATACATTTTCAAAATATATAATTTAATTATTTTTTATTAATTATGAATAAAGTAGTGTGACCGTATTTTATTTTACATTCAAAATTAAAGAGCAATATTATTTAAAAATATATTGTTTTATTATTATATTTTTAATAATAATAATAATGATAATGGATTGAGTAATCAAATATTTATATGAGATATTTTAGTATTATTGTCTTGGCCATTATTTTGGAAACTAAATTTAGTATTCAAATATCAAATATTAAGAAGATCATTTTGGAAGCCAAGTTTAGTATTTGAATATCGAATATGTTAGTATTACTATCTCTTACTTGTTACTTTGGAAACGACCAAAGAAAATAAAACATAGAATCACAGACTTGAGAATGTGAAATATTGTTGCTCCACCATGGGGAAACCACTAGAGAGAAACAAAAGAGGAAGCTTTTGGGAATTGCATAGTTGGAAGCAAAACGAAAAAAAAAACTAACAAAAAAATCTAAGCAAATGTATGGACATTGCAAAAGAGCAAGCAAGAAGAGCAAGAATTGAAAACACAAACATCAGGATGACATCAAAGTATCGAAGAGGAAAAACAAACTAAACAAAAAATCTAAGCAAATGTATAGACATTGCAAAGGAGCAAGGAAGAAGAGCAAGAACTGAAAACACAAACATCAGGAAGATCAAATTATCGAGGTTAATTGGGTATTGCTCAACCTTACATGGCAGTGGAATTGGAGACTCAAACAGTGATCCCCTCTCGAGCCTTGAAAGTCAACCTTCCACGTCAAGCATAATATGTCTAAGCCCATCGAGTTTATGCATGAGATTGACACGGGATTATATTGTATCAAACTAAATTTTATCGAGCAACCACCTAACATGTTAGTATAAATCAAGAGTATACACATAGTGATTTTGGTGGCGTCATTAATTTCCTATCTCTCGAACAAAAGAGTTTATGCCAAACATGAATTCTAAATCTAGTGTAATGTTCCACAAGAAATACTTCCTGCTTAATGTTTGGAGGTGTGTTAGCATGGAAGTTATGGGATGAAGACTCTTTTTGTAAGCATGCCCTAAAGCCCCAAAGCCCCATGAAACACCATAAATCACTTCGATGCTGACAACGAGCTCATTGACTAGTCATGGATACTAGTGGTAGAAAGATTTCATAGAGACTAGGATAGAGATGGGAAAAGAGT